>NW_019091667.1:33543-47950 GCF_001949145.1 Acanthaster planci
TTCGAAGGCAAAAAAGTTCTTTTAACCCAAAAAATAATAGTTAAGTATTTCTTAGTCTAAATACTATTAGACAAACAACAAACGTGGGTTATATAAGACGTGTCTTAGGCTTACAAGACAACGTTTCTGTCAAAACAAAACAGCAGGCGCAAGAAGTGGCTCGTAAACTCACGGAACTTCATCCCGAGAGCATAGAATTAGTAGAAATGCCCCAAGAAGAAGATCTAGCGAGCGACATTGTAGAAGACCTCACACATGACGTAGATGTTCAAACCGAAGGGTTAAATTACAGAGAACTCATCGCTTTAGATAAATCGTTACAAACAGTAAAAGGAGAATTAATTTTAAATCAAGGTAAATTAGATCAGTTAGACGCAGATATTCAACAAGTCAAAGCCGAGTTAGAAGAAGTGACATCTGAAGGAGAACGTACAGAACTTCAACGGCAATTAGACGACTTACGAGTCAAAAGACGGGGTAGATTAGAAGTCATCGGTAGAAATACTGATCAATTGAGGAGCCAAATTAATCGCATCAAGGAAACCATTGAAAAGATCATGAATTCGGATTTGACATTACGTGATAAGATTCAAACGATATTTTCGAGAGCAAGGCGTAACGATCGTAATTTTTTTAACGGCTTTCAGTTTAGCGGTAAGTACCACTGTAAGTAACATCGTAGCCAGCGTTAGAGCTTCAGGAACGTCTAGCATCACGCCAGAGCCGACACCCGAACCTGAACCAAAGGGTGTAACCGATTGGATCAAAAGGCAATTGCGAAATTTAGCAAACGTATTGAAGAAACTCGGGTTGAAAGCTTTAGGCGCTTTGCCTGGAATCATAGGTAGCGTTTCGAGCTGGCTGTTCAATGTGGCGAGTAAGGCGGTCGGATGGATAGCGGATCACCTGTGGACCTTGTTTGTAGGTGTGGGTGTTTTGATTTTGACCTACGTGCAAAAGATGTAAACGGATTTAAAACAGGCAAAAAAATTAAACCTCACCTCAAATTTGAGGTGAGGTTTTTTTACGCCTTAAATCAAACCCTTTAAGTTAATACTTTATACAACATAAAACCGATTACACCCACGGATGGCTCCAACGGTTAAAGACATTTTTTCTTCGTTGTGTGCATCTAAAGGCGTTCTGAAACGGGACTTAAAATTGGCTTTAAAATTCGCTTTAAATTTGGATTTGGTAAAATTATTGGTTCTTTTTTACTCACTTCGGTCGCTTCCTCTTCAACCTCTGGTCCCAAATTTAAACTTGGTACGTAACCAGTCCTCATATCCTCAGTCGCGATTTGTAAATTATTGTTATAACCGTCAAAGTGCCAATGCCTAAGTCCATGTCCGAAGGCACCAAATATAACCCCGGGGTAACAACAAATTTTAAAGTCGTTTTTACGCAGAAGTGCCAATGCCTAAGTCCATGTCCGAAGGCACCAAATATAACCCCGGGGCAACAACAAATGTTAAAGGCGTTTTTGCGTCTTGCAACGAATCTTGAAATTGGTCAATCGACTGTTTGAGATCGGGGTCCGAATTAATTAAAGATTCCAAGATCGTAATAAATTGCCGTTGCGCGTCTAATCCGGTGCAATTGGCTAAAACGTTAGTCTTTGTCTATGCTTGTGCACCGAGTAACGCGTAGACATAAGCCCTAATGGACTCGTTTACCTTGGTGATTCCCACGGGTGTAAGTTTGCTCTTTTTAGGAAGAAATCCCACCAGGCCAAAGTGACCAGGTCCGACTGTGAAATCCAATTGACCGTGTAAGTACTCGCGTGACCCGAGCCTTTAGGTGGTTTAGCCCAGCCAAAGCCCATGTAAGTAGACCCCACGTATTTACCGTTGGTCACGTGCAAGTCGTGTGCGTCGTAGTTTTTACCTGGGACAGGTACGTAACTGTTGTCGTAATAATAGGCAATTCTTAATCCGTTCGACAATGTATCACGATTTTGTTTATACGATTTATTGGGATCGACTCCGTATAAAAGACACGTGTTGGTAAACTTCCGATGGTCATAATTATTGTGTAACGCGTCAAATATGTCGTCGCTAGGAATGGGCATCATGCAGTCGTAAAATATTTTTCGTACAGTGTAATATACGTGAAAATTGAATAAAGCTGCTTCATCCCTGGTGACTTTCGGTAATTTATACGCGTTAAATTTGGAAACTCGGCTGAAAACCAGTTGTCTTTGTTGACTACGATCGATAAATGACTAAAGTTAGCTCCCATTTAATTTATATGTCTATTTTTATTTTAAAGGAGGTGCCGTCGGTTGGGTCGCTTGATAAGCGGGTGGTAGATCTTGATATCGGACCAACTTTGTAAAACTTACTCGCCAAGTTTTTTCATACGATCTCTCTTTAAAACAGCTGCCAGTTCGTTGGCTAGCATGTCCACTCTTTCATTGACTTGACATTCGATTTCCCCTTTACTCGTCGACTTGGTTTCTTGTAATTTTGTAGACGTACTCGATCTGATCTTTTCTTTCATTTCGTTAAACTTTTTCAACTCGGATAAAATCAGTAAAAATTCCTCCTGCGATATGTCACCATCTTCAATCGCGTGAGATACGTATTCTTCGATCGTGTTTAATTTAGCGTCTGCCAACATTCGAATTTGGTCGTGCTTTTTAGTTTTATGGGCCAGCTGGCGACTGGCGTGTTTTAATATCGCGTAAGCACCAAACGTACCGATAGCGATGCCTTCCATCACAAGTCCAACGGGTCCGGTAACGACGCCCAAAATGGCAGGCATTCTGACGGCTGCCGAGGTCATGCCCAGTGCTTCTACGCTGTACTCTACGTAACCGAGTGCGGTGAGTACCCGTTTGATCTTTTTGTAGGTAGTTTCCCGCGCGTTACGTTCTCTTTGAATCTGGGATTTAATTTCTTCGATCTTTCGAAGGCGGTAAATTTTAGTCTCTGCTTGTTCGGCCAAGTTTGAAGTCAAATCGGAGTGTTTACTTAAATCCGGGTATACGTTAGTCGTCATCTTTTTATTATATACACGTTTTAAAAAGTCTAACTCGATTAAAATTTTGCAGGTAATATTCAAGAGCTTACCTCAATCGTTTTTAACAGAAAAAGTCAATACACTGATATTTCTGTGTATTACCACTGGTGTTGAGGTGCAAGGCTCGGTAGCAATCACGTATAGCAAGTCTAAAGACTAAAGACTGCCCGTTGTAAAAGTTGTCAAATGAATTTAATTGTTTGCAATGAATAAACGCAAGTTTCAAGGGGTTTAAATCGTACTTGCCTTCATAAATAACGTTGGGTAAAAGTTTTATTTTGGGTAAGTTCAATAGCTTAGACGCTTCTTTATTTAGTCGCAACTTGAGATTGGGGTACGTAATAACCAAAGTCACCCTTTTAGATTCTGAGTGAACCTTAAAAGAAATGCCTGGAATCGAGTTTAACAAGAAGTGAAACCAGTCCATGTTATAATAACCGGGAGATACCACGATGCTTCTTCTTTGACCCTCGGGTAATGGTTGAGATGAGCTTTGAGAATGAAGTCTATCGTATATAGGTTCTGTTAGTTGTCAAAAAAAGTCTTTTAGTTAATTCTCTTCTGGGTCTCGTGGGTTGTACGGGGGAGTTTGTTGTAAGTCGAGTTGGGGGATTCCCTTCATAAATTTCATCCAAGGCTCGTCTTTGCCCCTTGAGCAGTGAAGCTGATTTGACTTTTTTATCTTCAATATCATAAGCTAAATGAGCTCGCGTTTGTAATGGTTGTCTTTGGTTTAACTGCTCTTCTAAAGTCGCAATTTCTTGGTTTAGCTGCTCAATTTCCTCAGCGATGATGCTGATTTCTTCTGCTAAAGTGCCTTTTTTACTTGCTTGGATTAATCTGGTTTTAGCTATTTTTACTAATTCTGAATTGGGAGATACTTCCATTCTTTCCTCTGGAGGTATTCCAGGCGGTCGTTCGCCACGGACCCCTGCAGTTCTAGCGTCCAAGTTTGTATCCCACTCAATTTCAGTCGCGTTTGTTATGTTAAAATATCCAGCTTCAAACTGAATATTCTTTACTCGGACAACTTTGTCGCCTTTGGTGTTTTTAATGACATCTTTCAATTTAACATCTGCTCGCTCTCAGTTAAGTAAATCGTGTGAGTCTCCATTTTATTATATACGTTTTGAAAAATCTTGTTTGGTCAATCTGTACGTTTTGAAAAATCTTGTTTAGCAATCTATACGTTTTTGGAAACCTTGTTTGGCGAGGTTTAATTTGTTTAATTAAGGCGTTTTCCCAGTGCTTATCTGAAACTTGAAATAGATCTTTTACAGCTTCTGTAGGTTCTTTTGTCACGTCTTGATAACATACCGCTATTAAAGCCTTCAACGGTTTACCTCTAGAGATTTTGCCGTTTAGAACTTGGTTTAACTTATATTCTATTTCACCCGCTTCACCATTCTCCAATTGAACGTTGAACTCTTTTAAAGTTTTTCTCAATTTTGGTGGTGGAGGTTTTTTCCAAATGTTATGCTTGTAATATCTATCTCCCATGTCTACAGGGGTGTATGAGGAAACCCACCCAAAAATTAGACCGCAATGTTTACACGCATATCTGTCGTCTATTTCTACAACGTAATGATCACACGTGTTTTCGGGTCTTGGAGGGGAAGTGGGCCATTTGGGAAACGAGCCGGTTAAATGATAAATCTCTACGTCCGTCATTTTTTATTAATAGTCCATTTATTTAAGGCAAAAAAATTAACCTCAGTTATTCCGAGGAATAACTGAGGTTCAATTGATTTTTTCTAAGTTAATCATAAGTTAAATATTCAAATTTAATCGACTTTTAATTTCACGGGAGATTCAGATACAGATTCAGGTTCAAATCCATATCCACTAAATGCTCGCAACACCGACTTATTTGAAATTAGCCCGTCGTTTCTAATTTTTAATATTGCCGCTGTCACTCTATATTGAACGCTGGCGCCGCACGACAGTGAACCATGGGTACCATAGTATACGTCTTTTGGACAAATGAATGATTGTGAATCGTATCTCTTATTGATAAATTTATCGATATTTGACGAGTCAATGGGTCTTTTTCGGTGATCAAATAGAGAGGCATAGGGATCTATTTTAACGTACATTTGGTTTTTAGCCGTATAAGGTGGTTTAACTACACATTCGATCTTGTTCAATTCATCGATATCGCAACTGGCTTTGTAGGCATTTACGGTGTTAGACGGGAGATTAAACTCTTGAGATTCGATGAATTTACAACGGCCAAATTTATGTGATCGAGTATGTTTGTCGTAGGTTGTTGTATTTGATAGCAAATTTGACGGCCTTTGATGTTTTCGGGGGTTTTATCTCGAGTGCCATATTTGTAAAGCGGGTTTATAATGTAACAGGGTTCTATCATCATCATCAACAGGCGTTTATTTTGGCCGGTGTGATGGTAAAAATTGGGCGAGCTGCATCGACTCACGTGGGTGCCTTTTTTAATCACAGGTTTTGAAATAATTAATTTACTCGGGTTAAAGGGACCGTAGGTGACATTGGGGTCGCAGTTGTCGGCAGTGAGACACTCGTGGTCATCTGAAACGATATATACGTGAGTTGACATGGTTCTGATTTTCCCGGCTTTAGCCAAAGATTTTTCTCATTTTATTCGGCCGCGTCTATAAACTCAGGTGGGATTTCTACTTTAATTAAATGTTCAACGTCAACGTCGTATTCAATAATTAGTCCAATTTTGTATAAATCCGTGTCAAGTTTAGTCGCCAAATCGGGCAGTGGCTCATTTTCTCGCGCATGCCTCAGCTTTTTATGCTCACCGTTTACGAGCACCACGTGATCCATTCCTTCCAACTCGACACAATTTACACAGCAGGTGCAATATGTACAACCAAAACATTCGATACAATTGCCGCACTCTTAACAGTCCTCGCAACTGTCCAAGGCATTTGAATTTTGGCAGTCGTATGAATTAAAACAAGCCACGCAATTTACACATCTACCGCAATCGTCGCAAGTGAAGTAGTCATTTCATCTTGTGCAGTCGTTACATTCGTGACAATCTTTACAATTGGTACATTTGCATAAACGGTTGGAATTTAAAAAAACGAAAGCAATCGCATGAATCTATCAAGTCAATTGAATTTCTTGTGTCTTTGCAAAAATAACAATTCACGTTCATGGTATGGTCTATTATATCCTTTAGATTTATTTTTCTCTTTTTTTATAATGGGCAAGTCGAGACTTGTAGCGACCGCAAAAACGAGGGGAAGTCCCTTTTTTGTTTGAGAGTCACGCGGTCAAAAGGTCTAGGTTGTTGTGCGATCTGTGCAGGTCTTGAGTTGTTTACAGAAAAGTGCGCCGGGGTCAAAAGGTCAAGGTGACTGAAGTGGGAAACCTTGGCGCAGGTGGGTGAAAGGGGGTGAAAGGGGAGGTGGTCCAGAACTGTCCTATCCCTACTACTAGGCCAGACTGGACACCAGACAGTCCTTCACTTGTTTGCAAGTGTCCAGTAAATAAAGATAGGAATTTTTAAAGAAAAAATGATAAATATCCCGGTCCAGCATCATCAACATTGATAACTGTCCCGGCAGGAAGTGGTTAACCTCGTCAGCATAGCAGGTTTCATAACAGTCGTAATGATCTCTTTGAAGTGTTTAATTTGTTCATAAATTTTTTATTGATTAAAGATATATAAATATAGATCAGGAACACAGTTGGAGTATGCACAGGCAGTGATAGCACACAGTAAGTAGGAATCATGCACAAATTGTGCTGCTGATCGGCCTTTCATTTCTCACCTGTAACCAAAAACATAATAAACAAGACTGAATTTGTAATTAGCAGTGATGACTCGAATTTTAGAGCAGAGAACAGATACTACTAGCTAGACTGTGTCGACTTTTCAAAATTCTCCAAGTGAGTCGCCTATTTCATAAGTTTTTGGGGTAAACGAGATGTTCTCTCTTTGAACTTGCTTAAAGGGTCTATGTAATGTGTTTTTTATTATTTCAATTGATAAAGTGTTTCTACCTGAACAAATTTTTGCTCATTTTACCTTTGGTTGCACCGCCTTGATATCAATAAAAAACATGTTTGAGGGGTGACCAACACGCCCTGCTTATCTCCTCATTAACATAAGAATGTGTGACGTAAACTCCGGAGATCGGCATACTTTCCCGGTTATACATGGCAGCGTCACACGCACTTCTTGTAAAGTTTCTTGAGAATTTCGCAGCACGTCTTAACGAAAATAACGTTTTTTTTTCAGAATGCCACCGACCTGTATTGTTGCTGGTTGCAGCAACACTACCAAAGACGGTTTTAGTCTGCATCGTTTTCCATCTGACCCTCAATTTCGACGGCGAAAGTGAAGCTGACCCGAGCCGAGTGGTCAGGACCAACCGAGCACTTTGTGATCTGCTCCGCACACTTCGAGCCTTCTTGTTTTGATCGAAACGCCAACGATCAACAACATCAGTTTGGGTTTAAGTTCAAGGCAATGCTACGTCCCGATGCTGTACCCACAATATTTCTAACAAGCCATGTCCACTTAATGTCGAGTACGAAGCACGGTACGTACATGTACACACGCACGCACTAGTCACACGCGGCATCCAGCTGCCATGTTAGCCTGGTACCCACAACGCAACCTGGGTACCAGACCATCTTGACTGAACTCTTGATCTCCGGAGTCAACGTCATGAACAGCGCCACCGCGCACTCTATTAAATAAGAAATTTAAATTCCTAATTTTTTAAATTCTAATTTTACATACTGTAGACCACTCACGACTAAATAAAAGCATTTATTTGTACAAAGAGGTTTCAAAGACACCCCCAAAACTCATTTAATAGATTAAAAAATTTAATTCTGGCATAGACCCTTTAATGCATACTTTTAAAACTCCCAGCCTCCGGTAGGACTTCTTCAATATGCCTCACGTCAAGCAGCTGGAAACTTCCATGTATAGTATTTTTTGAGTCCTCTGTAATTCTTAGTGCCTTCCGATATTTTTGTGAACATTTTCTGGTGAAGAATTGACACCAGATTTGATTTTTCATTTTAAGGCCCGAGAGATCATGATGGTTAATCATCACTGACTCTCAAACACAACAGTCTTGTTTATTAAAAAAAATACTTATCTGGCCCTCAAAACTGTATTGGACAACACAACAAATATGAGTACTTGTAAACCCCTAGCGACAGGAATTTGCAAGAGCCTTGCTGCATAATGCTGGGAGTCCTTTAACTTTTATAACATTTTGTGGACACCTTTTGTCATTTTTGTCAGTCCACCGGTTGACACCTTCTACAAAGGCTTGCAATGTAAATGCTGAAAAATGGCCAAGATTTGTACAAATCCTAAATTTCAGCTTTCGTACACTAAGCTTTCATGAAGGTACTGGTACACAGGCCTACTGTCACCAACGCACGCCACAGCCTCACCCAAGATGCTGTGCATACGCATGGCTGAGAATCACATTGTGCATGCTTTATGTGGTGTACGCAGCTCGGAATCTCATACACCAGATAATTGTGTACGCGTACTGTATGAACTATACTGTGCTAGAGTACAGCTGAAGACAGTCCACAGCAATGACAAGAATAAACGTGAATGCCGAGTTATTTATGATGTGTCAAATTTCTTAACCCACCTGCTGCGCAGATTTGGCTCGGACAACTGACCATTTGCCGAGAATTTAACACAAAATCAGTGCTCTGGCATATGTGATTGCCGAGCTTTTGGTAACTGGGTACCTTCTTCAGGGCAAGCAGATTCAGTTCTGAATGAATGCAGAAAAATCCACATTCATTCCCCTGGATGCAGCATTCCAAGTTCAAAAATGACGCGCTGCTCCAGTTCCTTACGTTGTACATTGGATTACGCTTTCCACAGAATGCAGACGCTTACGTCACCAAGAGTATGTGGCTGTGCGCAAAAGTGCTGCGCAACAGTGAGACCAGGTGTTTGTTGGCGAACACTGCATAAGTGTTCCGCGAAGCAGTCACCAAGGTGACGCTTGGTCTCTCAGATTTACAGTTTACCACAGCATGTATGATCCCCGCATATTCTGTAGCTATCGCGGGGGCCGACGACCGACGGGCCTTGAACTATGTAGGCGCAGGTGTTACATCTGGGGTGGTGACAAGGGGAACTGCTGCTTCTGCGGGGAATCTGCGAAATTGTAATGCACGGTTGTGCCAAGCTTCCGCGCATAGATCTGGACGCGCACATCGAGGAAGGTAACATAGTGTTGCGATACATCAGATGTGTAGCGCAGTGCTGGGTGAAAAGCATCTGCAAACGTTAAGAAATTCTCAACGTCATTACACGTACCGGTGATAGCACCAACAATATCATTGATGTATTGCAGGAACATTAACGCCTGCAAGCCACGAAACTGGGTCAGCATCTGCTCCTCGATGTGGCCAACAAACAGACAGGCATAACTTGGTCCCATCCGTGTGCCCATAGCCACACCACTGGTCTGAATGTAGTGTTCACCGTTGAACATGAAGTTGTTCAATGTGAGCACCAACTCAGCCAGACGGAGCAGATTGCTGATGGGAGGATCCCGAGTCTGGCGGAGATCTAGTGTTTGAGCGCAGGCAAACCACCTGCATGGGGAATGGATGTGTAAAGCGATTTCACATCCATGGTGAAAAGAAGGTTGGATGAACCTGGCAACTCAAATTCATCGAACAGAAATGGAGCATCATTACTATCCTTGACATAGGTGGGGAGCGTTTTGACAATGGGTGTTAGAATAGCGTCAACGAAGTTGGATATCAATTCAATGGGACAACTACAAGCAGACACAATAGGGTAGCCTGGATTTCCGGATTTGTGAATTTTTAGTAGCAATTAGAAGACTTGCCATTCCATATTTCTCTGATCATTTGCTAAAGTGATTTGGAACAACTCAACCACTGAGACAGCTCGACCGTTGAGACAACTTAACCATCTATGCCTCATACGGATGGACAACTCGACCCTTGGAGCAGATTGTCAATTGAAATAAGTTGGCTTGTAATGAGTGTGCACTTACTTTATGGTCAACACCAAGTTACAAAAAAAGAGAAACGACTGGTGGATAGATTTACCGTCTCCCGCGTTCCACACTATCAAACTACCAACTGATCACCATGGGCAGTGCGCTGCATCACCGTATATTAGTGTTCTCTCAAGGGCATTTTAGTACAGAGGGCCATGACGTAAACATTTTAAGTTGTGACGCTAAAATCTGGCTGTGACACTAAAAATCTGGCCGAGATACTAAAAGTCTGGCCTGAAAGATAGACCTAACTGTTTTTGCAACAAATTTCTCCAGCAACTTGAGTGTGGCTAGAAATTACAACCCTCAGCCACATACAAGTACAAAAAGAAAAAATATCCACAAAGTGCACCAAAAACCAGGATCCAAAGTCGCAGTTGAGCCCATGATGTAGTATAGTCAAGGAGTCCACCTGGGAATAGTTAGTGGGCTACTGCAGGCCTAGGCCCAGCATGTCCTTTAAAAGTATGCCTACACGTAGGTCCTACATGTACATTACAAGGCCTACTACTAGTTGTGGGTAGCAGGGAAACATTGAAGTATTAAAGTTAGGCCGACTAGACCAAGGCCTCCCTCATTATGCTCATGTCTCTATAGGCCTACATATGGAAGCGTATAAAGGCCACTTGCAACAATTTTTGGGGGCCTCACCACAGCAAGATAGTAACTCTAAAAAACCATTACACCGCAGAATAGGTATCTGGCCTTGGCGAGTTAAATCGTTCAATGTGTATCTTGCTGTGGCAACTTCTCAGATCTTGCCGCAGCGTGAAATTGATATCCCGGCGCAGTGAATATTTCAACAGTTTCATAAACCTATTCAGCACACTGTTTTGAAATGTACATGTATCCTTAGGGTGAAATGCATTGAGATTTGGTTTTAGATTGCTAATTGGATGTTACATTTCAGTAAAGCTTGTTTCCCAACACAAAAGAAAACAAAATCTTATTTTGTGGGGTGAATTCCACATTTAGATGAGGGGTAACCTGTTTTTAATTCCTTCCTACATTTTCCAAGTGCCAAACGGAAGCAAACAGACCTGAAAGTCACATTTGAACTTTCATCAGTCGAAATGTATTAATTTATAACTTAAAATGAATATCAAAAACAGTACCTTTACAAATGCAACACATGAAATACCTCACAGCTTTGGACGCTCGAAGCATTTTAGGTTACTTAGAGCCCTAATCTCTAAATACAGTGTACAAGTATCACGTGCACTGTGCCAGAAGTATCAACCATGTTCAGATGTTAATATAGACTCCATCCAATAAGTTGTCAACAAAAAAATTGCCCTTCCCAACACCCTGCGCTGTGTGGGTGGTTTGTGACAAGTGAACTCAAATTTTAATGTTAGAATGATATCAACATCGAGGCTTGGTCCAAAATGGCAACACACATCGGCTAAAAATATACATGGGCGTTGCCAGAATTTTTCAGTGGGGGGAAACCGTCTCATTAAACAATGACATTTAACTGTAGGATGAAAGTCGATTTTCTTTCAGTTCTATCTAAAGCATATAAGTTGGCCTATGTTAAATTTTACTTCAAATTTTCATTTCTTTGGCTTTTTTTTCCTTTCAGGGTCCCCCCTCGCGGTGCTTATGCGAATACTAAATAGGATTTGTACAAGCATAAATGAAAAGGTATCGTAATCCTTTCGACAGTAGTCTATCCCACACCTTGGTGGAATAAAGCTTTGCTTAAAGCAATCTGAAACACAATTTCGCTGCATTCTACCTTGATTATACATCTGGGTATGACGACATGCTAAATAAGGTTAGGCTAGGCTAATCATCTAGTGTGATGTACTTGAAGAGGCAGGATTTCAATTTAATGCTGCGGCAAGATCGTATAGGCCTAACTCGCCGCTGCGAGATACACATTCACCTACATGTAGGCCTACATGGCCCAGGCCTAACTCGCCTGTTCACCACAATGAGATAATAACTTGCAACGGCAAGATAGTAACTGACCACGGGGAGATAGTAGGCCCTAACATGCCTAACTTGAAAAAATGATTTTTGCAAGTGGCCCTTACACGCTTCTGTACCTAGGCCTAGGGGCTTACATCATAAATAGAAAACAGAATGTTTTCAACCAGTCAGATTTTCATAGGGTTTTTCCACTGAGTGTAACTGGATCACGAGGATAGTCTGCTGGGGAGGAGCATCTTTCAAAAAAAATAATCTAGCCTAGGTCCTAACATTAGGGGCCTAGGCCCTATGGCCAAGACGTTTGGCCTAACGTTACTAAAGTAAAATGGGCCCAGCATGCTTCTGTTCTGACTACCTAGGCGTACTACTTTAAGTAGGCCTATAAAGTATAAGTACAGGGCCTAGCCTAACTACAATCCCTTCAAGGGGCAACACCATCACTGGAGACAAATGACTCAGAGTGACCACACCATTCACACCCCTACAACAAGAAACGCTACTGTTTTTCATGATCAATTCCACTTCTTTTTTGTCATTGGAGACAAACGAGAGGTATTTCATCCTGAATATAACAAATTGACCTCTGCGTACAGGAGATACGTACCAGTGCCAATACCAGCGATTACCGGCAACATTTTCAGTTCACAAAAATCTGTCTGTCGAACCAGCTTGCATGCACGACTATTGGCGGGCTATTTATTTACACCGTAGCCTAGGATTTTTCGCTCTGGTGGTGCTTATTCCCACTTGAAAAGAGACTAGTGCTGCCAGGGCGATCGGCGCGAGCGCGCGAAAACACGAAACAACCTGTACATAAATACAGAGCACGACTGCTCTTTGGCAATTACATATTTCAGAGCAATGATTATATATTATATTCTTGTCAATATTCTGACCACAGTGCTACGCAGCCCTTTCATATTTCGACAAATAATGTGACCCGATACATCGTAATGGCAGGAATAAGTCGCTGATGACTCGGACTGAGGCCGTTTTATGTCATGGCCGAGGACAAAGGGGGTGTGGGTAAAATGTTGAAAAGAAAACAAAAAACGATGTGGCGGTTTCTGTATATTTGGAAGTGTATACATGAAAGGTTACTATCAAGACACTTATAACGTGTACCATTTGAAAGCTTAGGAAATTCTTTTTCTGACCATATACATATCTCAAAAATGAATTTGCGACATATTCCTGATTTCAATGTAACGGGTCACAAGCGTGTGTTTAGTTCCGTTTGCTAATGTTTTTAGCATTATTATTAAGTACGATATGACAGACATATAAACAATTTATTAGTGAGGGGTCATTAGTGAGGATTACATATATTTTCAAGCAGCTTGAGATTTCCACCTCTTTCGTCTCTCTCATTTCAGGTGTTTTTTTCTTCTTCTTCTTATTTTCCATTTAAAAAAATCAAAATTTCTAAATTTGTTTCTTGAAACATGTTCAGGTTGGTCTTGGATAGCCTTGAGTGCAACCTCGTCTGCGTCATTTCCTCTAAGTTTGTTCAAATCAGCTTACACAGACGGTATTTGCAGAGTCGAATAAGCAGACACTTTATGGCTTTGAAGCAAAGTGCGTCTCATTGAATGCTTATACGGTAACTGAAAAGATTCCCAATATTAAAAAATACTGCTGGCTACACACTATACAGAACAACAAAGGATAACGTCCAAAATTCGAATCCTGGGTTTACCCATGCTTGTGTGCATTTGAAGCATGGAAGAAGGGAAACGGCGAAAGACTAAATGAAAACTAGCTGTGAGCCTAGTATTTTGGTCGCACGAGGTCACGTTCGGTTTGTTCACGTAGAGCGTGCCAAGACCCTAGCGGAGCTCTCACTTGACATTTAGCAGCAGTTAAGGCCCTGGAATAACAAAACGTCTTCCAATTTTTAGTGACATGAATTGAAACCCTTTGGACTTTCTCAACAACGGCAATATTCAGAAAAGTTTTTGTCATGTTTCCACCCCCATGTTTAATCACATGCTCGGGTACACGCGCTTAGCACTAGTCTCTTTTCAAGCGCGAATTAGCACCACCACAGCAAAAACCAAGGCTACGGTGTAAATAAAAAATACGCAGGCGGGCTTAATACAGCTGAAACGTTATGTATCTAGTGCGTTTGTAGTCTTGGCCCAAGACGTCAGTGATCGTTGGTTGTTTTATTGCTGTTGAAGAGCGCCCTCACACAACTAGTTTTCATTACTCTTACTAACTGGCGCACGTATAATTATGAGTCGTTGGGGGCGCACGGTGCACTATGCACGGTGTCCGCTTTCAAGCATTAACGTCTTGAAACCAAGATTAGTGCGTTTGTTGCTGGCGTATCGAAGCAACAGGCCAAAATTAGACTGGAAACCTGACCTTGAATTTTATATCCTAGATTATTTCATTTTAACACACGTTATTATTAT
>NW_019091667.1:49806-63389 GCF_001949145.1 Acanthaster planci
TGGCCGCTGAGAGGACTTGGGAACATTCACTTTTGGTGGTGACTTCGTTTTGGCGAATAAATAAAAATTCATAAGTTAACCTTCTAAAAATTGAAAACCAAATGAAATCTGAAGGACCAAACAACACATTGTTTTTTGTCTGAGAGGCTTCAGGGACTTCAGTTGCCTGTCGTGGGGCTCCTATCCTAACTTGGTTAATTTTACACTATTTTCAGTGGAGCTTAAATTAATTCAGTGCACCCCGAGGTTCAAATGCAGCCGGATGCGATTTTTGTTTTCGTAGGTTGGTGAGTCAAAAACATGAATTATTCATGATTTATTCATGAGACCTACTGCTTAGCTCATGATCCACTCCACGTGTACGTACGTACTGTACATGTTCATGTACATGTACGCTGTGGAGTACGAGTGTGTGTGCACCATAGTACTTTTAGCCTTAACCGCGATTCGATCACACCGCCGATGTGGATCATTATTTCTGCCCGTGCAATCGTAACGAACGCAAAAAGCTGAGAGCCAGTATTATTTATGTCAGAAAATGTGAAATGCTGAAAATTTTATTATGCATTTCTTTTATTCGCGTTGCAGTACAATATGAGTGGGCTATATACATGAACAGTACATGTACACATGATTTGTGTGAATGAACCGTGTATATGAAATGAAAACCACAATTCATTTACATATGTGCCTAATAATTGTGAATACGCTACAGCAAAGGACACGCAAACAGACTTCATCCCGTTCCCGTTTCCAAACCAGTTGCATCCAATGAAGCTCTTCCTGTTTTAATTAGCTCAGCATCTTACCATTTAATAAGCTGTTGTCAAGGATCGGGTTAAAAATACACTTAGGCTCTCCTCGTCAGATCTGAATATTCCAATATGCATAGCTGTTAAAATTCTCCTTTTTTTAATGGTGTGAGTGTAAAATATTGGATTTCATTTTCTGCACAGGATCGAACTTGATCAAACCATCAATCAAACAAAATACAGTGCACATAAACTTTTCAGAAACTGATGAGGACACTAAGTTTCTGGGACAATTGAGTTGAATTGAACAGATGGAAAGATGCTTGACTTGATTTTAGATTAAAATTGGAAAAAGAAATATAACTTTATGTGTACCACAATAAAGGCTAGTCGACTTCAAGGGACAGTACACAATTTTGCAACTATCTAAATGTAACTGAAAAAGTAATTTTGAAAACTTTATTAGATTCTAACCCTCAACATATGAAGCATTAAAACTTCAAGTGCTGAATACGCACAACTGACAATTATGAACCCTTTAACTAAACACAAAATTAATACGAAATGGAACCTCAGAGTATAAATGGTCAAATTTGTTGTGTATAGCATAAACAATTTTCCTGTACAAACTCATAAAGAACACTTCCTTATTAAAGTTGCAAATCACCAAACATATGCAAAGCACTTATTTCTTTAAGAGAAAGACCCTTTCAAGTACTTAGTTTAATTTATCCAATTTCGAGTAAACTGTCACGCCTGGTCACAGGCAAATTAGTTTTCAGAAAAGAACTAATTCCAGTCTTCAACCTCACTAATTCATCAACCAATCAGCCACCAGAAAGCAATAACAAGGTCAAATGACGTAAAAGTTTATTCGGATAGAACTAGACGGACACACAAATAAACTTACAACCTTTCACCCCAACAATCCACAGTATCAAGCAGTTCACCAGTCGTAAACAGATTCAAGATTCAACAGCACCGACAGATTCAACAGATTCAGCTAGAAGAAGCAGTAATACAGAACGATCGTTAAGTCGGGGTAACAGAACAAACTGTGCGTTCCTAGGACAAAAACTCTGTGATTTAAAGACAACTTCCATGAACATAACTCAGCTTTAACGGTTAAGGACTTACACTTTCTAGGGAAAATCAGAGTTCAGAAAAAAATTCACATTTCTAAACTGGTAAATAGGCACAGATACGTGATAAAACACACCGTTATCATTCAAATCTATATCAGATTAATAACTATTACAGAAAATCCTGAACAATTGACTACTTACAGACACAACACCTTTAAGAACGGCGACTGCGCGTAAACGTCTAAACTGTAAACGGGTAACTGGCAAAGTGGGGAAAATCAGCGTAAAAAAGAAGAAAACAACAAGATTCGATTTGACGCGCGCTAATTAAACACTGTTGAGCCTGCAAGTCAAAGCACCCTCAACACCTGTTCTGTTCCTCAGCGGAACATATATGTATACTCTTCTCCAGTGCATAAAAAATTATTTCACATCCCTTTCAGTTAAATGCATTGAAAAGTGAAAAAATGAAAACATTAAAAATTACCCATGCTTTGCTGGAAAACAGAGGGAGCTATTGTTATGCCATCTAGGGAAGAGTAGTAGGGATGAGCCGGTTTCACACCAGGCCCCCTTTTGGACAATTCACGCCAGCAGGGACTTCCCAAAAACCCCTGACCTTTGACCCCTTTTCATGCGTGCCCTCAAACAAAAAAGGGACTTTCCCAAACCCCGTGTGCCCAAACAAAAAGGTGGAAAGTCCCCGGCCATTTAAGCGCTTCCGCGAAAACTCAGTGATACCCGAAGCTTTGAGGGAAAAAGAAAAAGATTTACAACTGCCTTAAATTAACAGTGTTTAGTAAATGGAGATGGAATAAGAAAGAACTGAAACTTTGAAAAAACAAGTGTCGTAAATTATAAATCCTTATATATAAATAGAGAACCCAAACCACAGCGCCACCCTGTCTTAGCGGACTTCAGGCGATTGAAAAAATCGTTTTTAGCGGACCTTGTCAAACAGTACAACATTTCATAACCACCACCAAAGTGCAAACAACATACTAAGCCGGAGCTTGTACGAGCGATTCAAGCGAGCTAACGACAATTTAGAAATCTCACGCGACAATCGTATCATCAGCTTTTAAAAATAGCACAAGACAACAAAATAGAATTTACGGCCACGGGGACAGAAGGCAAAATTTTGCTTAATTAGCGCGATTAAAGCGTACATTAAGCCGCAAGCGATCGAAGTGAACATTCAAAGAATTAGACGATTTAGAGACAACTATAGAAATCGGGGACTGATACCTAATTTCTTAATCCACTTTTTCGATTTTTACAAGAAGTACATCGAAGACAAAGCACTAGTCGATTTAAGGAAATTGGTTCATACAAGTTACAAACAGCCATCAAGATTCAGTTTAAAATGGAAAAGCCTGGAATTGAGACCAAGCTGGGCGTTTTTACATTTCCGAGCAAAAACAACGCGGTATTTTCTAAAAAGGAAATTAAAGAAGTTTTAAACTAACAATTTGCCAAACATCAAGAAGACGTGGAAGCTCATGAACAGAGAGGGTCTGGTTGCGTGTTTGAAAAAGTAGTCGCGTTTTGCATAAACGTGGTGAGATATAATCCAGTCGGAGCCACTTCCAAAATATTTAGCGGCAAAAACCGCAATTGTGAACGCTAAAAATAAAGAAGATCAAAAGTGCATTTGCTGGGCGTTGAGAGCTGCTTTAAAATTATATTCAGACAATGTCAAACATCAATTAGAAACAAATCCAAAATATTTTATACAGGAGGATAGAATTTCAACTTACACTAAAGAAGACGGCTTAAATTTCACAAACGTAAGTTGTCCGACGCCAATTTCACAAATTCCACGAATCGAATCACAGAATAATTTAGCCATTAATGTATTTGGCTATACTGAGAAAGAAGGCACTTATGTGCTTTACAAGACTAAACGCGAAAAAGAGCCCATTCATTTACTTTATTTCACTAAAGGCAAAACGAGTCATTATTGCTGGATTAAAAACTTTTCGCGGTTAATGGGTGACGTTGATAAACACGGTTATAAGAAATACTGGTGCTTTAATTGCCTGTCTCACTTTCAAACTGAACAACGACGAGACAAACACTAAGAAGATTGCCAAGGAATGGACACGTCGCCATGTAAAGTAGAGTTACTCAAAAAAGGCAAAACATTCCCAAGTTTGAAAACTATTAAATCAAGCAAGACGCCCCTTTTATCTGTTTTGGAACACTTGCCACTGACACATACAAACACGGTCAAAACACAAATTCACAAACCCTGCGGCTACTCTTACGCGGTCGTTAGATTTGACGGTACGTGTACCAATCGCGCAATATACAGAGGCCAAGATGCGGCCGTTAAATTTGTACAGTCTCTAACTAGGGAAGTCGGCACTATCAATGAAACATTTGCCAATCCAATGCCCCTAACTTGGTCGCCCAATTACAAAAAAATTTATGAAAACTGTAACACGTGCTGGATTTGCGAAAGACGCATCTGCAAGACTAAAGAATCTCAATGCCAATGTAAAATCCAGGACGAACCAAAAACTAAAAACGAAAAGGCAGCCTTTAGTTCCTTAAACGACCGTGGTTTCAGAGACTTCATTTGCATGACTTGTGAAAAGCCCATCAACAAGTTTAGAAAAGTCCGTGACCATTGTCACGTAACGGGTAAATATCGAGGTCCTGCGCACGCTCACTGTAACCTCGAGTTAAGAGTCGTGCCTAATCAAACACTCAAACGACGTGCATAATCAAACACCTACACGACGCACATTTAATTGCTAAAAATACCGAACAGTACATTTCGTTTAGCCTCGGTCAACTTAGGTTTCTAGATTCGTTTCATTTTATGGCAGCTTCGCTCGATCGATTTAATTAAAAATTGTTCCCCGAATGATTTTAATGTACTTCGAGAAATGTTTCGAGATAACACGGATGTGCTGCAAGAAAAGGGCATTTATCCGTACGAATACATTGATTCCTTTGGTAGATTTGAGGAAACACAATTACCTCCTCGAGCCGCGTCTTACATTTCGCTGAGGCAGGCAACCATTACGGAGGAAGAATATACAAGGACCCAAAACGTGTGGAAAACTTTTGGTTGTAAAAATATCGGAGACTACCGCGATTTATACGTTAAGACAGGTGTGTTTGAAAACTTTCGCAAAGCACTACGGTTTAGACCCAGCCAATTATTATACTTCGCCTGGCCTGTTGTGGGATGCTCTTTTAAAACATTCCGGCATTGAACTCGAGTTTTTAACAAACATCGATAAACATTTATTTTTTGAAAGGGCCAAACACGATGGCATTTCGAGCGTAGGGGCTAAGCGTTAAGCAAAGCAAATAATCCCAAATTAAAAGATTATAACCCCGAGAAACCGACGTCACACATCAAATATTTAGACGCGAATAATTTGTACGGCTGGGCCATGAGTAAGCCTTTACCCTTTAAACACTTTCGATGGATTCAAGACGTAACCAAATTTACCCCGGAATACATTTCGAAATTTCTCCAAAAGCGTCTAAAACATATGTACTCGAAGTAACCTTAGACTATCCAAAACGCTTGTACGATTTAACTCAACGATTTCCCTCTGGCGCCGGAGAATATATCGATCTCAAATGAGTGGTTATCTGTGTATCAGAAATACTTAATAGCAAACGTTGAGCGAGTTACTTCGATAGATAAATTTGTATCCACTTTAAGCACTAAGCACAAATACGTGGTTCATTATCGCACGTTGCAAAAATATTTGGAAATTGGTATAGAACTGAAAGAGGTTCACCGAGTAATGTCTTTTAAACAGGCACCTTAGATGAAAAGTTACATCAACAAAAACACCGAGCTGCGTAAATTGGCGTAAGTCTGACTTCAAAAAGAACTTTTTCAAATTGATGAATAACTCGGTCTTTGGTAAAACGATGGGAAATGTGCGATTCCGAATGGATGGGCACTTATTGAGAGACTCACAAGACGCCAAAAGGTACAAGAAGCTAACCTTTAAACCAAATTATAAAGCGACTACGCCGTTTAAAGAATGTGACCTTTCATTTGTCGAAACGTATTGCGTTAAAACAAAGCTAAATAAGCCCATTTAAGGCGGTGTAAGCGTGTTAGATCTGTCCAAGACTCTAATATACGACTTTTATTACAACAGTTGAAAGCCGACTTCGGTTCTGACGTGTGTCTTTTGTACACAGATACGGACAGCTTATTAGTCGAGATTCAAAGCGACGATTTTGAAGGCCAAGTGATTTCAGAAGCAATATGCATACGCCCAAAAATGTACTCTATTTTAACGGAGCAACAAAATTTTTAAAAAGCCAAGGGCGTCACAAAAGTAGTGACCCAAAAGTGCCTAACCCACGGGGCTTATAAGAGATGTCTGTTTGAACGGGTACAGCATTTTAATAAACAGCAATTATTTAGATCGGTTAAACATGTAATATTCAGGGGGTCGCAAAATAAGTTAAGTCTCTCGCCCTTAAACACGAAGTGTTATGTATTACCAGACGGTCTCACCACTTAAGCTTACGGGCATTATCAAACTATTCAGGAAGCGGGCAATTCAGTGTCTCGGGTGCTACTTGAAGTTCTTGTCTCACGAAACTCCGCTTGGGTCAGTTTAATAAATAATATTAAGTTGGTCCGGTTTTCACGTGCTTACCCCCCCCCATTTTTACTAGGTGTCCGTTTAAATTGACTCGTCTGTTTCTCAATTTGGTAAACGTCTACCGACCAATGGGATCAGTCGCTCTTCTGGAAGTGCCACCTTCTTGCTCGCCTGGGTAGTATAAATATCTAACTAATACATCTGAAGCAAGTTCACATGACTCGCTTTTTACTGATGCGGCCGGCTCTTGTTTCACTCGGTCTAATTTGACGGCTTCTGCGGGTTCTTTGTCAATTAAACGCGTCTTTTCCTCGTTTAGCGATTTTATTACTTGGGGCAAACGTTTCAACCATTCCACGTTTCGTTGGCCCACATAAAAAAAAATTCTTGCGCGTATTGATGACCAGTAAAAGCTCGGCTAAAGTCCTATTAAACCGTTCTACGATCCCCTGCAACCTATGAACGCCCGGTTGGCCCAGTTGAATCATCTCGACGTCGTGTTAGTTAAACAACTTTTTAAACTCGCCTTTAAATTCTGATCCCGAATCTACCCCAATTAACCGGGGCCAAGTCAGGGGCGACATTTAATAAATCTGTTTAATAGCTTCTGATGCTTGTTTGGCCGTTTTACTGGTCAACGGCTCGGCCTCTTTGTATCTGGAACCCACGTCGACTACAGTTTAAAGCGTATTTGTACGTTTTACGGTTACTTGATCCCAAGGTAAGTATAGCACGTCTAATTTGTGTGCGTCATTGGGTTTTATGAACTCCGATTGCAAAATTGTAGGCCTCGGCACGTAATCGGTTGCGGGTAAATAAATTTGCCAAATGGCCTGCTTTTTTTAAGTGGTCTACGGCGCTTTCACCCCGCCAATAGCCTTGTGCGCTGTAAAATAGTTTTGAAAATTCTTTGTCTTTTACTTTATTCATAACTTAGAAGCTTTTTTAAAATTAAAACTAACTAAACCGGTACGCAAAAAAACTACCAAAGCAGTGCCACCTAAAATCCATATTAACTGCGAACCTTTTGATCTTCGGAAGGTACGTAGAAATCAGACAACTTTGGCTCTGGAGGCAACGGCATTGCGTTTTTACCCGTCAATTCACTGTAAGTTCGCATGATGCTTCGTCCACGTTTACAAATGTGTGTTGACTAGCACGTTCTTGTCTCATGCGTTTTAATCGTTTAAAAAGTCTAGCATGTGCACGCGATTTTGTTCCCATGCTTGTTTTGCTTGCGCCAGTTGTTCTAGCGCGAGGTCGTGTCTTTTACGTTCTTCGTCTATTTTACTTTTTGCTAAGCTGCTTGCCATTTTTAACGTAAACCACTTTTTAATAAACCTTTCATTATAAACATGAATAGCGAAGTGAAAGACCAAAGCAACACTGAACACATGCGGGGCGACATGAAAGCCGATCAAAGCAACACTGAACACATGATAGGCGACATGAGAGCCGATATAGACCATCACGGCGACATGCTTTTAGATATTCAAGAAGTACTAGCAGACATGGAATCTGATTCGTTTCGCAAGCGACGTCAATTAATGCTATACAAGGACATATTCTTCGCGGCTGGTGTATCGTTTATCACGTTGTCGTTTGTATTTAAGATTTTTATGTAAGATATAAATAGTGTATATTAAGAAAATGTCGGAACAGTACACTAAAAAGCTAAACCTGAGTCGCAGGCTCAAAGCACCTCGCGCCATTAAATTTCCCGTATTGGGCGTAGACGACGTAGTTGTTCCGGGTTCTGCAAAGTTGGCGTTTCAGTTGGACTTAGACGGCGGATTAGACGACTATCGCATTGTATTCAACAACGTGGCGAGGAACTTGATTTCGGAAATAAACGTCAGTCTACAAGGCCATAAAATCGCGAGTTACAGAGACGCCGACGTGTTCCAAAACTTTAAAGACAATTAGCTAACTTTGTCACAAACTATAAACATGGCTTACTTTGGGTTGGAACGGGAAAACGTGGCAAAGTTGCGTTTGGATGCGGGCGACAAAAACGAGGCTGCGAACAACTGCAAAGACAAGGCCGCAGCAGATACTTTTGAAAATAGATACGCAATTCCGTTGGACACGCCTTTATGACAGATCAAGGCCCCTTTTATCCGTCGGGTTTTAAAGAACCTCTGACGTATCAACTGACTTTTAATTCGCACGACAAAGTGGTTAATTCGGCAGACACATCAGCCGAGTATTCAATTTCAGATCTGACTCTAGAATACGAAGTCGTCACCAATCGAGACCTGGCGCAAGCTTTGAGGCAAAAGCACAAAGGCCCTGTGTATTACATGTAAAGAACCCCCCCCCTACGATTTTATAATCCGCATATAACTAAAACGGTCGTCACGGTAGAGGGCAAACCAAATCAGCTGTATTCGCAAGGGCTATTCGAATATCAACATTGGACAGAAGTTAGCAAGTACTTCGGCGACTGGGATACTGAATCGGCTCGATGGGTAGTCAAGGACCTAAATTTGACAGGTGTTGACATGGCCGACTATTTGAAAGACAAGTACGGCCTGTGGCTCGCGATTTCAGAAGTTCGGACGACAACGCAGCGCACGGATCGGGCCGGCCCTTGGGAGGCGGAGGTGATATAACGATACAGATGGGAAGGGGGCAGAGACCGCAGGCCAGTTTACAATGTACGTATTTTTGGTAATAGACGCGCAGTTGACTAAGAGCTTAATTTACTAAGCATTAAATTGGGGTTTAAATTAAATGGAACGTATGAGCTAGAATGGAAACATGTTTAAATCACCGCATTGCGCGCTAATTATTGGTAAAACGGATAGCGGCAAAACTCAGTGGGTGCTTGGTTTATTAGAAAGCGAGTATAAATTTACTTTTGAGGCAATCGTGATTATTTGCCCGACATTATTTAAGAACAAGACTTATTTAGAGCGATTGTGGGTTTATGCCGATGATAACGTATATTTATGTGACTTGGACAGAGAAAAGTTAGACCTAAATGAGGCAATTGAATTATATCAAAAGGTGTTCGATGGCATACACACTTTATTTATCGTGGACGATTGCGGGAATTCCCCTCGTTTTCCCACCTGCCTGGCCGAACTCGTGACTCCTACTTTCTGGACAATTCTTTTTGCACTGAAGCTCTGAGAAAAAAATGAGATTTCTTTTTAAATCTATAAAAATAACTAATGATGAACATAACCGCCAACGCTTTGAGGAAAAATGAGAAAAATTTTAAAAACCTATATATAAATAGAGACATGAACAACCCCAAATCAAGACCACTATTATCGACCTTCAACCGATTTAAGAAGGCGTTTTTAGCAGATTTTGTCAAGCAGTATAACATTACATTACCCCACCAAGCGTAAATTTCACACCAAGCCTGAACTTGTTCAAGCCATCCAAACAAACCGAAAGCAATTCAGGCATCTCCCACGTCAGTCCTATCGCCAGCTCTTGAAAACGGTCTTAAAGAACGATATCCCATTTACACATACGGGCAGAGTCCTAGAGCAAGATCTCATTAAAGCGATTAAAGCTTCCACTCAACCTGAGGAAATTGTAGAAGTACAGGGTAACTATCACAATTGGGAACTAATACCCAGCTTATTTGAATATGATCTCATGCACTTTTTTGATTTTTACAAGACTTTAATCGAGAAGAAAGCATTAGACGACCTGAGAGAAATAGGAATAGGCTCTTATAAATTACAAACGGCCCTAAAAGTGCAGTTTAGATAGGAAAAACCCGACCAAACTGGCCTTGGCACATTTACCTTTCCAGATCAAAATACAGCGGTCGTAAGTATAAGGGGCATTCACAAGACCCCCCCTCCCACTCCCATTCCTTTCCTATTCTATATACCCCCTATATCCTGTACTGCACGCCGCGAAATAGGATAATTTTTTTTTACCCAAATGTCGCCAACCAAAAATAGTTTACCCAGCCCAAAATATTCGAGCCAACCAACAAGAATTCCAGCCAACCACAAATATTCGAGCCAAACAAAAATATTTCAGCCTGCCCAAAATATTCTACCCGCCCCAAAATATTTCTGCCGACCACAAATATTTGAGCCAGCCATAAATATTCGAGCTGACCACAAATATTCGAGCCGACCAAAAATATTCCAGCCAAATAGCCTACCCCGGTTTTTTTGCCACTATATAGGAAAGCAGCTGACCACATTAAAATCGTATATCGCTTTTTAAAATTATAAGTCCTATAGCATAGAAGAAGATGAAATCCAACCCGATAGAAACACCAGTGCAAAATATTTGCCTGCGAACACTCGGCCTGTGCTCCCAAAAACGCATTGGCCCTGCTTTGCTACTGTCTAACGCGTACCAGAACAATTTGCTTTGCGACGTTTCCACCTTGGACTTCGTGTCGAATTGCCGTAGCCAGCCGAAGGATCTAGAGCCTATCCAAAGCGAAATTTGTCAACGATATATACATATTTGGCTTTGTATCTCGCAACGCAGAATTGGACGTCAAAGGACAGAAAAACACCTGCCGAAATTGCATCTCTTGGGTAGAGCAAAAAGACGGTAAAGAAAAATGAACCAAGATACATAACAAAGTTGTATCCAATATCGAGGCGGGCGACGTTTGGAAACAATTTGGCACGTATCCTGCGGATCTAGTATCTTGCCGAAATAGACACTTGCGCCAAACATTGTCTGATCCTAGAGCCATGGCCCACGGTTGCATGAGAATCGAAGTGTCGGTGCGAAATCCAGATTTGAAAAAAATTGACGAACCGTGCCAAACACAAAATCGAGCAAGTTTGCGAAATGTTGAAAAAGGCACGGAAACGAAAGAAAAAGGCATAGAAAGCGAAACCTTGAAAAAAGGCACGGAAACGACGGAAAAAGGCATAGAAAGCGAAATCTCGGAAAAAGGAATGGAAACACCAAAAACAATTTTCCTATCGTGTAGTATATCTTCCCACTGGAAAACGGTAGCAAATTCGATAGACAAACAGTGCTTCGTAGCCGACTTGCCAAATTCGGCGATCTACGTAGGTTGGTACGCAAATGTATCGACCAGGCACATCGCAGGCGTGATGTTTTGCTGAGATACTGGAATCTATGAGTTTACAACAGCATGTCATCATTCCTACTCATATACACGGTCATATATTGGATTTAATAATTACTCGTCAATCAGAATCTGTTATATTGGGAACACCGATCTCTAGTGAATTATTCTCAGATCATTTGCCTGTTTTGTGCAATATCGAGTTGAAAAGGTCCTGTTTATCTGTGAAAGATGTGTCATGTAGGAAATTAAAGGCTATCGACTTGGCTAAGTTTAATGATGACATTTATAATTCTGAATTATATAATGAGGATTCTGTTCTTATTGATTCAAAGGATCTCAATGGTCTGGTTGATTTGTACAATGATACCATGGGCATTATTACTGATCATCATGCTCCACTTAAGTCCAAAACACTTATTGTTTGACCACGTATACCCTAGTATAATAATAATATCAAATTAGCCAAGTGTGAAAGAAAGAAACTTGAGAAGAAATGGCGTTTGACTATATCACAGCACGGTCTAAACATGTTTAAATCCAAGAAAAATAATGTTACTTTTTTAATGAAGATTGCTCGTCAGGAATACTATACCAACTTTATAGAAAAGAATAGTACTGATCCCAAAAGGCTTTTTAGGGCCTGTGGTTCTCTCTTTCTTAATAGGGTTTCTGTTTTACCTCCACATACCGATGCTCTAAAACTTGCGAATCATATGAGTGATTTCTTTGTCCAGAAAATTGGTAATATTAGGCTAAAATTGAATTGTATTAATCCTTCACCCACTTATATGTTTGTTTCACACCCAGAGCCACCCACGTTTACTGATTTTAGTCAATTATCTCAAAATTGTGTTCGTAAACTGGTGACTGGCTCCAGTAAGAAAACGTGCATTCTTGACCCGATTCTTACTAATCTGTTTGTCGATTATTTGGACTCCTTTTTGCCATTTGTTACTAAATGGATTAATCTTTCACTAAAGAGCGGGGAATTTCCAGCGGCTTGGAAATTGGCTGTTGTTCTCCCCTTACTAAAAAAAAAACTGGACTTGAGGGCAAATTTTTGACCTATGTGTAACTTACAGCTTATTTCGAAGCTGCTGGAAAGGGTCGTTGCTGATCAATTGCAGTCTCATCCGACACGGAATAATCTATATCCAGTTATGCAGTCATCTTATCGTAAATATCACAGTACTCAATCTGCTTTATTGAAAGTTCAAAATGATTTGTTGATGGCCATGAACAGGAAACAAGTTACACTTCTGGTGTTATTAGATTTGAGTGCAGCTTTCGACACATTAGATCATGATGTTCTTTTGAGTTTACTCCAGTCACGTTTTATTGGCACTGCCCTCAACTGGTTTAACTCATATTTGAGTGGTAGATCTCAAAGGGTTTTGGTCAATGGTAAACTATCTAATAAACGTATTCTTGAATGGGGTGTTCCTCAAGGGTCATGTTTAGGTCCTTTATTGTTTATCTTGTACACTAGTCAGTTGTTCGACATCGTCAATGCTCATCACCCAAGAATTCAGTGCTATGCTGATGATGTCCAGATGAAACTGGTAGTCAGGAATTTGCCCTGTCAGCTATGGAGGCTTGCATACACGTTGTCAGACAGTGGATGTTTAATAATGGATTATTTT
Source organism: Acanthaster planci (assembly GCF_001949145.1). Next base: position 62,926 of record NW_019091667.1, read on the forward strand.
TGAATGACAATAAAACGGAATTTTTCATTATTGGCACTCGTCAACAAATATCCAAGGTAACTTTGGAAGGTATTCATGCTGGAGAATCTGTCATTTCACCCTTGGCTACAGCTCGTAACTTAGGTACCTGGTTTGATGCAAATATGTATATGAAAACTCATATTACTAAGGTTTGTGGTAGCGCATTCTATTATCTGCATAATATTAGACACATTCGGAAATATCTCTCCAAGGAATGTACTGAGACACTGATTCATGCATTTATCTCAAGTAGATTGGATTACTGTAATAGTTTGTTTTATAGCTTACCCAGTACTCATATTAATCAGCTCCAGAGGGTACAGAATGCTTGTGCACGACTCGTCTACAAGACACCGAAAGTTTGTCGAATTACTCCTCTTCTTATTGATTTACATTGGCCTCCGGTTTTATATAGAATTGAATTTAAAACTTTGTTGATGACA
>NW_019091667.1:63977-106375 GCF_001949145.1 Acanthaster planci
ACATCTCTTGAATAAGCTTCCATGTAATATTAGAAGTGCTACCAGTGTCATTACTTTTAAATCAATGTTAAAAACATATCTTTTTAAGAAAGCATATTATTAATTTCTAGGCTCTGGGTGATCGTTAATTTTGATTGTAGTTTTGTCGTTTTTAATTTTGTTGGACCTGTCTGGGAGAATCTGGGTGTTCTCTTGGAGAGTGCTTCCAGTTTTCGGGCACAAGGATGAGTCTTGGACGCACGATGGGTCGTAAGAGGGAGAGTTGGTGCTGGCCGTGTGTGGAAGTCCCACCATGTTCGGTTTAAACTTTTAAATCAATGTTAAATTGTGTTTATTTTAATTATTTTGGGTCTTTGTAAAAAGTTGTTCTAATAGGTTTTTTAATATTGTTAAGCACCCCTGAACATTTTTTTTATGAAATGAGCGCTACATAATTTGAATTTAATAATAATAATAATAGAGAACAAAGAAATCACCGTGGTAACAGCAGATGGCAAGCCCCTGCTCTCGTTTTCAACTTTAAATTGGCAAACAGAGCCCTGAGGTACAACCTGATGTGTGGGTGGCTGAGATAGATCTGAACGGTATCCTGGGCTATGATTTCATGATGAAATATAACTGTAACCTTGATGTGGGCAAGGCAGAAATGAAGCTACATGACATACCAATAACGTGCACAGCCAGTGCACGAGCACCAGCAACATCGTGTTGCATCACTGCAGACACTACTGTGAGCATTCCTCCAAGTGGAGAGGTATTGATACCTGGGAAGCTTGAAAGAGAAGCAGGATTTACTGGACTGGCTGTGGTTGAACCAATGGCTAATTTGATGGCAAAACATGAAATGATAACTGCCATATCATTGGTAAACGCCAACAGTGGGAAGATACCAGTACGCATTATGAACTTGACAGAGAAACAATCTACGCTCTACAAAGGTACCAACGTTGCTGCCAGCGAGCTAATAGACGAAGTGGTGACAAATGTAGACCGCTGTGATGTAAGAGCAGCAGCTTGTCATGGCAATGAATTACCACCTTCAGAATCAGCCCACAGACATTAATGTCATACCCGCCCACCTTGATGACCTGTACAACCGATGTAGCGTTCATCTTGGAAATGAGCAGCGACAACATCTTGCAACACTACAACGACGACATCAAGATGTGTGTGCTAATTCATCAGAAGATTTGGGCAAAACAGCCGTGTATCGACACAAAATAAACACCAGTGATGTACCCCCCCCCATCCGCCAGCGAGCCCGCCGACTACCAATTCATCAAAGGGTGGAATCAACTGAAGAAGTAAACAAGCTGTTAACCACTCCCTGCCGGGTGACCCGTTTTCGTTTTTTGAAACAGTGTACCACGTTTTGAGGCATTTAGAGCGAGCGGATTACCACTGGGGACAAAAGCTCTCCACCACCGCAGCGATGAGCCACACATTGAAAAGAGGTCAGCAGTGCGCGGTGCCGGTTTCTGGGAACAAAAGAATCTTACGTAACACCGCACAATCTGAACTCTTTTTCTAAGGCTGCAGGCCTGGCTGAAATATTCAAGAGTCAATGAATTATACCTGTCAGCTTTAGATTAGTGCCAGATTAGAGTCCTTCATTTTTGGTATAAACGGCCATTAAATGAAATGATAAATTTTTGAAGAATTTTGAAAACGGAAAATATTGAAAATGACCCGGCATCTTGTCTTGCTCAAGAAAAATCCACCCGGCAGCAAGTGGTTTTAAAGAGGGGGTATTATCGAACCATCTGCTAGCCTATGGGCATCACCAATAGTGCTGGTAAAGAAAAAGGATGGCAGCATCAGATTCTGTGTAGATTACCGCAAACGGAAACTCAATGCCGTGACAATAAAGAACTCCTTCTCTTTGCTGATGATAGACGACTCCCTGGCACAGTAGCTGGCTCAACTTGGTTTTCAACCTTGGACCTACAGAGTGGTTACTGGCAAGTGGAGATGGATGATGAAGACAAAGAAAGTACGGCAAGATAGCTAGAAGTGATGGATACGTATTCCTTCGACATACTACACAGACCCAGAAAGCAACATGGAAATGCAGACAGCTTATCGCGTCGGCCATGTGGTGAGTATCATCAGTGCGGAAGAATCGAGCACAACGACCATGAATGCATGATCACGCCATCACACTATAGTCCACAACCGCCAATAACTCAGAGCCAAGTGATGTCTTGGTCAATTGCAAAGAGACCGCAGTAGAGATAATAACACGGATTATGAAGTGCATAGTCACACAGCCCAACCCGGGTGCACAGAAGAAGTTGACACAAAAGACGTACAGGAAATAAGAACTGTAATAAATGGTCCCAACGCAAATACTGAGGCACAAGATTTACCAAGAACGTACTGTTCCGTGATTGAAACTACCAGGTCCGGAGAAGAAACCCCAGAGGAAAAGTCTGAAGAGGGCTGGAGGTCAGGAGACCTCGGATGGACAGCCAAAGACTTGAGAAGGTTGCAGCTGAATGACTGAATGACAAAGACATCGGGCTGGTGCTCCGATGGAAAGAGCCAAGAGAAGTGCCACCAGACTGGGCAGACGTTTCTCCCGAGGGCAGAGTAGTTAAATCTTATTGGACGCAATGGGAGCGTCTAGAAGTACGTGAGGGAGTGCTGTATAGACGATGGGAATCAGCCGTAGGTGATAAGATAACATAATCATTCCTTCGAATATGCGTGAAGACTTGATGAAACTTCTTCACAGTGAACCAACGTCCGGACACTTGGGACGGACTAAAACGTCTGACAGAGTTCAGAGAAAGTTCTACGGGTACGAGTGGCGAAGTGAGGTGAGTAAGTTTTGCAAGAGTTGTGATATCTGTGCAACTCGTAAACCACCACAGAAGCACCGTTGTAGCTCTATGAAGAAGTAAAGTGTCGGCATACCCACGGAAAGAATAGCCGTTGACGTGATAGGTCCTTTGCTAGTTTCGGACCGAGGAAACAAGTACATATTGGTAGTGGCGGATTACTTCACGAAATGGACAGAGGCATACGCCACTCCAAATCAAGAAGCAACCACAGTCGCTAATGTTCTCACAGAAGAATTCATCTGTAGATATGGTGTCCCGTTATAACTCACTCAGATCAAGGTGGAAACATCGAATAAAAAGTGTTCTGTGAGGTTTGTCAACTGCTTGGCATCGACAAGACTCGAACAACAGCACTGCATCCTCAATCTGACGGTATGGTAGAGCGCTTTAATAGAACGCTTGAGACAATGCTCTCCATGCTCACTGCAGACAACCAACGTGATTGGGACCAGCACCTACCAAACGTCATGATGGCATACCGAACTTCAATCTATGCATCAACGGGATGTACACCTAGTGAGTTGATGATGGATCGCGATGTGAAGTTACCTGTCGAGTTATTGATGGAACGGCCACCTGAGAACGAATGCAACGGACATACAGAGTACGCGGAGATGCTACTTGAGAAAATGGGGACGGTACAACAATAAGCAAGACAGCACCTCAAAATAGCAACAGAAAAAGAACTATGACCAAAAGGCGGGCAGGGGAAGTTATAAACGTGGAGACCCAGTTTGGTTATACAACCCAACCAAGAAAGTTGGGGTGAGCCCAAAACTGCAGAGATACTGGGAAGGTCCATTTGTCATTACCGAGCGACTGAGTGATGTAACATACCGAGTGCAGAAAGGATCAAAGAAGAAACCGAGGGTGATACACAGCAACCAACTTAAGCCATATTCTGGGAACAAACCATTCGGATGGAATTGGAAGGAAACGAACAGTAAACAAGACAACAAACGCAGCAAATTTATATAAATTTAAACGCAGCAAAGATGTTAAGATGAACCCTGCAGAACAAAACGAAAAGTTCAACGGAAGAACAAGTTACAACGCGGTGCAGGACTAGACAACGAGATAATTTTTGGGCAGGAAATAAAGAAACTAATCTACGAAGAAGCCAAAGAAGCAGATGCCAATCAGAAAGATAAATTAGCACTTTGCGTCATCGATTGGTTGTTATGGAGCAATGACTCAAATTGATACCCAGTACATGCGTGTACAGTACATGCGCATATAAGCAAAAGACACGTGTGCGTCTTGGACGTGCGACTTAAAAATAAAGACGTGACGAACGCGACGCGCGATCATTTCACTTTAACGACATCAAGACCAAAGATTGTATAGCGCCGCGCAGCGGCACTATACAATCTTTGGTAAGGAGCGCGTCTCACTCAACGTTCAATCGCAATGTACGTTGGCGCTCCGTTTTGTGCATGGGATTGCACGCATCTGGAACGGTGTGCACAGGCACTGTTGAGAGACAATAAACCTGTTGTTATTCTTGAACCAACGACGGTCTCTCCAGCTTGTACATCCTCGCCGAGTCGACAATTGTGTACTTCAAGCAGTAATTTCGCGGCCGTTACAATATCAATAACAGCTCTTAAAATATCAGCACAATATTTGGGATTTATGGCGTCCGATTTATTATTAGTTTTGTGTTAACTGAATTTCGCCCAAGACGTTAAACAGGGCTGATTGCTCATCACCAGCTCATGTCACCTGGCGCCACGCACAGACATGAAATCGCCCTTACAATTCTTTGCGCGCTGTCCCAATATTTCAAGTTCGTCCTGATTAGTCGTTGATTTCAAACATTTACTGTGTATTATTACTTGTAATAAGTACATGTACATGTACAATGTAAGTTACAATGAGTGCTCACATTGACGTTTATCGTCCGGGGTGTAATAATATTCATTGTTCTTATTTTCTCGAGATGAACGTGAAATTGAAGCCTGGCTGATACTTGTATTGGGAATACCAGTTACCCAGATCTGAAGAGCGCGGGTCCCTGTGTTCTATTTTTGTTACATCGAAGAAGTGTTTGTCTGTTATTGTTCATTGGATGTTTCTTCAGAATCCTCCTAGGAACATACTCAGCTCTCAGTGGAAATTTGCAGTGGCAATAATCTTGTGCAAATTGTGAACAAACCGACAAGACAGGATGCTGTACTAGATCTTATTATTACAAACTTTCGGACCAATATCAAAGTCCTACTGTATCCGCTCCTATTGATCAGAGTGATCACAATTGTATTACTTGGGTTCCCAAAAATGTACTGCTTGTAAAAAAATGACAACTAAAATGATAAGACCTATGAAGGAATCCAGTATCAGATCCTTTGGTAGATGGGTACAGGCACAGAGCTGGGTCGGCATTTTGAATAGTAATTCCTGTCAAGCCAAAGCAGATGCCTTCTATAATCTGGTTCATTGTGCGATTAAAGACCATTTTCATCTTAAAATTATTAGACGTCACAATAATGATAAACCTTGGATGACTCGGACAAATCAAATTAAGGAAGTAATAACGCGGAGGCAGAGGGAAACCGATGTCTAGGGGAATTGTTTCATGCTTAATTATTTCTATGGCTTCTCTGATGCGGCGGGGATACCATCGTTCGATGCTGGTGATGAGTTCAGCTTGGTTCCAGTTGATGTGATGGTCTTCAGTGTGGGAGTGCTTAATTATTGACGACTCATCAAGTTCTCCCTTCCTGCCACGGGCTTTGTGTTTGTTGATTCGGGTAGGGAGGTCCTTGCCCGTCTCGCCGATGTACACTTTACCACATTGGCAAGGAATTCTGTACACCCCTGGTCTGCGCTGGGGGTCCTGCCGGTCCTTGTGCGAGGTGAGCAGGTTGTGCAACTGCAGTGGGGCTGTGTGGAAAACTCGGATACCGTACTTGTGGAGAATGCGCTGGATATAGTGGGAAGTACTGTCTAAGTAGGGGAGGGTGATGGAACTAGGGGCACTTAAACTAGTTGGCTTTGGGTATAGGAGACCCTTCGGCCGGGGTTGGATCTGGGATCTTGGGTCTTGACTTGGCTTGTATCCGTTACGTTGCAGAGCTGTGGTGTTCTTGGCCGAGGAATTCTTTGTCGCAGATGTTGTATGCCCTGTGGACAAGGACAAGGGCCCGGTCGACAGACGACTTGATCTTGAGGTGGTGGAAGGACGTGCTGTGGAGGTATCTGTCCATGTGGGTGGGCTTGCGGTAGACCGTGTGGGCTTAGGCTACCGTCCTCCTTTCTGGTCACCTCAACATCAAAAAACGAAATGTTGCCATTACGTTCTTGTTCCGTGGTGAACTGGATGCTGCTGTGAAGCCCGTTGAGGTGTTTCAGAAAGAGTCGGAGGTTGTCCTGCCCATGCTGCCAGATGACAAAAGTGTCATCCACATATCGGATCCAAACGTTGGGTCTGTGGTCTGTTGTGTTGATGGCTAGCTGTTCAAATTCCTCCATGAACATGTCCGCCAGAAGCGGGGATACAGGAGAAGACGGACAGCGTACACTGTCCGTAACGTCGAGTTATTCCTCGGTTCTTCTCAGAACCACACATACTCAAGAAAGAGATTGATCCATGGTGTAACCGCAATCGTTTTTACTCGTGTTGAGTTTTGTTTGAATCATTGTTATTGCCAGGGGCTCCCTAGGTCTCAGAGCTTTCATATGAGAGCAGAATGGCTATAAACTACGGTTGATAATGGTCTTAAGTGCCCAAGTAAGTTGAGGGTTGCCACTTGAAAAGTGGCTAAAATCACACTTCGGGAAAAATCACTTTTCGGGGGTGATTTTGTTTTGTGTGAATAATGTAATTCTTTAACCCACAGATATAAACAGATATAACGCAAGGGTCAGGGGTCACAAGTTGAGAGCCCGAGTGTTTTCGATTTCATTGCAGTGGTACACCATTATATGCAAAAGACTGTCAGTCTTGGGCGTAAAACGGTGATTTTGAAAAGTATGGGCAACCAATGGGCGAAGCGACGGACGGCAGTGCGTTCAGTGCGCAATACGCGCAACGCATTTACACTGCCTGTATTTTGTTTAAATGTGCTCCCAAAATACGTTCACTCTTTTGCTCTTCGGTACTGCTGTATCTTTATTTCAAATGTTTCAACCACATTTTTTCGACTCCCTAAGGGCCAGATTAGGGCCTAAGTAAATAGAGATTTTTTTCAAATCGAAAAATGGCTTCGTAGAATTTGAACTTGCAAAAGCTCGTCATCTATGAAAACTTAACCAATACGTCCCTAAAAGGCAGCTTTTTTTCATGCTAGAGGTTACCGTAACTGTATAGTACTTAGCAACATCAAACAACTCAGACTTTTATAAGGAGTTAAGTTTAGGTTACAGGAGTGGTTTCATATTCCTTAACAAACTCGTCAACGTCAAACTTACCAAGGACAGAAAAGGTCAAACTGGAAAATATTTCTGGTTTAGTTCGTTCCTGGACCAGCCCCCTTATTCTGTTACGTGTGGAAAGACCACCTAAAAACCCAATTCGTCGCATATGGTAGCAAAGAATTTACGAGGAAAGAACCAACAAATACAGGACATTTTCTTCATTTATCACCGCTGTTGTCTATGGCAACTTATTTACTGGTTTGGACCACGGACGTATATAAAAAAAACACCAGGACTTGCAACACCTTTGCATGAAATAGAAGCCAACCAGCAGCCATTTTACCGAGCCGAATAACAAAAGCGTGGGTTGGCTCCCTTCTATTGACACCAGGGAGAACAAAGGCGGGCATTGCCGGGCAAGCTTTGTATTCGGCTCGGTAAAATGGCTGCTAGTGGATTCAATGATCTCCATAAGCTGATTAAGGGCATTAAGCGAGTCCAGATGTTTTTTTACATACGTCTGTGGCCTGCACCTACGTCTTCCTTTTACTCACTTCGTCGCTTGAGGGCGCAGGATTGTGTCCAAGTGCCCACCGCACAATGAGTGGTGCGGTTTTTGCCAACAAGTAGGAACGGCGGGCGTGCGGTACTAGTATACTACGCGTGATGCATCGGGAGGATAGTGTCTCCCGTGAAGATCAATGCATACACCTACCTGACCAGTGTACCTGCCGGCGTCTGCACTTAGTGCGTAAAAACAAAAAAATGTCTCTGCAGTCCTTGAAATCTGCCAACAGACTTAAGGTATGTTTTCAAATATAGATCTCCGACTAGTGGATTTTACTTTTGAAAGAACACAGCTTGCATTAGCCCCACAAATAGGGCTGTAGTGGCTCTCTTTTACAATATCTGTCGCCACCACAGCCCTACTTGAAAGCATGTTTTACATGCTGAAATCCAAACTGCAGGATTGTCACAAACTTTGACTCCTAATATCTCCCGAAATGAGAATGACTTGACAATTTTACTTACACCGGCGTATTTCTCAGAGTTTGGACTTTCAGACGAGCACCTTAAAGCTTTCCAAAATCGTAAATTTTCCGATGTAGGCCTTGAAAAACCCGTCCTGTACTATTAAATGCTGACCACGGGCGGCGCCATTTTGGAAAACGAAGGCAGCGCTTCGTGCGTCGGATTTCAAGGGTGCACCACTAGAAATAAATTCCAACAGACAACAGTGATAAATCCCCATACTTCACAAATATTTAAAATATACTCACAACTCTCACAGGTGTTCAGGCTACTCAGAAAAATGATGTTCCACGTGTCCTCTTTCATTTTCCTTTCAATTTTCGTGGGGTTGAGCAATGAATTGTTGAGAAATTTTCACCAAAAGCAGACAACCCCTAAAATGCAGAAAGTGTCCCTGTCCAGAAAAGTAGCCATTTTGAAAAACCATCCCTCTGCAAAATGGCTCTAATAGTGCCACTTTCGGACCTGATTGCATCCAAATTGCTCAGAATTGGTAGCCTTGAGTTCTGCCCAGAGGTTCAGTCTCATATTTCTTCAATTCCCCAGTTCCATGGCTCTCAGGAACCTCTAATATAGAATATTTTGAGTGTATAACTTTTATTATTGAGCTCAGCGGACACATTTCTGGCCTAAATACGAGGGTGCACCCTTTAATAGTGGGCAACTTTCACATTGTGGCACAACAGCACACTTAAGAGAATCAGAATATATCCCAAGTCATTATGTAAAAAAAAATTGAAAAATATAGCCCCTGGGAGAAACCGTAGGGGTTAACGCATAAGGGCATGGCCATGCCATTTTGCACGATTTGAATAGGAAAACTGCATGCCTGTGTGCATGCCTTGTGCATCTTGAGTGCTTATTTCTTTCATTCCCTCACCAAATCTAGACAAAATTTCCCTCTTTAACACAAACACTCTATTTTGCAGTCAATCTGGGCTCATTTTGTTGTGGATATGCCCACTTTGGGGGTGGATCCTGGGTGGAAAGGGAAGGGTTCTAATTATAAGTTTATATGCACAGTTGGACTTTTTAAAGTGTATGTGGGACTTTCTATATGTTACAGATGATAATGTGACATCAGGCTCTCTGGTATTTTAGCTATTTCTCAATTTATTGCAATAAAGAAACGCCAACAGAAGATCAACAGCTGTACACAATGGGCACTGATGCTATGCATTGGTGTATGTAAAAATCATACTGAAATTGGAGGATTCAGGACTAGATGTCAGGGTTAATCCCTGTTCGTGGCTGCCCAATTCCATAAAACTACAAGCCGTGGATATATCATGACACTTTTAATGATTCCCTAGCCCTGCCTCTACCACAACCTAGCCACAGCTGTACTAGCTGGGTTACTGACCTATCTTCCCCCCACCTTCCCCCCCACATACGCACCACACCTACACCCTAATAAAATAAAAGAAATCTAACTCCATGTAATGCATGTAAAGTATATTTGATGTGCTCTCTGTTCATTATTATGGGGTTTGACAGTGAGTCTGTATGGCCACATGCATTTCGTCAGATGCTAACACACAGGAGAAAATTTATCAGACTTGCACAGCTAACTAGTTCTGCAGCAATACTGGGTTGATTGGAATGTGCAGTCTGCAAATGGAGCAAAGGCTGGTGTCAGAATGGCCACAAATTGTCCCTGCCAAACTTACAGTCCATTTCAGATGAACTCACCAACAGTCTGTATAAGCAAACACAGGAGTAAATAGGAAGAAGTTGCTAGAGATGAGTCTTCAAGGACCAGTCCAATGCAGTGCTGACAATTGAAGGATGTCACTCTGCTCCGTCCCGATGTTGCCGAGACGACTTCTCTAGACAAACTCGAGTGCCAGAGTCAGAGGGGTACGAGCAGCATGCCGGTTTGTTGACATCAAGCCTTCTGCAGTGGACTTTAGTTGCAATGCTGTCCTCATACATGCACATGTACACCACAGAGCGAGGAAATAATAATTCTGATGGCTGGCCCACGTTGATGCTGACTGAGAAATGTTGGGGTTTGTACAACACAGAATTTCAACAGCTGATGGAAGGAGGCTCTTGTCAGCAATGGACACAACTGTCCCTTCAAGGAATGTCCTGCAAATACATCAACTAATGTCATGAACACGGTAAAAATGGACACATGCAACAAGATCGAGAGCAATCGTGAAAAACATACGTGAAGTGCAGGGTTGCAGGAAAGACGCCGCTTGCTGTGGCGATTGACAAAGTCAAGCATCCTTTTGGTGGCTAAAATTCAGTCTTTTTGGCAAGGCAACCGTCAAAATTGTCCTCTTTATTAGGCTGCAGACAAATTTTAGTTCAGTCTTTATGCAGTGTGTGTGTTTTAACTTTCACCCCCGACATGCTGCCCGCCCTCTATATCCTCGACTTTATCAGCAGTCAAAATTAAAATTTTCCCAAGCAGAAAATTGGGATTTACTTGATTTTGTCTCACTAAAACAATATGTATCTGTTTGCCATCTCACGGACAGACAAACTAGTGGGGCTGGCAAACCCTAGCGTCCAGTACCAGGTAGTAGGCCTAGGCCGCGAAGTGTATATCTTGGCACATTATTATTGCGGTAGCGTGTAGCCTAAACCATACGTACATGTAACTCTTTTCTCGCGGTATTGGAAACTTGAAATATTGCGCTGCCAGTGAGTTCCCCTTCGGCAAATATTCACCCAGGTTATCAGTAATTTATGGTCTGAGGATAAGTTTTGTTAAAACAGTGAAAAATTCTGCATGTTTCCGTAAGTTTTGATAATTTTGTATTCAAAGATGTAATTTTTCCGAATTTGTTCTCCTTGACTGTGTCAACCACCATCAATCTCTTTAACAGTTGTTTCTAAGGTGTCCAAAGGCACATTTTAACTGCGAAAATGCCCATTTTTGGGGGGGGGTTCAAAATGAGGGCCTCTGCCCTGAAAAATGTTTCGAGAGTATAAAGCACCCCCAATCTCCATCAATATCAATTGTAATTTTACCCTCTGCGCCCAGGGCAATTGGCGAATAATTACGTCAGCATTATTGTCACTTTGTTTTAATTTCTTAAACAATTTGAAGGATTTGCAACAGATATTTAGAATTTGTAACATGAATTTTGAATAAAATAGTTCACATGGTTCAGGTCTAATGAGAAGGTCATAACTCTCAGAGAATTAGAACTCAGAAAGGAGACTTTTTTACAATTGTTTCAGACATCTATAAAAGAATGAGTCCACTAAAATAATGAGATGTGCGATACCCACATAATTTATTATTCCTTTGGCAAAACACCAATTTAAGTAATAAGATGAATGTCAAAGTTGTTGCTACATTTAAGATTATCCAGAGAAAAAAGTTCCGGAAAGAAAAAATGAAGTCACTCCTTGCCGCTTAAATAAGTGTAAGGTGACACAGTGTAATTTTTCCTATCTCATTCTCTTGGTGTATGGCATCTTTAAGGAGAAGACTGGAAAAATGGAGTAAATGAAGGATAAAAAGGAACATTATCACAAAATGAGGCTATTTTGTTTCCTCTGAAAAAAAAATCATTCTTTATATCTTTATTTATTGACAAAGTGCTTATTTAAAACAAGTTATTTCTTGTATTGCATGCCTGATTGGGTTGAAATCTTGGACCCAAATGGTCATGATGAAATAATTACACCATCAGGTTTGTGCAGTAGATTGGTTTTTCAAATTAACAAAGGAATGCGAAAAAGCCCTCTGTTCAGTTGGGCAACAGACAGATGAGCTCTAGTTGGCTTTTTCGCAATTTTGCTAAAAAAGCATTCTCTTTGTTGTGTTTTTTTGCTTTCTCACAATTTTGTGAAAAAGGCACTGGTTTGGTTTTTTTTTTATTTTTTTGCAATTTTGCGAAAAAGCCTTTGTAATCGTCAGCATTTTTTGTTTTTTGGGTTCTTCTTATTTTTGGGTCCAAAGCCCACAGACTTTGCACACGTTTTTTTTTCTGTGCATGACTTTTGCCATTAATCTTTGTTGCACAGCATTCAAAGTTGGCATAGGCATGTCTTTATAGTCATAGTTATAGTTATAGTCATAGTCATTATTGCGTAGATGTATGCCGAAGCATGATGTCACGATGATGTCATCAAGTGATTTATTATTGATTTTTAAATATTTATTTCAGCCCATTCACTTTGTTCATGTTTTTGAGGCACTATTGCGGTACTTTAGTAATCGTTGATCGTCAAAGTTACGGCAAGCACTGACTATAAAACGAAGATCATACTGAAATATTTACGTAATGATTACATGCACGTCATCAAGCGATTTATTATTAAATATTAAATATTTAAATATTCCGTTAAATTTATAAAAATCCATATAAAATTACCTGTGGCCTCCCGCAACATTCTGTTTGCAGCAAGTGGCAGGATAAAATTTTGTCTTGAATTCATCTCGTGTGGGTCAAATCACGTGACCTTTCCTTCCAGTCGAAACCGGAAGTGGTCTATTGTTTAAAAAAGGTGATAGGTTTCAAGTTGTTTTCAACGGTGTTTGTCTGTCGGGGTATTGTATTCTTCAAATCATCTACTGATGACATCACCTAATTATTGAGCGCCCTCTAGCGACAGATTAAAAATTCCTAAAATGAATTTTGAATAGATGTCTGTGGCGAAGTTTGTTCGAATTGCTCAAAAATTGATGTAGATAATCATCTTTACCCTGTCAAAACGTGTGTGAAGTCTTGGGCCGATGATGTCATCAGACCGGAAGTTACAACAAAAACTTCTTTTATTCTTCAAAATTCGGTAAAAAAATCAACCGAAAGAGATATAAGCGTCAATTGTGCATGAGATGACAGTCAAAACATTGGAGTCAGCTGCATAAAGGGCATAACTGGTTTACTTTTTCACACACATGAAGCGCTGCCGACAAAAACGCCCTTAGAATATAAATTGCCAACTCGGAAATCCCATTTCGCATGCTATGCATGTGCTACTGTGTGTGTGTGTGGATGCCCCATATCTGCCTGCAACATAAACGGCGCAGAGTGCGTAGGGCATATTGTACATTTCCGATTGGGCTGAAATTTTATAAATAGCTAGAATGGGAAGTGTTATAGACAAAGGTGACATGATGTACAAACCCTAATTTGTTATATTTCCTAATGTCTGAAAGGGTTTGAGTATTTGTTATGATGAGGTTGCCAAAAATATTATTAGAAACTTGGGGAACTCTTGGATAGATGTTTGAGTAAGAAGTGAGAAATTCAAATCTGTTAGTATCTCAAATGAAGGAATGCCCTTTTCTTAAGAAAAAGAGAAAATGCGAAAAAGCCATTTGCTCTGCCCTTAAGACAGACAAAACCTCTAGTTCTTCTGATGACCAAAGTCCTATTTGTTTTTTACATGTTTCTTCCACCACCAACTTTAATCCCTTAGCAGCTTCATATCTGCATCAAACTTACCTCAATGGACCCTTGTGTGTAGATGTGTCTAGAACAATGACATCATGATGACATCATGAAGTGATTTATTGCTGATTTAATTCAGCCCATTGACTTCGTACACATTTTCAAGGCAACATTTTAGTTGTTTAGCAATATTCAAATGTCATCAAAGTTACACCAAGGAAAGACCTCAAAGCAAAGATAACACTCGAATAATTACAGAATAATGACATCATCAGGTGATTTATTATTAAATTTTGAATATTTCAATGCTACATTAATGTTGTAAAAATCCATATAAAATCAACTGTGGCCTCCCACAAAATTCTGTTTGCAGCAAGTGGCATAGTATAATTTGATCTTCAATTCATTTCGTGTGGGTCAAATCAAGTGACCCTTCCTTCCAGTCCAAACCTGAAGTGGGCTTATTGTTTAAAAGTGGTAATAGGTATCAAGTTGTTTTCAACATTGTTAGTCAGTTAGGATATAGTATTCTTCAAATCATCTACTGATGATGTCACATAATTGTCAAGCACCCTCTAGCGACAGGTTGAAAATTCTAACAAATGAATTTTGAATACATGTCTATGGCAAAGGTTTTTGAAATCACCTGAAAATTGGTGGATATGATGATATTTACCCATTCAACACGTTTGAAGTTTGGGGCCGATGATGTCATCAGACCGGAAGTTACAGTGAAAAGTCCTTCTTCTTAAAAATTCCTTTCAAAATCAACCGTAAAAGATACGAGTGTGAATTGTCTATTAGATGATAGCTAAACATTGGAGTCAACTGCATGAAGTGCATAAGTGGTGTACTTGTTCACACAGATAAAGCGCTGACGACAAAAAAACCCTTACAATATTTGCGTGCTCGAAAATCCATTTGCATACTGTGCATTGGCTACTGTGTGTGTGAACACACATTATCTGCCAGTAACATAGGCAGCACACAGTGTGTACGGCATTATACTCAAGACTTGGCAAATTTCCAATCACGTGGCGCTGAGAGCATATTGCATTGTATAGAATGCCAAAAGAGACAAATGTTAAAAATCTCTAATCTGTGCTCTTTCCATGGTAACCATAATATTTGTATTGTATTTTATAGTGTACATGTCTGATTGGTTGAAACCTTGCATATACATGAAGTTGGGAAGATTGATAAATTGATTGAAATTGATTGATTGACAATTTCATCAGCAGACAGGTCACGTGACTTTAAATGTACACTCTTCCAAGCACTATTTCTCTTGAAGTATACATGTACATGTATGTCTAATTGTTCATTTCTCAATGAACAGTACTGCTTCCACAGGTTTTCCAACTGGGTTGGAAGTTTTTCAACTGGGTTCTTGTATTCGTTTGGCATGCTTGGAAAGACTGTACTTTCCAGATTAAATTCATGTGCATACTCAGCGTGCCCCGTGTCAGATGCGCATAAACTTGCTCGCCTGTGTGGTGAGTTCGTACCAAAGGACTGTAAATTTCATTTGAAAAGCCCTCTTTTTTTTCCGTTCATAGGGGATAATCTTAGGGAGAAGCCCTGGAGAACACCAATCTGACCCTTGATAGAAATGCAGCATATTGAGCTCTTTGGTTTGTTTTTCAATGTTGCAAAACTAGGCTAAAGTCTTATACAGACATACATGCACAGATGGTAAAACATAACTTTGTACAGCTCAGTGAAAGAAAAGTTGAGTCACACAACCCGCGAATCCTGTTCTATGCTCCATAGCTTCCGGATTACCTTTATAACTAGTTATCCACTCCAGTCCACCACACTCTCCTGAGGAAGGGCAGATCACACTGGCTGAAACGTCAAGTTTATACTCACCGGTTCTTTTAAGAACCACACCTCGTCCAAAAGAGATTGATTCCATGGTGTACCCGCAAACCCATTTCTCAAAAATGGCTGTGCCATGTGCAGCATCATACATGTACCTGTAGAGGAAGGACACAGAAGGAGTTTGAACTGCCCGGGCTATAACATCTGGCCAATTACTGCTTTCTTCTTTCTTGCATGCCCGGTATATCCTTAGCCAGAGCACAGTGAGCGCTTGGTACGCACCATCTGTTTCACAACTACGAACCCTATGATCACTGTGTGCCCTAAATGTATATGTGCAGCCATTGCCCTTAATGAACGCTTTCTTCTGAAGTTATTTTTTGTAATAAAAAGCACTGTTGTTTTGATCATATTTGTTATGGCATTTGTGCAAAAGCATATTTTATGAGATTTCATGATCACTTCCTGTGATGAAATAGCACATTTTGTTTGTTATGAACTTACATGTACATGTGTAGCTTTCCAGTAGTAGTCAACATTTTGTTGGCCAGTCTTTCATACCAAGTCTTTGAAAACCAATGTATTGGAAGGAGGAGAATAAAATTACAAACTTTGCAGTGATAATGGAACAGTGTATGAAAAATTTTTTCACGATGGCAAAGGTAGGTCAAATATCAGAGATTTTTCTCACTTTATTTCCTCGTCACAGCGATAATTTTTATTTAATTTCAAGCAAAACACTACAGCCACATGTACTGCCAGGATATTACTGTCCCTGCTTGTCCGGCTAAGATGGAGGCAGTAATCGAGCAGTTTTGGAATGTTTTCTATTGCTCGTCTGACTCAGCAGCAACAATCATTGAACTTTTTGAAGTGCCAGAGTTGCAACTCCTGTGTCCTTTCTCTATGGCAGCGTACCGATATTGTGACTGCAAATGCCAGCTTTAGCAATCCAATGCATTTTGTAGCCACACCGTGCTTTGTGCATGGTGACATACCACTTTGCATATAAACAACTAATTGCTTAGCTTAGTCTCACACTTACTCTGAGACAGTAATTATCTTTTTATGTGTACATGTATATGCCAAACAGAAGTTGTTAACCACTTCATGCCGTTTTTTTTTTAATGTTGATGATGCTGGGCCGGCATGAATATCATTTTTTCTGTTTTCAAAATCTTTCAAAAATTCATCGTTTCATTTAATGGTCGTTTATAGCCACACCAAGTAATCTTTAGGCACTGTCGGTAATGCCCAGCAGCCTGGTCTTTTGTTCGGAGTACGGTCTTTTGTTACAGGGCCCTGTTTCCTTTGTCCAAATTCGGAGACCAGCTTTACCAAACATAAGAATATAGTATATTTCTGAATTTTTCAACTGTTTTGCTCTTGCTGTGGTAATAGTCATCCACATACTTTGTGAAGCATCTCATTACCTGGTGCGAGGAGAAGGTGTAGTTGTAATTTCTTATCATTAAACATTAATTACGTTAACGAATATACTTTTTTGTAACATGGAGTCCACTGTGCTCCTCCTACCCAAACAGTCACTATCGCTGCAAATTTCCTTCCAAATGTGTTTTGCCCTTTGTTAAAACTTAATCAACTGTATTGCATCCTCTATTATCACAATGCACTGTGTCAGCAATAAACTGTCATTCTCTGTCTATGCATATATGCTATTTGCTGTTTTTGTGTGGTATTTTCTCTTTCTTTTTGCATGCTTCTAGGTTGCTGACATTGGTTCTACGTACATGTAGCAGTATCACCTAGCGATATTATTATGGGTCAACCTGGAGACCCTGGACAGGTTAGGGCTTAATGCGTTTAGTGGTCCTCAACTCTCCCCTACTCTTTCCCAGACAAATAGGAGTCGGTCAACAGTAAGATTGAGTTGTTAAAGGTCATAATCCGATACTTGCGATTACTGTGCTAACAATCTGCTTTGTCCCGGCTCCTTTCTGGGCAGAACCAGTGTTAGCCAACACCAAAACAACTATGTACAGGGGACTGAGCTGCTGCACGTGCGGTCAGAACACTCAGCTCCCCTACTGGTACCGCTACTGGTACAGTGAGGTCTATTGAGGCAGCCTGCATTTCAACAGTGCCCACCAAAGAATACCGCACTCTACCGACATAGCTCACAAAGGCTCACAGAGGGTTGGTTCTGTGCCATCCACATTAGCCATGCCAACCACCTCACATCATGAGCCACTGCCCCGAGATGCCTTTTCAATGGGGGCACCTGGGCGTGAAT
Source organism: Acanthaster planci (assembly GCF_001949145.1). Next base: position 81,659 of record NW_019091667.1, read on the forward strand.
CAAACACTGCGCCTTCCCTGGCTGCTCCCCAACTGACGCCTGGGACGACCCTGGTGGATAAAACGCCAGGCCACGCAGACATAACGCAGATCGCAACATGGACAACAGATCCCACTGGCCTGCTTTGCATCAGCCTTCTGCCAACTAAGAATTCTTTAACAAGTGCATCTAGGCGTGAACAAGATAATAACGCTAGCAGGCGATCTCCCCTCACTTTCTGGTGCAGTCCCAGTGAACGCACTATTCATCTACAGATTTTTACCATGTCCCTACCGCAGTCCAACGAGACATACCGGTACGTTTGTCAACTGAGCTGAAGTCCCCCCCACCATGCCTGTGGGCAATATGCAGAGAGGGAATGAAGCCTTACTGTGTACAACTTTCCACCACCAGTAATAGCTCACTGACCCTGGAGGGAGGTGAGTTCATGCCTCACCCACTGACCTAAGTGGTGGCCTGCAGCCTTGGAAAACGAGCCCAGATTGTGCGGTGTTACATAATATTCTTTTGTTCCCGAAACCGGCACCTGTTTCAAACCAAGGCTGGATTATCTCCATTATTATTGCCCAGCAGCTCAGTCTTTTGTGCTGAGCACGGTCTTTTGTTATAAGGCCCAACTCTTTTGTCCCAGTTCCGGGCTCCCCGGCTCTGCACATGAAACCTTTGTACTTGAAAACGGGTCTCCCGGCAGGGAGTGGTTAAGTCCATCTATGGTTTTAAAAGTTCCTCCTATTCGACCTGCCTTTTGATAACTCGATATCCAAGGCGTCTTTACTGAAATAGCGGAAGGTGTGGCTGCCTATCTATGCCAGTTCACTATTCGGACATTTCAATGACTAACTGGGCATAGACAGACTGCAGTAGACATTAGCCTTACTGACAAGTTTGCTGTCTGTAGTTTTCCATCACTCAGGAATATTGAGATCTGTCCCTACTCATGCCCTGATTAATCTGGATGTTGTCCCCGACCCTTCTGGGGCACTGGCACACAAACACAACTCCTCTTTGCCCTGATAATGGGTCTGGTGGACTTGGTACCTCTTTACCACTTTCATATTGAGGCCTCTCCTGCTCACTTACTGGTGTTCGTCTGGCCCAAATTGTGACCTGATCGATCTCCCAGTTTTCATAATGGACCTCATCTGGTCACAACTTTGCTGGTAGCTGATACGAACCATGTGGTTTACGACCTCCCTCTCTCAAAGATGGATCCTTCATTCTACCAACTGGTCCAGATTTACATGGGGTATTTCCCGTCTTTACCTTCTAGGTCTCAGTTATTGGGAAGTCTCTTCTTCATCCAGAACTCCAGGCGACCTCAAGCGTGATGTGTCCCTGCAGCACAACCACTAGGACAAATCTGTCCTGTTCGGTCAGACAATTGTCCCCTTGGGAGTCAGGTTCTGGGATTTATTTATCTATTTTTATTTATTTATTAGCCACATCCAACAGCAGAACTACCACCAATTACAGGACTGGAAACTCAAATAAAAACATTGCAATTTAAATTTTGACATATATAATTGCTAAACAAACGCACTAGATAAAAATAACGGATATGCATATATAAATAAATAGAAAATACACATTAACAAATCAGTTAACGAGAAAAACAAGACAAAACAAAAGCTATAAGGGAGAATGACGGTAATCCAGGAAATAAGATGTTGTAAAAGTGGAGGGGAATCACAACCCAGGGGAGCACAGATGAAATGACTATTAAAACAAAGACAAACAATAAACTGCAAACAAACGTATCAACAACCATCAAATACAACACAAAATAAACAGACACCTGAACATTTGGGTAAACAAACATGTACATGTACTAGGGCCCTATAGGAGGACTGAAGACACAGAAACAAGTTAACAATAAGAACATTCAAATCACGGTAATATTAACTTAAATATAAGCATTGTATTTTGCTCAAAACCGAGAAACATACTGCCTTGAAATTTTAATGCTGTCTTCCTCAAGTAATCTGAATATTCCTGAGAATTGAAGAACTTTTCTCTCAGACTGATTTTCCTCCACTTTTTGAAACCACAGAGAACAAAAACTTCCTGATGTATACATGCATCTTCTCCTACCTCCATGCTACATGTATTTGCACAAATGCTATTTAATGAAGAAAGCTTGCAAAATTATTTCCCCACTACCAGAGAAAATCTGTGAAAATCTTTTCCCACTTGTGAGAAAAAGTGTGAAAATCTTTTCCCACTTGTGAGAAAAAGTGTGAAAATCTTTTCTCACTTGTGGAAAAATCTGTGAAAATCTTTTCCCACTTGTGGGAAAATCTGTGAAAATCTCCCACTTGAGGGAAAATCTGTGAAAATCTTTTCCCACTTGTGGGAAAATCTGTGAAAATCTTCTCCCACTTATGGGAAAATCTGTGAAAATTTCCCATTTGTGAGAAAAAGTGTGAAAATCTTTTTCTCACTTGTGGGAAAATCTGTGAAAATCTTTTCCCACTTGTGGGAAAATCTGTGAAAATCTTCTCCCACTTGAGGGAAAATCTGTGAAAATCTTTTCCCACTTGTGGGAAAATCTGTGAAAATCTTCTCCCACTTATGGGAAAATCTGTGAAAATTTTTTTCCCATTCGTGGGAAAAAGCGTGAAAATCTTTCCACTTGGGGGAAAATCTGTGAAAATATTTTCCCGCTTGTGTAAAAAGGTGTGAAAATATTTTCCCACTTTTGGCACACCTTTTCACAATTTGTGAAATGAAAAGGAATTCCCCGGGAAGAGAAAAATTTTGACAAATTTTTCCCATTTTGATGTTAACTTTCAATCGCAATGTACTGTATAAGACTGTATGCCACCTGTGCATGGCCAGTATCTGTTGCACTGAGGATTTCCCACAGGTCTACATGGAAGTCTTCCCACTCAAATGGGCCCCAAACAGATCGTCATAAAATGGCATGTACAGCAATTAAACCCTGCTTGCAACAATGTCACTGAAGTCTGAATGGCCCTAGCAAACTGATTGGATTGATAATTCATGCACATTTGAGTTTAAGCACAAGCTAGTTGTTCAGGAAACCCAGATAAGACTGCAAGCAGACTTGCGTAGCACAAATCAATTAAACAACGTAACAACTTTTTTTCCTATACATTCCCCAATCTTTGATCAAAGCAAGGGACAAACCAAAGGATTATGCAACATCCTATAGTGATTGTGACTCGGAAAAGTACCTGCCATAGACCAAACAAGGAATTCAATGCAAAATAATACCTAAGGAATGCACACTGTGATGTGGCTGACCTAGCTAATCTGTTCCTACGCAAATGCACTATTCTAACGGGAAGCAAAATGGTTGAAATGTTCCTTCACTGAGCATGCAAAGGCGCAAACCTTAGCCCTTTAGGTCTACATTCCATGTTTGTTATTGTGTTAGTGGCAAAAGCGAAATATGCCCTCGAAAAAAAAGGTGTTCCACCAGAGACCTTATTTGCCTTGAACTTTTCTGCCATTTTCCCTAAATCCATCCGTCTTGGATTAGAGGAGCACTGTCAGGGCAATCCCGACCGGGTCCTTCATTTCGTGTGATATTTATACATAACATGAATTATCTACACATAGTATGAATCATCTTTACGTAACTAGTCATTCCACCTCGCTAACTTCCGTTACTGCAAGATGTTGCGAGATTGTGCGGCACTTCCACAACTCAGTGCGCGAAAATTGCCCACACAACTCAACCGAGCCATTACTAGTTACGAAAAAACTACATTTTTTTCTCATATTTGGGTGACAGTTGGCAACATATTCTGTACCACACGGGAAACAGCTCCCTACAGAACAGTTTAAGTGAACCTAGTTCTTGGTTTTATTGTTGAATTGTGGATGAGAGTGAGGGAAATAGACTCTGTCTCACAGCACGTGTCTTCGCCAAAGCCATATGCAATCACTGAAGGCAATGTCACCAACAACCTGCATGGGCCTGACAGTAATATTGGAACGTTGACAAGACAAAAGGTTGAATTTATTTGTAACTGCAACCAAAACTCTGCCCGTGGTCAGGAAAAGCAAAGAGAGACCTGCAGCCAGGCCTAAAGGGCTCGTAGCTTCCAAGAGGAAAGCAGCTGTTGGCAATTTTGTGGGCCAATCGGCAGGCAAATCGCCACAATCTGCTACATTGAACAGGCGGTCTACGCCAGCAAAAATGGCGGATGCACTTGGGAGTGTGAGCTCAAAGCACACGCCATGCACGGTGTCACATTACCCACATGCATTGAGCCCGCTGAACACTGCAATTAAAAGTGTTGGAACAGAATTTCTGGTGGAACACCGAATTCATCCAGCTCCACTAGAGCCAGAGTGGCTGCAGACCTTTCAGAAAAGACAAGTGGCGGCCATGGGGAGTTCATGAAGAGCGTGATGGGTGAATTTACCAAGACTTTCACTGAAATAGTTTCAACTGCAGACACTGCTGGTATCAAAAACCGCGATGAAGGCAAACAGCTTGAGCCTTGTGCAAGACCTGCAGCAGCAGCTGGTCTCCCCCTCCCGCTCTCGAAATGTGAGTGAACAGTCACAAACTTTGAGGAAGCACTCAATTCAGGAGGTTCCTGACTGGGAGGATAGCATAACAGACAATGTGAAGGTTGGGAAAAATACCCATACTTTATCTGAGCCTGGCCTATTCGAGGATGAACTAGACTACCAAGGTGGCAATATCACCCGGAAAATAGGAGGCCAGCCTACAAAGCCTACAGGCCGCAGAGTTTTGGCCATCAATACCACAAGAGAGGATATCAACCTCCATACTCCCTGTACCAGTCACGGGGGCACACCGATCGGCAACCATATCTGGCAAAGTACTTTCAGCCCTTCAGGAAGAAAGGGGACCCAGAAAAGAAGTAAAATCTTCTAGTGACTATCTACATCACGTGTTGTAAGGGTCGGAATTTACGTTTAATTTGCTAAACGTTTAGCAACATTTCAGTTGGCCGTTTAACATTTAAACGTTTTGCCTACACAAACAACAAAGGTTGCTGCATGTCGTGTTTTTTGCCTAACAAGTGAGTTTTTTAATGCAGGTACATTTACATGTATGTAGCTCAACAACAATACACATTTGTGGTTGCCAATGGCCTATTATTGAAGACACAAGACTTTCAAAAAACAAAACAAAAAGAGAGAGCACGGAAGGGAGATGAATGCAGTTTATCACTGTGTAATTATGAGGAATTCATTTGGCCTGTTCAGCAGAATATTTTCTTTCTTCAAAAAGATAAAATGTTTTGTGGAAGAAATTGTTTATAAATTTGGAGGCCTGCGTTGTATGCTATTTGCCATAAATTAATGTCAAGGAAAGGATGTAAAGGAACATTATTTAATTTAACCAGGATTGTACAACAAAGTGGTAGTCTGCTCACTGCTAAAAAAAGACCTGGATAGCGGCCTGGCAGCGTGTCCGAGGGGACCCAGGTTTTTCCATGGTAATACTGTTTCTTGGCAACATAACTCTGGGAAGTGTAACAATTCTGCCCATGGTTGCTTTGCTTGCAAAGAATCAACGTATTAATTGGCCGAGGATTTACCCTACAATCAATACATCTGCCCAGCAAGTCTTTCTAGAAATAGCTGCATCCTCAAAGATATTTGACCCAGACCCAAATACTTAAAAATATACATTGTGTCTAACAGAACAATAGAGCTGTCAGTCACTCCTCAGGAGATTTCTTTTTCCGAGCTGGGGTGGATTTATTCTAGATTTTTTTTCATTGGGACTTGCCAGCCACTTGAAAATAATTTTTTCTTTCCACGTATTTTTTGGTGTATTGGGGTCTAAGTCAGATAAATGATCATGATATTAAGTATTAACCCGTTCTCGATGAGAATTTCTTTCCAAAAGCCGACTCCAGGAATTCCAGCCTCGCTTGGCCACGAAGGCCACCTGCCAAACCGCAAATTCTCAGTTTGTGGCCCAGCATGCTCTGCACACTTTGAATTACACGGTAAAAGGCTGATTGTTCGGTTGCATGCGGCTCTACTCAAGCTTCCACATTCCCGTTGCCTCTTTTTAAAGTGGGGACTGTTTTGAAGCTGGTGATTATGATGCAAATTCAGTCTTTTCATTTCTGGGCTACACACAAAGGCCAATTACCATATACACAAGAGCCAGGGTCTGCCTTCTTTTACCGTGTTCGCTCGAGTGTGGGCCTAGAATAATAGCTGAAAAGCGGGCTGAGGATCTCAATTTTTACAACGTGTCTTGCCGCGTCCCGGCGTGAAGGGGTTAAAACAGCTGAATATTTTGTTCGGTGTTTGGACAAACCGTGGGCAGGGTACTTTCAGGCTGGACTGGCTAGCTCTAAGAATTTTTTGTGCTCGCTCAAAAACTGAATAGGGTCTGTTTACGCTTTTGCCTCTCCTCAAAAATGGATAAAGTGGGAATTAATTGAATTCAATATGATGCGTGTACTGTCAAAATACACAGAAAAATTACCAGAAAGTAAATTTTAACCTTTTTTATTCGAGTGAGATTTGGCTACGCAAAAAGCACGTTTGCAGCACTGCAACCGGGACGCATCTCACTTGATGCCGTAAAGGCTTGTGATTGGACAGTCGCCATGTGAGCTGTGCGTCTGTGCTGAAGTTGAGCGGTTGGCATGCACAAAGCTTCCTCCGTCCAGTGTGGTCACCACATCACGACCACAAAGAATCAGCCATTCTTTCTGCATAACGAAGAATGTATTTGAGATACGCGGAGTTTTGAGTTAGCCGAGTCTCCTGCTTTCACATACCCCTGTCCAGTCTACATATATGCACATTTCCCATGTGCCTACTATGATTCGGTGAAAAGACTTGATTATGCATGCTGCCCCCTGACCCACCACAATGCAATGTGGTCCCGCCGCCATGTTCGTCCTTCTTTTCTCAGCGCCTATAGTTAGATAGATGTGTCTTTTATGACTCGTCGAATTCTCGAGTTCCGTACTTTTAATGTTATTTAATTGACTTGATTCCTGTTAAGAAATAGTGTTTTCTTGTCTATTGGTAAGAGTTCTTATTTTCTTATTTTATTTCTTACATGCTACGTTTTCTTGTGGTTCTTTTCTGCCCCATTTTTTCTGTGCGTCATATATAGGTTGGGTTGTGACCTACCGTGATGTGTGATGTGTTGGAGGGCCCTTTGCTCACTATGTGGTGCGTGCGTTCAAACAATAATGGCCCAACGCAGATCGGGTCTGGCCGCAGAGCGGGGCTTAGTGAACCGTCCCGCTCCACGGCCAGACACGAACGGTTTTGCGTTTTCCGATTAACGGCCTCGATGGGGAGAGACCCAAGTAGGCCGGGGCTGAGGCACCCCATGCCTGGATCATCACGATCAGGAGGACCGGAGTACCGCAAAACCTGATCGATACCCTCCTTGACTAGAGAGAACCGGAGTACGTGACTCCTAGATCAAAACAGCCTCTATAGATCAAGCAGACTGGATTACCCCGAAGCCATTGATCTCTGATGACCACTACCAGGATTGATCGGGCTGAGGGTGCGGTTCTGTAATAAAGCCCTTGATCTCTGATGACTACCACCCACCTACCCACGACCGAGCCAAGCCTGCGGGTTTTCTCCCGTCCTCTTCTATGCCCACTCCCTGCGCCGCGACCAGAGGCTGCAGCGCGGCCAAGCAGTCCAGGGGCCCGAGGTGGCGGGTCCGAGGCTACACCTATTCATGGGGTTGAGCAGATTTTCCACATCAACACCTTTGATTACTATCATTGGGAATAATGAGCCGTCCATTCCATTTATGTTGTAGGTAGGTACCTACCGCATCCCCGGACGGCCGTACCGACTGATGGCTCAGCGGGGCCTGCGGGGCGATGGTCCGCCGTCTGCCTTTTCACCGGCCCCTGCTTGCCGGGTGGCATCCGCTTGGAAGTCAGGCCAGTCAAATCCCTCCAGACAGACAGCGGGCTCCACAGCGGGATCACCATGCTCCATCGCTTCAGTCACGGACGATCCTTGGACGAAGGTGCCCCTTCTGGACTGTTACATCGCAGGGGTTTCCGTCCGCCACAGATCATCTACAGCTCCAACCCGCCGGTGGATTCCGGTCGTGAGCCTACTGATCTTGATCTCGAATGTTCTTCACAAGAGACGACCAACCTTTCAGGGGATCCTTGCCCAGCCCATCCTCCACCTGTGCCGGCCTCCAGTCCCCCCGCTTCGACAAAGTCCAAGAAGCGCAAGGCCAAGTCATCCTCCTTTGCTTCTTCCTCATCCAAGGCCAAGAAGAGATGCCATTCCCAGCTGGATCCGCCTCCACGGATGGCGACTCTCCACTATTTTTCGGAGGCCTTCTCGTCACTCACCCGCAAAATAGCTTCTAAGCCTCAGCCAGCGGCGACGGTGCCTGATCCGGATCCTCTCCTAACCGTTCAGCCTTCTACTCGCGGGCCTCCTCCTGATTCAGGGCGACTTCTGTCTGTCCAGATCTGTCTCCCTGACAAGTTCCCGCCCAGAGCTTCATCTTATTACCAGTTTCCTTGAGAGGATGTCTCTCGCTTCCTGTCAACCCCAGATATTCCTGACGCTGCCAGAGACAATATCTCGTTGAGTCCGGCAAGGCGATAACCTTCCGGGATAAGGACAAAGGTACCCTTGACTTGTCCCTCCGTCGCGTTGATATGGCATCCCGCTTTGGCCTCCGATGTTCAGCCTTTCTTCTCCTTCTATCAGAGTATATTGCTTGAGCCTGTGAAGAAGACTCTCCGGTCTTTCCAGACTTTGCAGCTCTAGCTTTACGAGGCCTTGATGAGGGACTTAATTCAATCTTCCAACAGTTCACTCGCATTTCCATTCTTGCCACTTCTGCCCGCAGATCCAACGCTGTGGACACCATGGATATCCCTTATGGGTCCGTCAAGAATAGGCTTATGGGCCTCCCCCTTCTGGGGGACGATCTCTTTGCTGGGAAGTTCACCAAAGTCCTTAATTCGGAGGTAAAACGTATGGAGACTGCTAAGAAAATCTCACTTCATGAACCTGCACCTCCATTTTGTCAGCCTCCACCACGGCTGAGAAGACGAGCTCCACTCCTCCTTCATGCACCAACTCGAGTGCCTGGCTCTGGAGGAGGAGATTGTAGCGTTGTTACGCAAACGAGCCATCACACCAGTGCATCCGAACCAACTATCTTCCGGCTTCCTTTCGTCCTTTTTTCTCGCACCCAAAAAAGACCCGGGAAAATGGCAACCAATAATCAACCTGAAACTGCTCAAAAGTTCATCAGGCCAAGGCGGTTTTGAATGGAGACTGTGAGTGTGGTCTTACCCTCTCTACCTGTTTGTGCTGGGCCACCTCGATAGATCTACAGGATGCGTATCCTCGTATCCCGATACACAAGCAACACCACAAGCACCTTCCCTTTGACCTTTTCGGGCCCTTCCTTTTGGTCTCTCAACATCACCAAGGGTCTTCACCAGGATCGTCAAGACTCTTGCTGCCTACTTATGACAGCGTGACGTCCTTATTTTTCAATATCTAGACGACTGGTTGATCATCGGCTGCTGCCCCGACAAAGCAAGTTCTGCCACTTTTCTTACCCTCGATGTCACGACATGCCCTCGATTCATCACAACGGCTAACTTACCTGGGGGCAGCTCTCGATCTTCTCAAAGGTGTTGTGATTTCATCACCGGAATGCATCCTCAATCTGCAACAATGCGCCCTTTTGTTCCTGTGCTCCAAGGCTCTTCTGGTGCTCCCCTGGCTCCGCCTTCTCAGATTTATGGCCAGCCTCGTCGACTTCGTTCCTTGGTGTCGACAGCGGATGCGGCCACTTCAACTACATCTCCTGTCTCACTATTGCCCCAAGAGCGATCCAATTTCTACCTTGGTTCCTCTTCTACCAGATGTTTGCAACCACCTCCGGTGGTGGACCATCAGCGAGCACCTGTCAGCGGGTCGTCCCTTTGTTTCTCCGAAGCCAAACATTACGATGACAACGGATGCGTTCCTGTTTGGATGGGGGACCTCCCTTCCTCCGCGTCATGCATCTGGAGTTTGGGACTCTTCCTTCTACAACAAACACATCAACCTGCTGGAACTTTGGGCAGTTTTCAACGCCCTTCGTCACTTCCAGCGACACTTAGTGGGTCTCTCGGTTCGAATCCAGAGTGACAACTCCACAGTGGTAGCATACATAAACCAGCAAGGCGGTATTCGCTCCCCCCAGCTATGCATCCTTACATGGCAGATCTTCATGTGGGCGATCGATCACGGGATCAAATCTTTGCAGAGCGCCCCCACGTCGACCTCTTTGCATCGGCCGACAATACCCATCTTCCGACGTTTTGCTCCAGGTTTCTAAATCCATGAGCTTGGGGCTGATGACTCTCCACACACAAAATTTACAACAGTCGAATACAACATTTTGCTAGATGGTGTGACGACCATGATGTTTCTGCAACCAAAGCTTCTGTAAGCTCAGTTGTGGACTTTTTCATGTATCTCTTTCATTCGGGCCTCCAGATGCTACTATTGGCAACTACTGGTCGGCCCTGGCAGCTGTTCATTTGGGGTTCAATGATGGATCAACAATTTCTGATAACACTGCCATCCACCATCTACTTCGGGGAATGTTGAGCGTCCTCACATCAAATGCCTTGATCTTTCTTGGGACCTAGGTAACCGTCTTACGTGTTCTCGCCGGTCCCTCCCTTCGAATCGCTGTCCGATGCATCTGATCTCCATCTTAGCATCAAGCTGACATTCCTCCTGGCGGTCGTTACCTCCAGATGCAGCAGTGAACTGCATGCCCTGTCAACTGCTGAAGGTCACATATGGTGGAAGCCGCACAGAGTTCGTCTTATCCCAGCCATCGAATCACAAAGAACCAGACGCCTGTCTTCTGGCCTCCGGACATTTTCGTCCCCGACATAACCTCTCTTTTGGCAGATAGCTCTGACAAGAAATGGTGTCCGGTTTGTACCCTCAAATGGTGTCTCGCGAGGACTAAGTGTTGCCTTGAGACTGGTTCCAGACTTTCCATCATGACCACCAAGCCCTTTCATCCAGTGGCGAAGGACACCATAGCTTGTTGGACGGTCTCGACCATCATCTTTGCAAATGAAGACTTGCGGACTCGACATGACAAGACGACTCGATCTCACATCAGAGGCCATGATGTTCAGGCCGCCTCTGCATCCTGGTGGTTCTTCAGAGGTGTCTCCTTGGTGGACATTTGCCAGGCGGCTTGTTGGAAACCTCCTTCCACCTTCACCGAGTTCTACCTGAAGGATGTCCTGCGGAGTGAGATGACTCATGATGCAGCAACCCTATGCTCAGTGATTAGGACAGCATCCAGCGCTGTCCCTCACCGAACAAAGAATTGCTCATCGTAGATGCTATTCCTTTGCTCTAGAATAGTGAGTGTTCGCTTGAGTAGTGCCTGCCTTTGTTCTCTTGTAATTACTCTCCCATTGCTGACCCTCCTCCAGGGTACGGTGCTACTCTGCATATGTAGGCTGGACAGGGGTATGTGAATGCAGGAGACTCCTCCCCTACATTAGTGTGGGTCAGGTCTCCTAGTGATACTTACCCTGTCCAGCCGCTCTCGCCCGTCCTTCCCCACTTTGGCTCCGGGGAACTTGTCGGCTTTGAAAAAAAGGACAAACATGGCGATAGGACCACATTGCATTGTGGTGGGTCAGGGGGCAGCATGCATAGTCAAGTCTTTTCAGCGAATTGTAATAGGCACATGAGAAATTTGCATTTCTAGGCTGGACAGGGGTAAGTATCACTAGGAGACCCGACCCACACTGATGTGGGGGAGGACTTCGAGCTATGACTGGGTGCTGAAGTGTTTTGAAATGTAAAGACACTTTCGCAGCATCGTTTGAAAATAAAAATTGACCCAGATTGCATCAATTAAACTTAGCGAGCCCTCCAACAATTAGTTCCGTTTAAACATGTAGGAAAATCTCTAAATGGATATTTTTTTTTTGTTTAAACATCCGACCCTTACAAGCAACCCTCCCTATATTTATGACTGCTAAGTAATACCAATACTTTCTGAGGGGGCAAGACTGGTTTGCATTCATATGCTGATAACTGGGACAAAATAACTTCAGAAAGTTGGATGCTAGGTCAAATTAACAATGGAATTGACCTTGAATTTGACTCGGCACCTGCCATGTCTCCTTTCTGCATAATATGTGACCCGCTCTGTGAAAATGAGTCTTAAGTTGAAGTAAAAAACTCCAGAATGATTTTGCACAGTGTAAATCAATAGGAACCCAAAGTATTTTTCACCGTGGAGTATCTACTTTCATCAGGATGCCAAACTGAGTGATACATCAAAACGAAAAAACTCAAAACGTGTCTCTGGCGACTTAAAACTCATTTTTACAGAGTGGGTCACATATACAATTTTCGAATTTGGAAAAGGAGGTTCTTGATATTGAGATTGTTGTGCTATTAAAAAAAAAGGTTATTGAAGAGACATCACATGAACCTAGGGAGTTCATCTCTAATACTTTTGTTAGAGAAAAACAGGATGGTACTCATAGGCTAAGCAGATTGAATACCACCATTTCTAAATGGACGCCTTAAAAACAGCACTAAATCTGATGAGAAGAGATTGCTACTTTGCATCTATTGATATGAAAGATGTTTACTACTCTGTCTTAGTGTCAGAAACTCACAGGAAGTACATGTATTTAAAGTTCAAGTGGAAGGGAAAACGAGAGGCCATCTGTCTGTTTGCCATTCTTTTGTACATTAAAACATCTAAGGCATCCTCACATCAAGTCATTTTTCATATATAACACCTCTGTTTCAAGTTATCTGCAAAGTTTCAACCCGAAAGAACATGTACTTCAGGATATATAGGGCTTTAAAGAGTGAACCTTTTCACGTGACTTGTCTCCTGATGATGACGCCATCATCACATAAGGTCAATATACCTCTAAAGCACTCCCTTTTCACGATATCTGCAAGATTTGAACCCAATAGGATATCTACTTCAGGAGATATAGGGCCTTAACGGTTGTACGCTTAATGTCACGTGACATCATCACATAAGGTCAATATACCTCTAAAGCACTCCCTTTTCAAGATGTCTGCATGATTTGAACCCGACCGGGCATGTACTTCAGGAGATATAGGGTCTTAAAGAGTGCACCCTTAAGGTCACGTAACTTGTCTCTTGATGATGTCATTGTCACATGAGGTCAATATTCCTTGAAAGCACTCCCTTTTCAAGATATCTGCAAGATTTGAACCCAATTGGATATTCACTTCAGGAGATATAGTAGTTTAAATGATGCACCTTCAACATCACATGATTCATCTGCTGATCCCATTGTCATTACATGAGGTCAATTTCCGTTTGTAAACCTTCCCTTCCTAACTATCTGCAAAGTTTCAACCCAATCAGATATGTACAATACAGTAAACAATACAAAACATCATAATTATCTCAGAAAAGATACAAATTAGACACTTGAAACATTTATCCATTTTGGTATTCCATATATTGCGATCTGATCTCGGCAGCACGTGCTCGGCATTTTGCCAAGTCCTGAGTATATGCACTACGCACTGTGCGCTGTTTATGTTGCAGGCAGATATTGGGTGTCCATGCACACAGGAGCCAATGCACAGTATGGGTATGCAATTAGGTGACGTCCTCTGTAGATGATTTGCAGAATGCTATACCCCAACAGACTAACACTGTTGAAAACAACTTGATACCTATTACCACTTTTAAACAACATTTCCGGTTTCGACCGGAAGGAAGGGTCACGTGATTTGACCCACATGAGATGAATTCAGGACCACATGTTATCCTGCCACTTGCTGCAAACAGAATGTTGCGGGAGGCCACGGTTGATTTTATGTGGATTTTTATAAATTAATGAAATTTTTAGATATTCAAAATTTAATAATGAATCACTCGATGATGTCATCATTACGTAATTATTTATGTATTATCTTTGCTTTATGGTGAGTGCTTTGTGTAAATTTGATGAGATCGAACATTGCTAAGTTACCAAAATAGTGCCTCCAAAACATGTACAAAGTCAATGTGCTGAAATAAATATTGAAAAATTAATAATAAATCATTTGATGACATCATCATGACGTCGTGTTTCTGGGACCATCTATGCATAAAGGTTCTTCATTGGTATAAGTTTGATGATGATCCAAAGTTGCAAAAGCACTAAAGTTGCAGCGACAAAAAACGTGTACAAAACAGATGGGTTTTTGCACAGAAGAAGACGAAGAAGCAAAAGCCAATTACTCCAGTACAAGGCAATGCCAAACAGGTTGTCATCAGCCCCGCGGCTGTTCACGAAAGTTTTAAGACCAGTCTTGTCCCATCTCAGGAAACATGGTTACATCAACATGGCCTATATAGATGACCTGTTGGTACAGGGTGATGATGCTGACCAGTGTGCACAGAACATTTCCGATACTAATATTTTGTTGGTGGACAACTATCGTTTACAGTTCATCCTCACAAGTCAGTATTGTTACCAATCCAAAGCATAGAATTCTTGAGGTTTATTCTCAATACAGTTACAATGACCGTAGCCCCTGACAGTGCACAAAGCTAATAAAGTTAAGAAAAAGTGTCTTGACTTCTTACAGACCTCGGGGGACACCATTAGGGCATTAGCACAATTGATTGGAAGCTTGGTGGCCATGGAGCCAGGTGTGACTTATGCGCCATTGCATTATAAAGTGCTTGAAATAGAAACAACACCCTCAGATTATCCAGAGGCAATTATGAGTCATCAATGCTATTGTCATTGAGGTTGACACATTCCAACTTGCATTGGTGGGTCAGCAATATTCAAACAAGTTCTAGATTGGTAGAAACTCGGAAACCTGATGTCATCCTAACTTCAGATGCCTCAAAACTTGGTTGGGGGTGCTTACAGTGGCAGATGTATGGGGGACTTTGGTCCAGTATGGAAAAGGAACTGCACATCAATGTGTTGGAATTGATGGCCGCCTTTTTTTTTTACACTACAGGCGTCAACAACAGTAGCGTGTATTAATAAACAGGGTAGCACTAAGGAAAGCTGTAACAAGGTCACAAGAGATATGATCATGTGGGCACGAGAAAGATGCTTGACTTTGTCAGCAGCTCTCATTCCTGGAGCTTGTAACACTGAAGCTGACACAGAATCATGCCGTAGAAACACTGATATAGAATAGATGCTAAACAAGGCTGTTTTTTTTTTTTCAAACTTGGCTCAGACATTTGGACAGTTTGACTGTGACATGTTTGCATCATGGTTGAATAAACAGCTGGACATTTGGGTCCTGGTATGCAGGACTGGATGCCAGTAGATGCTTGTACAATGGATTGGTCAATGACCTATGCCTACTGTATTCCACCCTTCAGCATTATTGCCACAGTGCTTTGGAAAGTGGAGGAAGACCGAGCCGAAGTTTGTGTGGTCATTTCTCAATGGACAATGCAACCTTGGTTCACAAAATTGTTGAAGCTCCTGGTGGAACCACCAGTCATCCTCCCAAGAAGAAAAGACTTACTGCTTCGTCCCCTACTGGGTCATCCACGTCCACTCTTGAACAACACAAGACTATTGGGATGCAGGCTGTCCGGGAAAACATGGAAAAACAGGGACTTTCTTTGACAACTACTGACATATTGCTCCAGTCATGGAGGAGTAGTAAAAAAACCCAGTATAACACGTATTGCACGAAATGGATGGGATTTGTAGTGGCAGGAAAATTGGTCCACTGCAACCATCTGTGAAGACAATTTTAGAATTCATAAAACAGCTTTATGAAGCAGGACTGGGTTGTAGTGCGATAAACACAGCAAAATCTGCAGTGACTTCATTGCATCTGCCAGTTGCCTCTTCGGTGTCACTGGGGACGCATCCACTGATTTGTAGATTTCTCAAAAGAGTGTTTCAAGAGAGACCAACAATACCACATACCTCTTCAATTTGGGATGTTTAGTGTTAACCGTACTAAGGTAGTGGTCCCCTGCCAAGTGTTTGTCACAGAAACAACTTTCACTTAAGACAGCCATGTTGCTGTTGCTGCTCTCAGCGGAGAGAGGCCAAACAGTTCTCAGTTTTGATATCAGAAACTAATAAGGTTGTTCTTCATATTGGAGACTTAACTAAAACATTGAGACCTGGAGCCCACAAAGGGACAGTGGAAATTCTGCCTTATGCTCCAGACACGAGATTATGTATTGTCACCTTCCTGAGAAAGTATCTCAAGACAACAGAGAAAGACAGGTAAGGCCATAGGCAATTGTTGATCACATATAAGAAACCGTCCCAGCCAATCGCCAGAGATGACTCATCCTGGTGGACTAGGCTGGTGTTGGAAATGGCAGGAGTAGATATAAAAGTATTTACTCCGCACTCTAGTAGGTCTGCAGTGGTAAAGTGCAGTACACAGGAACATACCTGTACAGGCTATCTTAGATTTGGTTGGATGGGCCTGTGAGCGAACTCATGTAAAGTGCTACAAAAAGACTGTTGAGAAATACCCAGACCTGGCAGCAATGCTCCTTGCCTAGAGTGCCAGCAAATAATTTGCAGGTAATTCCTTTCAATCTTGTGAATGGGGTCAACTGTTTACATGCTCTAAATATCTCGCAGAATCTTGCAGTAACAGAAGTTAATGAGGTGGAATTGAAAATTAAACGAACTTACCAAGTGAAGTTTGATTTTAATTCTACTGAGCTAACTGAAGTATGGAGGTATTATGTGCCCTCCCATGTTACCCTCCCGAATACTTGGACCTACTGGTGTGAACAGTAGAAGTGTTAAATACTGAGTTGTGGGTAAGTGCTGCGCAATCTCGCATAATCCCTCTGTACTTCAGTTAGCTCAGTGGAATTACAATCAAACTTCGCTTGGTAAGTTCGTTTAATTTTCAATTAAGCAGGGTCGTTTCATAATAAAGTGAAACATGGAAAATGTGTTTATGTCGTCGTTGATAAGTCTGCTGTGCTGCCCAGCACAACTTGCGAAACCCTGTTCGGCCACTGAAGGCCTGCACACATAGGACTGCTATAGTTAACTGTGATACTACTCGTTGGTTATTTAAGACCTCTCCCACAAGGAAGCTTCCACAAGGAATGTAATCTCGGGTTTGGGTGGTGGGTTCCTATACGCTGGGGGGTTTATATTAGCCTAATATGTAAAAAAAGAACATACCGTACTTGCACATGGACATACATAGCGTCAATATCCAATGAAATATAAGGGTGTATTTGCCGGGCCACTGACAGTGCTGCGCCCACTGATCTCAACTGCTGCTCCCCTCGCAGAATGCAAATAGTGTGCCAAGTGAATGAAACCTGAAGAATTTCCTCTTGTAAATATTGAAACACCCCAAGGAGATGGAAGGAGATCTAATTATGGTCTAAATGCCTAGCTCCCTGGTCATTCGAATTCAAAGACCAAAATGGGGTTTGGATATCTCCTACCTCTTCTTTCTATATTTAAATAAACCTTCCTCTTGAATCAACTCTACCTTCACGACAGTGGGAGAATGAACCATTTATCTCATCCACAAAGCCTTTCCTTAGTGTTTTCATTTAAAACTTGCGGCAAGCTAACCAATTTAGCAGGATCATGGAAATGGCATGAGAACAACTGGAGTGAACATGAAACGCGTGTGACAATGGAGCATCCCGATTTTTAAACTGATGGCCTCTTGAGCACCCACGCTCGCAGCGATGCAAATAATATATTTATTGAGCATTCCCCTCCGAGACAACTCATTTATTGATGGGGCCTGTAGCGTGTCCTTGAGTTCTTTAGACATTTTCTCTCAGGGCCTTTAATTGAGACCTCGTCATCACTCATCCTAGTGAAGCTGGCCGTTCTACTTGCAGTAACTCTTCATTCTGTGGCAATGGATTACCAAGAGTATTTATCACTGATGATCCCATTGAAAAGTAAAACCACGGTGTCTATTTCATCTCAGCCTTAGACGCTCTTACAAGGTTCTGTTTGAATTCATCCCACCAACAAGACATCTTCGTCTTGAACATCACAGAGCAGTCTAGTAACAGACCTTGCCTTCCTGTTCAAATTGTCATAATAGTACAGTTAAATCTCGATACCTCAAATCTCTGGGGAATGGACAAAAAATTTGAGTTATCCAAATTCAAGTTAAAAGAAGGTCCCGATTTCTTTTGAAGTTAAGTCATTATTACGATGTGTATCATAACATATGCCTACACACTGACGCACAGTTACCGTAAATCTCCCTATGATGACTTTTGAAATGATATTGTGGTAATTTTGTACTTTGGTGAAAGTCTCGCAACAGGTTCTTTCGTGGTTAGACAATACTAGCTTCTTTATCAAAACCACAAGGACCCATACTGGGGGAGCCACCTACAGCTCTACCTAATGTCTTCCTTTCTTTGGTAGGTCCTCATCATTCTGTACAATTTTGCTCACTTTCAGTGTATCCTCCCCTACCCTCCTCTAGAGTACAGTGCTACTCTGCAGAGATAGTGATGTTGTGGGTAGGATAAGCCCAGTGGACTCATCACCCACAACAGTGTGGGATGAGTGTGCTAGTGAATACATACCCGAACAGTTGAAGCTCTCCTGTCCTCCCCACTCTGGCTTCAACCTTGGGCTCCAAAAAAGGTGGCACGGCGGTGCATTGTGCACTATGGTTGATCAAGTTTTGGCGAATGGCAAAAGGCATAGAGGGAAATCTACAGAAATAGTGACTGTTAGGGTAGGTATTTGCTAGGAGACTTGTCATATTCTGATGTTTGGGTTGAATTTCATAGCTCAGTGAGTTTTTAAGGTTTACAAGCATGCTTGGTGCTCACTGGAATGTTCTTGTAAGTACTGGTAAGTAAAATCAATTTTAAGTTAGAACTTGATTGCTTCAGTAATGGCAAACTTGTTTAAAATAATGTTTTATGTACATGCCCTTGGAAGCTGAAGATTTTGGAACTCTGTATTCTTCTTTCCTTTATGGACGTCTTCAAAATTGTTTAGGCCATGTCCAAAATGTCCTGCTGTCAAGATGTGTGCCCAAACTAGAGACATTGTCAATGTGTGGTCCCAGGCTCGTAAGAAATGATTTCTCTGTGGTTTAGGATAATGACCTACTAGTTGGTTTGAGACTGCATCTACTTGACCACTATTAAAGTGATGGAACTGGGAAGCCCGAATGTAACATTTTTTAATTGATACAGGGCATGAACTGTAGCCTATTCTGGCAACACACCGGTATACTGTCTGTCCTTGCCTCTATTAGTTGTTTTTCTGTTTTGGTATTAAACTGCATGGAAATCTACGAGTCACACCTTATAATGGTACTTGTACATGTATGTATTCCAGCTGTTCATATCGTACTTTGATATTCACTTACAGTGTAGCTTAGGGCAGCTTATTTGGTGGTGATGTACATTTAAAAGTGGGTGATGAGTATTCACCCGTACTGTATGTACCTCAACTATTGGCTACAATCAAAGTTGGCATGGGAGAATTTGTGATTCAGAATTTCCAGTGTAGTGTTTGTTAGCCAAGCTCACTTACTTTCATGTTGCACCCTACTTTGGTGCTGTAGCAAGTTTACTTTCCTCTTCATATAGTTCTGTGCCGAGTCCTATGTACTGTGCAATTGGCTGTCATTTGTAAAAGGTACTGGTAGGTCATTCATGTAATTAATGTGGCCAAATGAGCAACCGAGTAATTTTCATAAGAGATGTTGTGTTGGTACTGTTTACATGGTATGTTTAAAGTCCACTCTTTACAAAGCTTCGTGGCACAACCTCGAAGTTCAACACCTTATTTTTAACCCCTTTGTGCCGGGACTCGGCAAGACATGCCTGAAAAATTGAGATCCTCAGCCCGCTTTTCAACTATTATACTCGGCCCACGCTCGAGGGAATACGGTGAAAGAAGGCAGATGCTGGCTCTTGTATATATGGTAATTGGTCTTTTTGTGTAGCCTAGAAATGAAAAGACTGACTTTGCATCATAGTCACCAGCTTCACAATAGTCCCCACTTTGAAAAGAAGCAACAGGAATGTGGAAGTGTGAGTAGAGCCGCATGCCACCGAACAATCAGACTTTTCGCCGTGTAATTCAAAGCGTGCAGAGCACGCAGGTCCACAAACCGAGTATTTGCAGTTTGGCAGGTGGCCTTCGTGGCCAAATCTAGGCAGGAATTCTTGGAGTCGGCTTTCGGAAAGAAATTCCCATCATCAAGGGGTTAAGTAAATTTAAAATGCATGTGGTATGCCTGTGTATGCTGTCAGAAAAATTAGTTCCTATTCGAACTTGAGTTTGTGCTGCAATCTTTCAACAACAAGATTTACATGTACTTTTTGCTCTTGTACAGATGCGACAAGTGGCTTGTCTTACGTCAAGTTGGATCGTTCCAGTCAGACATCGAACCCGCATAAATCCACCCAAAGCGACAAAAAAAGGTCGTTTGTTACTCAAGGACCAAAAAAGGCTCAAACTGAAGGAGGAATATAAGCAAGACCCTCAAAAGATGCTAACAGAAACATTGAAGAAATCTGGCATTAAACTGTGCCCCCCCTTCACGGAACGTGCTGTCACAATAACTTGTACAGGTAAATCATTGCTGATTTAGATAAAAATTGATTAGATTTTTTTTATGAACATAAGAGTGGCCTGAGCCTACTAGTATTTGGATAGCCAGGTTGTTTCATGTCATAAAGACAAACAAATAACTACACCACAAGAAGAGTACATTTACATGTTCAATTTACCTTAAAAGGTAACTCAGATAGCTTGGAATACTAAGTGTATGTACACGTGTACTTATAATTTGTCCTTGCAGGGGATATATTTGAGCCGTATGTCCCTCCTGAAGGAGATGGCAAAGCTATGTCTCTTACACCAGAGGTGAGTAACTGAACTGTGCAGTTTCTTCAAAATATTCCTAAATATACTTCAAACAAAAATGATTCTTTTTTTCTTCCAATTCAAGTACATTTAGAAGTTTTAATGCATTATGCGTTTCATAGATTTTGTATGGGATAGGAGGGGTTGATGTTAAAGAAGCTGGGCACTAACTAGTGTGTTAGATACATGTACTTGATGGAACTGTCCATTTCATAACTCAGGAGGTTGTATCAGTTGTTAAGCAAGATGGTGTGTTCTTGTGCTGGGGTCCAATTTTCTTTATCAAAATTTTAAACAATGATTTCAATCAGATCTGTTTAATTTTAAAGTCTGCCCAATTTTTTATTTGTAGGGCATAACTTTGATTCATAACTTGCTCTGTATCTTTTTAGGAATATCGGTTTAGTGACAAAGTTACATGTACATGTACACATGCTTTGATTCTAAAAGTTTTGTTAATAATCAACAGATGATTTTTGTATGTACATGTAAGCCACATACATGTACGTGTATCTCACTGAACCACTTCACAGTGGAGGATGGTAAATCACCAATGATTTTCCCTGACTTGTATACATGTACAAGATCTGCCAATTTCATGTGTTTGAAGTGGAGTGTAAGGGCTGGTTCATACTCACAGCATTTGCACACACGCAGTGAGTAATGTGAACGCCACGTTTAACGTTTACACATTTATCTTTTATCAAGCCTATGCTGCGTGTGCATATCCAAAAAAAGTTTTAAAATTTAAATTTGTCTGAATACGCATGCATTTGGTGCGGACAAATTATCCATTGTTTTCACAATGCTAGGGTACCCATGTTCATTACGCACTCCACTTTTCCTCACACACTGTAGATACCTCAAAATAGACCTTCGCGCTGCATACACAGTGAATATGCAGCGAGTATGAACCAGCCATAACATTTAATACACACCTGTAGCTTAGTTGGTTCATATTGTTTTTACATGTTTTACATGTATGTATGCATGAAAAATCTCCTCTTCCTCAAAAAATCCAAAAAAATTCCTAAATCCCAGCTCTGTCAAACACCATGTCTAAAACTCCACCAAACCCCAACGTGCCCCTAACCTTCACCACCCCATTCAAGTACGCAAAACTAGTTGCCGCGCACGTCACCTGGTTATCCATCCATTCCGCGATGGTGAAATATGACCTCATAGCCCAAGCGAAAAAAGACATGCTGTGCCATTGGCATCCTATCTGCCTGGTGCGGGAAACAAAACACGGTCCTGAAATCGACTGCATCAGATATTTATTCCTGATTTATTAGTTTATAGACGATTTGTTGTGTTTTTTGTTTTTTTTAACTGAAAAATATTATCACCTCTTATACAAAATCAGAAACATGACAAACCAAACTTATATCGTTACCAACAACCATTATGGTCTCAATGCCACCAACACAGACCCAAACATTGTGTACGGCCTTTTGACCCAAACAAACTTGTGATAGCAGACCCCATGATGAAAGAACGTGAAACGGCAACGCAGTGCTATTCTCCCATTTTTTTATAAACACAATGGCAAAGAAAAGCGCATGCTGATCATGTTGTCAGATACGACTTGTTACAGCATAAATCCACTCTATAAATATGGTAGTAGAGATAAAACTCCTGAAAATATCGTTGGACATCAAATCTGCTATCAACTCCAAGAGCCCGTTATGGATATACTTAATCATACAAAGTTTATCGACAAGCAAACGGTTAAAAGTCTGCCATTCGATTGACTACTATCAACGCTACAAAGCCAGTCACGATTTAGACACTTTGGAAGCAATAGACTTTGTGGTTAAACCACCTTACACGGATAAAAAATGTTTGTCAAAATAGATCCCGAGGCCTCGTTGTTTGATCATTGTAAAAAACCAATAACGAAAACAAAATGTGACAAATATGTTAACAAACTTGCAATGCACAGTCGTTCATTTATCCCAAAGATGTATGGCACATATGGCTCGTTGTCTTGCGGTGCCAGCATTCGATAGCCATGTTAAAAATTAGAAATAACAACGTAATTTCAGACAAAGTGGCATTGCAAGTGTTTCGAGGATTTGACAAGATAGAATCAAAAGAAGAAAAGGAAAAAGAAGAATCAGAAACAGAAGTAGATTAGGCGGCAATGCAAAATTGACTCGCCGTTATTCTGCATTCTTCCCAATTGGTCGGGTGTTGTCAAGGAGGGTGAGAATTCATGTCCTGCATGGGAGCGCGCACTCAAGCATGGCAGAGTTTAATGAGCTGAACCAGGGCTGGACCGATCACAGTAATTGTCATCCAGACAAAGGAATCGTGAATAAACATGAGCTGAGGGGACGACTCATGAATACAAACCGCCTGCACGCAGAAAGACGGGCGACTTGAAATCATGATTAAAAGATTTTACGACAAACTATTCAGTCTATCTTGATGGTTTATGATGATAAATCTGTAGACCTGTGACTGTTCTCAATATTTAGCTATAGTACCACCACCCTGGTGGTGGTACTATAGTGGTGGTTATTTTACTTTCACAAAAAGGCAGGCAACTCGGTCTTTTTAATAAGATCAACCTCGAATAGTATGCATGAAATGGTGAAGATCTGAGACTTGTCCCATGATGACCAGGAAACCTAAATGGGAGTGGACCTAACAATCCCATCGCACTCCGCATGCTCTTCCACAATATCGCGGTGCAACCGCGAATATTAATGGTACTACATTGGAAGTTGTAGGCCTAAAACCTGTCACTGACTTTAATAATTTGGGAATAACTTCAAAATTAACCAGTTGACGTCGGATATTCTGAATAAACAAAGCTGCCGGGGCATTGTCGTAGACTAGGGCATACAGTAGATTCCCGTTATAGCGCTCCCTGATATAATGCTCTTACCGATACAACGCTCAATTTTCATTTCCCCAACTGCACGCCCAATCACCGTGTACATTTTTATGTGGTTATAGCTATGGAGTGCAGACATGCACTGGGCCATGGGCTCGCCATCTATGCAGTATGATCGTGAGCACGTGCTCACCATGGTGAGCCGTGGCCGCGTGGCTTTGCTGTGGCGGCATTGTAGTGATTATTTTCGCACTTTTTTATTTATTCTCGTGGTGTAGTTTGGGATGCAGTAATCAACATTGGGATACTACATGTAGTATTTTGTTACCTAAAGGTTTCTTTCCCCCGATAAATAAAATCAGCCGCTTAATTATACGTTTATCTTCGTGTAGCAAATCTCGTCTTTTCGCCGATCGTGCTCGGCATGACATGTCGGGACTGTTTTCACTTGGGTTTTCTTGTGACAGTACTTTCTGTGGTCACATGGTCATAAGGAAAAGTCAGCGATTGGACTGTCCATGAATGGGGTATGCAGTAGTAGTCGGGATGTCGCGGTGGGTGTAGATGCAATGCTTGTGCCACGATGCAGCATGCATGAGGACCTAGGGTGGTTTCTGAAGCCAATTTAAAAAAAAAATGTTTTTGGAAGAAATATTCATGGACAGGAAAAAAAATCTTATGTCCCCTCCCTATAATCCTTATACTGGGCTATGCCACTGTTTGCCCTCCCTCGACCTGTTTATCACAATAAGGGCCAACAACCACTTATTTCATGTAACTTCATTTAGAAAACAAACTATTAAGAAATAAATAGAAAAGACAGGATTGCTCTCATCTTCATATTTATCACGGAACCACCTGCAAAAAGTGAAACAAATGAAGTCATGATCATAATTATTAGTAACTGCAAAAATAGGTAAATCCACCAAGCAAACTATCAATCAAAAGCTAAAGAGCAAAAATTCTTGATGTGAATTACAACCTCATTACCGCACA
>NW_019091667.1:107030-122952 GCF_001949145.1 Acanthaster planci
CACATCACTGAAAATGTAGAGGATTATGAAATAAAGTTTCACATCACTGAAAATGTAGAGGATTATGAAATAAAATTTCACATCACTGAAAATGTAGAGGATTATGAAATAAAGTTTCACATCACTGAAAATGTAGAGGATTATGAAATAAAGTTATGAAATAAAGTAATGCCTATGTTTGTGTTTTCTGTGTTCATGTATTTAATTTGAAGATGTACTGCTCGAAACAAGCATGTTTCCACAAAATTTCCAGCCGCAGCACAAGGCTAATCGCCCACCCCTGGCCCTCCAGACACGTCTCGCACGCTTACATCGCGATACACAGACATCGTTTGCCAGTTTCCTTTAGTCATGGCAAGTGCAAAATGCGATTCAAAAACAAACATCAAAACAAAAATCCCCTTCTCAATTTCAATAAAAATAGGCCAAAAAAGTTCGCTTGCATCACAAGAGCCCAACTGTAATTGCCCAACCACTGAATTATTCATATCGCTGCAAAAGACCTAGCGTACCGGCCAATGAGACTGTGCGTTTTCACGAGGTACATTTTGCGAGACACAGCTATCCAATCACAATATTCCTCCACAACATCATGCTCCTTCAGTGACCATCAGTGCGCGTGGGTGGCTGCGCCGCAGTGTGCAAGTGAACTCGGACTATCGATCAATCGTGTCTTGCAGTTAGTGTCGAAAATCATAAGACAGACGGAAAATTAAATAAAATTGTCTCTCCATGACACAATTTGTGTTTGAAAGACCACTTACATGGATGCGGGCTCCAGTTGATGAATTGTCACATTCTTGCAGGTACACACAGGCCTATATGTGCATGGCGCTTACCTTTCTTCATTATCCATGGCAATCGAAAGCCTTTTAAAAATCCCTGGATCGATGCTTTCACATGTACGTGTACATGTGTTTGCTTTTATTAATCTCACATGCACAATATGGTAAAATTGCGATCAAGTTAGACATTTTTAAAAATGCGTTTGTAATAAAAAAAGAAGAGATGACAACTACGATTCAGTCAAACATTTATCCTAAGAGTTAAAGTTATCCTAAGAGTTAGAGTTAAACAGCACCGAAGCGGCGGAAACAAGTCTACAGCCTCCAAAAGATCAAAGGCATCAAATCACAAATCTTACGAGAGCGTGACGCTGGAAAAAACACGTACAGAAAGGTTAAACAGGTACTCACCGTGTTAAATTATGTAGAATATGGAGTAGAAGCATTTGGGTGCCGTAAGTGCCGCGATAGGTATCCCTGCTTGAATGGGGGCCATTACTGCACCTGTCAGTCTTGTGATGGAAGGTCTTGCCATCGGCGTGTTTGGAGCATATGCGCTGTTGAAATACGTCTCCCAATTTAATGCAAGATTATAAGCTACCGATAGTGAAAACAGACGAAGCGGTCCACCGTTGGGTCAGCGACCTTATATCGTTTTATCAAAACCAGTTTAATTTTGCGGTCTATTGCGCAATGACGGCATGTTGAGTGGGTTTTGATTTACTGTCTGATCCTAGTTCATATGTATTGGCGTTGTTTAATTTTCACGTGTACCAGAACAGTAAGAAAAATCTTGTTTGACTGCATCATACCTATACCGAGCGATGACATATTTGACATGTTGTACAACAATTATGATCACTGCAAGTTCATTGACACGTGCTGACCATTTAACCTCGACTCAACCAAGTCGTTTAAACAAATGCAAGATACATTGAACAACTGATTAGGGACAGCTTATTATTATGAAAATGGTTACGTACAGGTCCCAGGCAAAAATGACGACACTCGTGATTTACACGTAACCAACAGCAAGTACATGTATGCAGGCTCTACCTATATGGGGTTCGGATGGGCAAAGCCGCCTAAAGGTGCGGGACACGTGAGTACCTATACCGTAACATGGATCGAGCAGTCGGACACTGTCACGTTGGCTTGGTGGGACTTTATTCCGCACAAGTCTAAACTCACCGATGTGGGAATCACGAAAGTGAACAAATCAATCTGAGCTTAAGTTTACGCATTGTTGGAAGCTCAATCTCAAACAAAAACCAGTGTGCTAGCACTTGGAATGGGATTACATTCTCAACGGCAATTTGTCACCATCGTGGAATCTTTGATTCGTGCCGTCGGACATGGATCTCAGAATCAGGACGTTTGATAGATACAATAATGATCTCCAAATCGCAACACCTGACATGCTAATAGGTTACAACTCATCGTAAAAGCCCAACTCCAGCGATTTCAATTTTTGTTGTATCATACATCATTGTGTTCAGAATGTAATAAATAACATATTTATCAAAACGAAATTATCTGGTTTCTTGAGATTTTTGTTATTTGGCGATTATTTCTGGACGGTTTATGTTGAGTTTCTGAAAACAAAATACAAATTGACCGCTGGCTATGCTATTGAGAAGCCAAAGTATCGTGACGTCATCTCGGAGAAAACAGAAAACTGGTATCCATGTAGCATATATAGCGCATGTGATGTCCTACGACAGCGAGTGGATATGTCGCGCCTGTTCTCCGGTATGTGTGTACGTAGTGTACGTACAGTCAAATGTACATGTCACGCACCGTACCGGCACAGCTGGGTAATCCCTGCATGCGTAACAGTGATCTGGCGACCGGCGAGTTTCTCTAAAATTGCCTAAATCCGTCATGGTCGGAGGTTCCACTTGCAATTCAACAAAATATCCTGAATTGAGATTCTTCGAGTTTCCAAAGAACGAGGCTGTTCGGTGGCAGTGGATCAAGTTTGTTGAGACCACGCGATCAGACTTCTGCATCTCAAAATGGAGTCTCATCTGTGATGAGCATTTCTCTGCCGACTGCCAGGACCCACAGTCCAAAATGAAAGCAGCGCTGGGCATGGATTGCCGCTACCGCCTTTGGAAGGATGCCGTGCCTTCGTTGAAGTCTCCTACTTTAGCAAGCTGTACGATGCCAGAACCTCCAAAAATATGCGTTCCAGCAATGCTTTTGCTAAAGGGAGAGAAGTCGGGTGAGTGAATGCATGATCGATCTGATGATGAATCGCTAGCCTGGGCACGCTTGTGTGTGGCAGCCTGGTACAAGCATAAGCACGCTGTGTTCTGATTGAATGTAGGAGAAGTTTTTCCATACACGACTGCACCAATTTTCCCTATAGTGACCTATCAGACATTAAAAACTCAAAATGTGCCGTAAAAGTGAAATTTAGCAGTAGAAATTTTAAAGCATTTTCTGAGAATACACTCTTTCAGACGAGTCACATATACATGTAATGACGTAGGCCTAGCCTGGTTTGTGCACAGGGTTTCAAGTAACGGTCGTGTATGGGAATCTGTTCGATTATTCACTGGAATGGGAAGGGGAAGGTGTTATTTTCATACTTGGCCATTGTGAGATGTTACTCAGCTAGTGGGTATTTTTTTCTAAATATTAAAATAAGTCTTCAGAGTTTTTTGCACAGCCTGTTTTTTTTGTGGTGCAGATTTCTCTGGAATTCTTTATTATAGATCCTACAGGATGCATTTTCAGAATATGATAGGAGGTATACTCATAGTCCAAACTTGGCAACATCCCCATTTCCTCAAGATGCTGGCACTAGTACTAGTAGCAGTAAGTGTTTTCCCTCCAACACCCAAGATGCTGGCAGTAGCAGGAAGGGTCGTGATAATACTTCCAACAAGGTTTGTGAATGGCTTAATTTACAAAACTGAGTGGAACGAATATTGCAGCCTGTCATTACCATCTCAATATAGGTCATTTTGTTTGAAAAATGCATTCCCAATTTCGCAAGGAAAAGCTTAAAAGTGGTAGACTTTGTAAATTATTAACGGCTGCTGAAGGGACATGCTGCATTTTAGTGAGAATGCATACACATTACAGATATGAGCAATTTCTAAAATAATAGTTAAAATTTGTCAGACCAGTCTCATGGGGTTTAGCGATATACTTTTTTCTTTTTGTAGGCTACAGATGGACTTGTGAGTGATGCTACTGAGGCAACATCTGTACAGATGCCACTCCCAGTTACAAAACAGGTATTTTTAAAACAAGTTTGCATTGCCAAAATCCCAGCAAAACACTTATTGATGTTGACCACTCATAAGTTTACTTTAGCTAGAAATACTATATACTTGCGTACATGTATTAGATGATCAATTATTTGATTTACACCCCCCCCAAAAAAACCTCAAAATACTTACCTTTTGCTTTTCTTCACATGTTAGGATGAAGCCTCACAGACAAATGCAAGATGGTGCTGCAGAATTGTCAGAAATGAGGTCAAAATAAATGTCTGGCCAGGTGAAGCAAATTGAACAACTACTATTCCTTCAAAAGGACACAAACTAACCCAAAAATGCTCCATCCAGATTCCAGAGGTGAGCGCCTAAAAACAGCATTTTTTCAGAATAGGGGGGTATCCTAAGAAGCAAATGACATCAACACCATGGGTAAACTCTTTTGATCCTGTTTAAAACTCAAATCACATATCATGACCTATCGTAGGTATGTGGGTTTTTTAGGCTAATCCACCTCATGAAAATTAAAACAGTTGTTAGTATTGTAAATGTGACATCCCAGAATGGAGAGAATGTTGCTATCATTCCCAGTGCACATATGATATGCATTTGCCATATCTTTCTCATTTTATTAGGCATTCAAACTCGTCCTTGTATGAGAAGCGCCTTCACAGAATGCTCCCTCGTAAAGGCAGAACCACTTAAGCTATTTCCTCCACAAGGGTCTAGCCCTGTCACTTCCAGGCCAGTTTGCACCATGTTCGTGGCTGAGGGGGGTTGCCACCAAGACTCGTCACACGATCAAGACTCCAGTGACAGCGAAAACGTGCCCTCTTGATATGAAAGCAGTGAGTCTGGGTGTACCAGGTATGTACCTCGGATGAACATGTTTCAATTCATGAATGAAAATAATAGAACATGTATGTTCTTATACACAGAGAAGCTAAGATGCTGATCTTTTAACTGGTGACATGATCAACTAATCACAATGATGTACCCAAAATCACAATTATGTACCCTAACACCTAAAAAAAATGGATTGCTTTTGTAAAAAATGAGGTACTTTTCTTTTGTTCATAGTCGTGACGAGCACAAGTCCAGGGTCCTGCATTAGGCCAAATTCATTGTGTTTGAGTCGAAACTCTTGGAGTTATTTCAGATCTGTCCTGTTTGCATCTCGTCTTCCCATCTAACAGTCTGTCGGCCACTGGGAGGGACCATGGTCGAAGTGAAGCAGACCTGCTGGAACACCAACTGCACCTTTGGTAGAACCTGGCGAAGTCAGCCACTGGTTGGTAACATCGCAGCAGGCAATCTGCTTCTGTCGGGTGCAATCCTAACTGCTGGATGTTCCCCAAAGAAATTCATCCAGGCCCTGAATAACATCAACTGTGCTAGCATCAACTATTCTACCTTCTTCAACCATCAGTCATGGTAAGTGACCATTTACATTGCCAGAAATAGTGACTGAAAGGCCATTATTTTAATATATATGTGCACATGTAAGAATTCATTTGCAAAACAGACTCTCCACTTTAAAGTTATCATATAGAATCATGCCTTTTCAGTTGTCTATTAAAGGAAACACCCATTATTCTGAAAAAAGGATGGTTTATAAAGATCATCCTGTCAGTGTCACCGTATTAGTGTTTCTTTTAACACACGCAGCTTGATAAATTATAATTGGACATAGTAACTTTAAAGTAGAGATATCTGGGTTTTGTTTTCAAATGAACTATTTGATAATGATAAAAAAATGTAAATTCAGCCATTTGTTTAAATCTAAATTGCAGGTATTATATGCCAGCCATTGCTGATACTTGGCATTTTAGTCAAAAGCAGTTGGTGCTGAGCACTAGGCAACAGGAGGGTGGTGTTTTCCTCGGAACTGACACGTGTGCAGACAGCATGGGCCACTCAGCAAAGTTTGGGTGCTATAGCATCCTTGATGTCCGTGAGAACAAGATTCTACACATTGAATTGGTGCAGGTAAGGGGATAATTTACAATTATTTGGCACATTGTTTCTAGGATCTTCCTTTTTTTCATGTAATCTGTCTAATAGGTAAGCTGTACCTCTTTTAGCATGCAACTATACATCAAAGAATGGAAGGACACATTTGGAGTGGGAGTTTGCCTGCAGTGTTCTTGTTGCTTTTCTTTTGTTGTCTGCTAGAAAAATGAATGTGGAGATAAATCCAATCGGATGGAAAAGGAGGGTTTAATCTGAACTGTGAGGTGGCTCAACAATTAGAACATAGCTGTTGGCTGTATTGTGACAGATCACCATCGCTCCATAGCGAAATACATAAGAGCTGTCACCGAAGGGAGTCCTCCGCTACTATGACGTATGGCATGTAGCCAAAGTAAAACATAAACGCACATTTTAGTTTGCGTTTCTAATCTTCGAAATTTGGAGGCCTCTGAAACAACATACATTTACGTGTATTTTTGTTTTTTTCTCTGAACATGTATTAGGAGTGAAAAAAAATTACTGAAGGTCAGCAAAATGTCATTGGATTGCTGCTTCAACACCAGATGGTGACAAAGAAGTCATGCTGGCCAAGTTCGAAAGTGTCATGAACCACATGTACAACATCCACGCCCATAACAACCCCCTGTTCCCAGCATGTGCACACGGTTCCCTGGAACTTAGAGATTGGTTGACATCTGGTAAGGACCGTAGAATGCCATACAAATCAGAAGTAGAGCTGTGGATTCTGCACAGTACTTCAGGTTTTCTAAGCATTGTTATATGTGATCTTTTAAAAATTTAATTTTCTTATCAATGTACCCCATCTCCTTTTACGTTCTAGGTACATTAATGCCACATTGATTTTTTTTTACAGGAACAAAGCCAGCTCAACAGGTTGCCAACATCCTCGAAACAAAGAACCTGAAGAAAGATATGCAGATGTTTTCTCCGAAAACGCAAAGATCTTGTGTGGAGTCATTCCACGCATTGATTGCTCGATTTGCTCCGAAGATGTATGCGTACTCTTTTGGTGGAATGTTGTGCAGGTCAGTTTTACTTTCAAGTTACATTCCAAGATGTGTACAAGGACTTGCAGTGGAAGTGTATTCTACCTTCGTTGTGTGGATTTGTAATAACTGGATTTTTTCTTTTTGATAGAATCTTTCTAGCAGCCCTGCATTATAACGAGAATGCTGGATGTACTCAGGCCAAAGATGCTGATAGAAACCTGCAACATGTTCTTGTGTATCCAAGATCCAAACAAGATTTGGGAGGTTATACAGTTAGGAGGGTACTAGTTAACAGTACACACAGTAAGTGAACCTATGATGGAAAGATCTTCATAAGCTACTTTCACTTATTTTCCTCTAAAGTGACTTACATTCTCCTAAATAGTAATTACAGGTCATAAAAGTCAATTTGAGCAGTGAGAAAATAAGAGCGATTTCTTAGCAAAACACAATTTGTCAGACCAGCCTCATAGAGTTTGTACACATGGTGTTGAGTGCAAGTAGTATATGGAAATCTTTTCCCTATGACAAACCAGAAATTTAGGGAGAAAGTACAAATATATGTACTGATTTATCCAGGGGAAAAGGGGGACTAGCCCTTCTCAGCAAATATTTTTCTTTGTAACCTGATTTACTTGCCTCTAATCTGGCATGCTATTTAACATCACACCACAAAAGTTATTTATCTCTGCAAGCAATACACACGTTGCAAAAGTCCAATTTCATGGTTGGAGTGTAGATGCTGCCATACCTATCCATGTATTTTGTCAAATGTTTTTTGTAACAATACAATGGTTCTCATTACCTTTCTTAATTACAGTGTATGAGGAACAAGTCGTCAAGAAGGCGATTGGTCTATGTCAGTGTGGAAACAAGACCAGCAAGAAAGAGTATCCTCAGTTGCACTGTGACCCTGGTACAATGGCCAGTACCATGAGCCTGACACGGCCAAAAAAGGAGGATGCAATTCGACAGTTTGTGTCTCACTTCAAGACACAGACAACTCCTGTTGGCCGACCACTGCAGCCTGACAAGGATGTGAAGCGAAAGAAACGTAGGAAATGTGTGGAAATATAAGAGAAAAATAAATAAATGCAGTGCACAAAAGAAAAGTATTTCCAGCTATTGTGTTTTATATTTCAACACAACATTGTATGAATAGCGTACATGTATCTCTGATTGGATGTATTACATGAAATGTTACTGCATGCAAGGATATGATTAACTGCAACTCCCTGTGCATTTTTGAACTGCAAAAGCCTCTGACAGTGACTGAAGATAGGTCAAGGCACAGATGGTGACATATACTACTATCACTAATTTTCCTCTATATATGTGCAGTTTATCATAATGTTAATATAACTACAAAAATAAGAAATTGGCTTAGGTCAGTAAGTAAAAAAAAACATGTTTAGCGTCCTGCCTCTGTGGAAAAAACCCTGTTTTTATTACCATACCTGGCTGGCCTATATTTCAAGATGGTCACCAGTGTTTTTTAATGGGTCCCACTTGGACTTGGTGCACGAAAAGAATATGTTCTTTGATTTTTTTCACATTTTTTAAACAAAAAAGGTGGCCTCAAAAGGAAGCAGGCCAATTAAAATTTGGGTGGCATCTTCTGGAATTATCTAATTGCAAACATATAGGGTGATGTAATAAAAAAGGGCAGTTTACTTGGAAAAGTAAATAATTCCTTCGTTATAGCTAATCGAGGGTCGAGTATTTAAACCTTTGTAATGGCCATCTGGATTAGGGTAAGTCCTACCAATTGACTCCATCACGCAAGACGGAAGTGGTACACGGTTGAAGCGGCCAAATATCCCCAACACCACCTCAAGACTTGTCTGTAGGCAACATGGCATAATTTTCTGAAATGAAATAAAGTGTTATGATTGTTACTATGTCCATTTTCTCATAGAAGAGAAAATGTTACCAACCATGTAATTGCATTTTGTTTCACATCTACATGTCGATGGGATGTAACACAGTTCTGACAAAAAAAGGACCACAAAATATTGATTTTTTTTTTAATGGGGGGTGCATATTTTTATTTAAATAAAGCCTGTGTAGGGAACTTAGACAGCAGAGGTATGCTACTGCCACTGGCGTACTGATTTAGAGGGCGGGGAGGGGGCTTGGGGAATGCTGCCCCAAATGAAATTCCTTTTTCTCTTTTTAACTGAAACTCAAAATGGCTGTTGCTGCCCCCAAAATGATTACATATGAATCTGGAACTGAAAAAGATTTCAATTTGTTTAAAAAGGTGGTCCTGGACTCGATAGAGTGAACTCGACCACTCACTGGTCAACTGTTACCTCGACGGCATGTCTGCCATAATGCACTTGGAACTGCATGTGTGCAGTGTGTAGAACAGCTGGATGCAAGCAGACTGCTTGAGAAGAAGAAATCAGAAAATATAGGCAAAGCGTCCGCACTTGATTTTCACAATACATCGCAGATTTAAAAAATCACTTGGAGTTCGAGGAAGGAAAATTTCAGAGTGAAATTCCACAACACGCGCGGGCAGACAGACTGTTTGTAGTCCAGACGAATTTCCGTCCAGATTACACAAAATTAATGTGTGTCGGAATAACACGCAATACCCTGATGTACTACATTGTACACGGTTTTGTTGACCAACGTTAAAGTTGAACGTTAAAATAAAATAAAACGGAAGGTGATATCGTATCAATATCGTACCAATCTGTTTTATAAGATGATTTGGGTCCCTTTCATTGTCAGTTTCTTGTGCAACATCATCCACAACAATCGGCTCGAAGCGGTATGGTTCAACACTGAGAGTTTCGCTGTCTTCCCCTACAGAAGAATCATCCGAACTACTGTCCGAACTGCTGCTGGAATGGCTTTGATCCGAATTCAGTTCTTCTTCATCGATGCTGTGCTCTTTCCAAGAATTGTCACTTTCAGCCATTTTATCAGCAAGAAACCTAAAAACGTGTTAAATGTGGTGTACGATTCCGGAGTACTAGCAAGCGTTGCCTGCCAATGTACAGTACATGTACATTACTATGTAATGTTTGCATGCATTCGTCTCCACTGTATAACGTCACAGAATTCCCTATTCATTAGATGCTAATGAGTCATGACGTCACGCTCCTTTTCATCAAAGCGGATCAGCTCTCGCTAACAAAATGCTCACAAAATGCATTTCTTTTGACACAACAAATGAACACAAAAAGGTGGTTTTGACTTTACCTGGTTTATTAGACATAGCTCTTGAAATTAGGACATCAGTACTGAAAAAAATTGAAATCGCTGGAGTTGGGCTTTAAACTCTTATTCAAAACCTGAGATTGTTGATCCATCTTCCGAGTTTGCCGATCCAGAAAGTAAGGTTGAGTCCAAAGTGGTAGAGTCAGATCAAACACCTATTTTGCCCGTTCAGGCAAAGGCACCATAGGAAAAGAAACTGCTTGACGTTCAAAACGAAGAAAAATTGTCAAGGATCAGAACAATTGCCATCGGTGGAATCATTTTTATGGTGTATAAGGCATTAAATTAGATTATCTGTAACAAAAATGTAAAGGCATAAAAACCCTCCCATTAATCACTCCCTGCCGGGCGACACATTTTCCAGTACATAGACTTTATATGCAGAGCCGGGGAGCCCGGAACTGGGACAAAAGAGTTAGGCCTTATAACCAAAGACCGTGCTCAGCACAAAAGACTGAGCTGCTGGGCATTGCTGACATTTTTTCGCTCTCAATAGTGGAGATAATCCAGCCTTGTTTTGAAACAGTATACCATGGTTTGAGGCATTTAGAGCGGATTACCACCTGGGACAAAAGCTCTCCACCACCTCAGCGATGAGCCACACAGCACCGCTGCACGCCAATCTGGCCCCTATTGAAAAAAGGTCAGCATTGCTTTGTGCCGGTTTCGGGAACAAAAGAATCTTACGTAACACCACACAATGTGGGCTCATTTTCCAAGGCTACAGGCCTGGCTGAAATATTCAAAAGTCAATGAAAGTTAACTGTCAGCTTTAGAGTAGTGCCCAAAGAGTCCTTCATTTAGGTATAAACGGCCATTAAATGAAATGATGAATTTTTGAAGAATTTTGAAACGGAAAATCTTGAAAAGGACCCAGCATCTTGTCTTGCTCAAGAAAAATCCACCCGGCAGCAAGTGGTTAATTATCAATACGAGGGGAAATTTTTTTGTTCTATATTATCAACTTGCATTTTTTGTACATAAGTTAAAATTAAAACACCTACACCAACAAAGAAAGTCCGCACGTGATTAGCAATCTAACTGACTGTTTTTCTTGCTACATTGAACAACCAACTCAACACACTTCCAATTACACCTGGCAAAGTTCCCAAGATCAACAAATTCAAGTTTTTAAGTATGTTCGCTAAATTCTGGAGTTGCCTTTTTATCCAATCTGTTAGACTTCCGTTTGGCTTAGGAGGATTAGGCGACGGCTTTGGTGCAAGTTTTATACTAGGCATTGGTGTTCCCGCAGCTCTTGCAGCAGCCATGAAACTGACAATAGTACTGATAGCCAAACTAAAAGTCATTAAAATACTCAAGATCGTTATGCCTTGTTCTCTAGAAAGCGTCCAAGTCCAGGTCAAATCACTGTCCATTACGGCGTTAATCATTTCTTTGATGCGATTGATTTGAGTTCTTATCTGATCGGTGTTTCTATTGATGACTTCTAATCCTCCTCGTCTTTCAACCTGTAAATCATCTGAGCATTCTTTATTTTCTGCATGCTCCCCGGGTGATTGCACTTCGTCTAATTTGTTTTTGACTTGTTGGATCTTTTCATCCAACACGTCCAACTTGCCTTGGTTTAAAATAAGCTCTCCCTTTACCGTTTGTAACGATTCGTCCAATGCGATAAGTTCTCTATAGTTTAGCCCTTCGGTTTGCACTTCCTGGTTATGAGTAAGGTCTTCTATGTTGATACTTGTTTGATCGACTTCTCTATCTTGAACAAGGTCTTCTGTGATGGCACTTGCTCGATCGGCTTTTTGAGGGAGTTCTCTCAATTGAATGCTTTTGGGGTGAAGTTGTGAAAGTTTATGAGGTACTTCTTGCTCTTCTTGTTTTGTTTGACTATTGTCATATGCTTTGTTTAATAACCTTGATTATCTTGATATTCAACGTTTAAATTATTTCTGTTGTCACGTTTAAACACTTTGGGGTCTCTAACTGTTGGCTCATACCCCCTTTCTTTTCGAATTGCATCATGAAAGTCATTCATTTTATGTTCAAATAACGCCCTCCTTAAATCTGACGTGTCTAGTCCTTGACCCTCTACAAACGTCGATTCTTGTTGAAATTGAGTAGATGAACCCATTAGAAAGTCATCTTCCCATTCTAAGTTTTCTTTTCGTTCTTGCTCCTTTGTTAATTCACCAAGGGGTATTTCTTCCGGGTCAAAACCACCTTCTGCCATTTTATTTTATAACAAACAGGTTTTTAACTGCTGGGCAAGCTGGCTGGCAAGATGCCTTGTGCAACGAGCCAACCTTGCGTGGCTAACGCGCTGCTGGTGATTGTGGTCATTTTGGCCGCATCTTCTATGCTGAGTCAATCCAAATCGGGTGGTTTAATTTTTAGTAACGTTTTACCGAACATGGCTTATCCCATAGAGATGAGGCTAACCACAGCGCCGTGATATACTGTGTTGGCGATTGCGTTTACGTCGATTGCTTTACTCATTGTCTTTTTATTATGTAACGATTTTCAATTTACTTCATTTCTAACATTTCTAAATTTTCTGATGTGGTTGCGCCAGCTGTTGGTGGTGATTGTACTTGTGGTTGCTGTGCAGATGGCGGGTGTTTTCTTCTTTTTTAAAAACAATGCGAGAGCGATTCCGCCGATCAACAATCCACTTAAAGTCAAGTTTCTGTGATCTTTGTATATTTTAGTTTCTGTGCCAGACTCGGTCTCGGGCTCGCCAGCTTTTAATCGTAAAAAAATGTTTCATCTGCTGGTTATGTTCTACCAAGTGCTTACCTTGCTCAACTCACTTTGGGTTTTTACTCTTGGTGACTCTCTCCACGTGTGTCTTGGCCGTACTCTTGTGGAGTTGGTGGAATCTTGGGTTGTTCCTCTACTGTTTCTGTTGACATCTTCTTTTAATATATAAGAGCTTTTGTTGATAGTTAAATGTTTTGTTGTAATAAGTGTTGCTACCAAACGATATTTGATGTTTGGTTTGCTTTCAGAAACTTGAGTAGTTTCTTGTTTTGCGTTAAGAATTGTTTTGATGACTTCCATTTTAATGAAACAATTTTTAATTTGGTTAAACGCTACATGTAGCTTGATACATAGATATTCATATATAAAATGTTAAATTAAGAGCAATAACTAACTTGATAACTAGTTGAATGTATTGCAGCATTTGCTGTAATTTGCTGTAATATAAAAAAATTGCTACAGTTAAGTTGTAATAACCTAAAAGTAGCATTATGAAACAAATGATAGGTGTGTTTATTTTAGCTGTTCAGCGCTATAGGTTTGTTGATTCATCAATCATGTCGCACTTTTTCATGAGATTACATCTAAGATAAGATAAGATGCAATTCCATTTAACATGACCTATCGAGTTGTTCAATTGTTCCCAAACCAGATCCATATTCTAAAAATTGCAGTTTGATTTTACATTTGTTGTTATAACAATACTCGTCTTTTATTAACTCTTGCAGAAAATCTGTATCAATAAAGTTTTCAGGTTAAACTGATTGTATTTTATATCTTTTTCTTGACCGTGTCTAATACATTGTCGGATCATAATCTTCATCAGATCATTGCAAAGTTTACAATCTTGTCTTAGTTTTTTATGCTCGCAAACAGATGAGCCGTTATGGTCAACGCATTAGTACATGTATCTTAGTTTTTTATGCTGGCATATGGAAGCGCCGTTGCATTCGATGCATTGGTCTCTTCGTTTCTTATGCTGGCATATGGAAGAGCCGTCGCATTCGACGCATTCGTTTCTTTGTTTTTTTTATGCTGGCATATACCAGTGCTGTCGCATTCGATGTACGAACTTCTTTTGTCATCTGTGTGGACATTTATAACGAGCATTATATTTTTGAGCTAAATGTTACAATTGTTACAACTTACGCATGCTTTACCGTAAACTTTAACCTTAAATATTTTCAAATCTTTCTCTTTGTGGCAACGTTTACACAATTTTGTTTCCATACTTTGCGCGCTGTCACAGGGGTGAAAACATGTGCATGAAACTCTGTGCATTAAACAAAGCTGCTCTGGTTCCCGCCGTGCTGCACCCATGCAAAAGAATGCGTCATGCAAATGTAGCAACCAATACCAGTCTGTACTGTACATGTACTGCATTTAAACATTCTTCATCAGCCGTGCGCGTTGTGAATGCAAAAGGCTGCAGGCCGGAAAGACATCGATGTTATGTTGCAGCATGGTTGTAAGAGGTTTTCTGCAAATTAATTCACAAAACTTGGTCTCTTATTTATGTCTTTCTTTTCTTCGTTCATGAGAAATTTGAAGTTGTTCTGCTCATTTTAGGGCCCGCTGGTCTAGATGAATCACGCTTGCTTACCACGCGATAGCCTACACAATTACCAGATTACTGCATTAGGACCTATATGGACATTGTTGGCCAGTTTGCCGTCATGATTGCCGTCGTGATTGTGTGAATTTTTCATAATTTTTTTGTGTATTGCCGTATGTAGAAATTTTGACATAGATTAAGACAGATGTTCATCACTTTTTGAGATACTTTTGGAAGCTTGCCTCCCCACTGATGCCATTCAATCAGCACAAAATTGCCCCCAAACAAAAAAATATTCTGACCCTACTGACCCAATTTTTGAGAGGCATGTCACGTGCACAGCACAACTACTTGCAGGCCTATCACGTATGTTTTTGGCCTAATAAAATACTGCATGTATGCAGTAGGCCTCAGTTAAATCATAAAGGTAGGAAATGAAGCAAATTTACGACATGGCCTGTCCGAATGGCCAAACCAAAAAAAAAAACCAAAAAAAAATTGGGATGGCATTAATGCCCTTAACTTTGGTACGCTGATGCATTAATGCCCTCACATTTGGCATTACTGCCCTTTATTTCAGCCAGTCCACCTATGCCAAATGGCAGTGCCCTGAAAAAAATGAAATTCGAGGCCTGTTCTTGGTTAGGTACCACATCATT
Organism: Acanthaster planci; assembly: GCF_001949145.1. Next base: position 122,208 of record NW_019091667.1, read on the forward strand.
CTTGTCTAAAGCCCGATCCAAGCTAACGCAATCTTTGCAATAGAACAAAGCGATCCAGACCGTACTTTCGCAATAGTCTTTGAGCACTGAGTTGTATTTCTGCATCAAGAGCCAACATGAGTGCAATTAATGCCTTGAACTAAATGCCATTCGACTTAATGCACAGCTATTTATTTTATTTTTCTTTCTATATTTTACATCTTGACAAGAACTGCAGTCGTTGATAATAAACAATGTGTTTACACCATCAAAAGCTCTCTGATATAAATCCAGTGCTTCATTCAACTCGAGTCTCTCCTTGTCTAGATCACAAAGGTACACATTTTCATCGCTATGTGTCCTCAAGCAGTCCAAGTACTTTTTATTTTTGCTTAGCGTAGTACAAATGATTACGATCACTTCAAATATGAGCCTATATTCCCGCTCCAATTAATCCAATATCCACTGGGTTTTCCCAGACCCAGTCTTTCCCACTATGAGAGCACAATGAGCGGTTTATACATACTTTTTACTTAAAACACTTTAATTAACCAGACTTCCGTCTTCTATCGTTAACTGGGCATCCATAATCAAAAACACGTACATCAAGAGTGACCCTGCTGCCTCCGCTTCTCTTTCCATTTGAATCGTAATGTCGCCTCTGCTGCCTAGAGGCCACCCAGAACTCTTGAAATCTAACCTCAGACTGTATTTATCTTTGAGATAGTCCTCCATATTGTGGCGGGCATCCCCGGGCCTACCCTGA
>NW_019091667.1:125586-136504 GCF_001949145.1 Acanthaster planci
AAGTCTTTTATGTGGGTTAATTAAAAAAACTTTGATGCTTTTGAAACAGACAATATTTATAACTTTCGTGTGACAGTTGTTTTTTACTCACAACTTTGGTGACGCCTTTGGCTTTCTATTAATTTTGATCTTCCGTCCAAATGGAATACATTCCAGGGCGTATACTAACCACTTCAGATATGAGTTGGCCGCCAAATTCATCTTTCATTTTACCAATGACTTTTTTGTTGTGATCATGAAGCGGATGCTCCGTAGGGTAATTAGATATTCGAATTGATCTTTATTTTGGTGGATAAACTTGTATATGTCATCAGTTTCAACATGTAGCAACAGCGAGTCTCTATCGGTGTACATCAACTTTATTTTGTCTCCAAAATGTCGTTTCATCGTGTTGTAGTAAAAGTCAAACATCAAAAGGTTGGATAAATCTAAAATGCAAACGCAACATATCAAATAGGCTTGTTAAAAAAAGTTTTATCTTTGTACATTTCGACAACTGATAAATTCCAGTTGGAAAATGGAGTTACTGTTTTATAATTTTGTAGAGAAGCCAGTTGCATAAAACGGTTTGTATCTTCATTTCAAAGCAAATGACCGTCAATGTGGCTTGTCGTATCTTCCATTGACTTTCCAAAGACCGAATTACTCATCAACTTGAAGAAATCTTTTTCAAAGTTGGATGGTGCCTGTTTGTGCGATTTGGTGTTTGCATCCAAGGTTTTTGCTCAAAAGACAAGACACGATGAACTTGTTTCAATTCAAGTCCCAATTGCAAATAAAGCTGCAAATTGTAATAATATAATTTATATTTTTGTTTGGGCTGTAACATGGCAACGAGTTTGTTAACCGAAGTGATTTTTTCATCATTTAGATCAATCAATTCTCTTTGACAGTCTGACATCCATTCGTTAGAAATTCAAATGTTTTCCGGTGCCAGAGGGAAATCGTTGTGTAAATCATGTAGGTGTTCAGGATAATCGAGTGTCACTTCGAACATGTAACCAGTCCGAGAATAAGGCAAGAGGTTTAAAATATAGTCGCAAATAAATTTGTCCAAGTTTTCTTCCCATTGAAATTTACGGATGGGTAATGGTTGTGACATGGCCCAACCGTATAGATTGTTTGCATCCAAATAGATGATGTATGTCAACGGGTTGTTTCGATCATAATTGTTAAATATTTGTTATTGGCTTTCGCATAACGAAGGGCTCTAATGCTCGAAATACCACAGCTTTTTGTGCATTCAAAGAACAAATCCATGTTGACGTCTGTAATCAATTGAAGTTTGATGGCAGAATGTTTCAACAACGTGTGCCAAGCGAGGCTAGGTGACGTGTAATAATTGGCAGGATCAAGGCTGTAATTTGTTCTGCATACTTTGCGAAAGTTTTCAAAAACACAGGCGAGTAATATTGCATAAGTTTTTACATATAGATCATGAAAATCGCCTTGAGTTTTGCATCCAAATACTTGCCAGATGCTTGCTTAGCTCTTGCATAATCTTCTTCAGATATGTGTTCTTGTTTCAACGAACTATAAAATGCATCTCGCGGCGGTAAACCGTTTCAGTTAAACTTTTCAAATGAGTCTATGTATTCATACAGATAAATGCCTTTTTTCAAAAGTAGCTCTGTGTTATTCGGAAAATGCTTTCGTAGTTATTTTAAAGCCTCATGAGGACAAGCTTTCACCAATGCATCAAGTGAATACCCCAAGAAATTAAACGAATCTAAAATCTTCGATAGAGGGATCCCAATACGATAATTTTAGGGTCAATCTGCGCACTTCTGGGTTTGAAAACGAGGCTGTATGTGTCAGTTTTAATTCTTAATACGATCAGACGATTGAAAGTAAGGAGTCAAGACACAAAATATATAAAGGTATGTTAAATTTGGACTTTTAATGCTGCAAATTTTTGTGGAAGAGCCTTTCAGGATGACTTGGCATGTAAAATTAAAAGAAAAAATAACGACAATTTACCGTGAACTAACGTACCTGCGATGGTCGTGTATCTTGTGCAGTGGGGGTGGTTTAAACTGAAGTGGCATCACACTTATGAACCGGATACTCCATGTACCGTGTGGACTCTGCGGGTGCTCGTGAGGAAGTTCAACACAGAGAGCCTCGGTTTCGATGCAGTGTGTGCAGACGGCACTAATGTGAAATCCCTCTATTTGCCTACCGAAAACAAAATGTGTTTTTCTGAATTTTTAGGAATACAAAATAATTTCTTGTTTGTACTTGCGGATAACCTTGCATAATCAAATGAGCGTCATAGTTTTCTAAATTATGCAAAAAGACTGGAATTTCAGTCTTGTACGGCACAATTTTCAATTGTAAGTTGCAGTAATTATGCGTCGCTCCTCTGATATGACAGTGGTCACGAACTTTTCGAAATTTGTTAATTGGCTTTTTACATGTCATACAACAATATTCGATCCAGCCATTGTCGTTTATCTTTTGAAATTCTATCTTTTCGGTTTTTGTTTTTGGATTTTTTGAATCATCAGCCAAATAGGTTTCTTGCAAATCCAACATGTATCGCATGAGTCATGTTGTTTGTGTAATTCAGAATTCCATTGAGGTATTTTTGGTTTGGCAAACTCTTTGTTGATCTTTTGTTTGTCTGGCATTAGAGAATTCATAAACGAAATAGCGGCATATTGCCGTCGATATGTTTTACGTTTGATGCAAACTCTGTCGCATCGAATCATAAAATAAGAATTGCCAGATGCCTTGTGATGTTGCACTTTAATTGTATTCCCTTCTTGCAGTGGCAGAGGCTCTAAAATCGACGTATATGACAAATGGTGCAAGTTGCTTATTTTTGTAATCTTTCAATCGAAATTTTAATATGTTTTCACCTTCTTCAGGTAATACAACTTTAGTAACAGGAGCGTCTAATCCTTGGCAATCTTCGTGGTGTTTGGCTAACTTTTCAGCAGATCTGAAATGTGATTTGCATCGATTACATGGACATATTTATGACCGTTGTGATTTTTGATGACATTCAAAAGAAGTCTTGTCTTATTTTTAATCCAACAGTAATGCTCCGTATGACCATTGGCAAATAGTAATAGATCAATGTGTCTATCATTTGAAATGTTTCTAGAATGGTACAAAATAGGAAATGATCCATTCTTTTGGTCGTAACCCTACAAATTAATCGACAAGTTGTTCTGTGCTTCGATTTTTGGAATTTGCGACTTTGGTGTAGGAAAGTCTATGCCAGCGAAATTTAACTCATCAGGATTATACGTTGAGTTTCCGTCTTTTTGAATTTTGTAATTTGGATTTCTTTCGATTTTTCGTTTGACTTTGTCAGTATAAAGTCCCAAACCCCCACATATTGCCCAACGTATGCATTCGCAATCGTAGTTTTGCATGTTTATGACCACTTTCTTATTTTCAATGTATTCAGGCAAATTAATGTATGAACCACCTAATGGATCATATCGCGACACGTTAATGTAAAATTTCGTTGAGTATCCCACTGTGGATAAATTGATGTATTCCATCTAAAAGTCATTCCTTTTGTTCTTCCAACGTATATTTTACTTGTTGTTTGATAGACACTTGCTGTAACAAGGTCTTGTTGTTCCGGTCATTCCTTTTTACCGCAACTCACCTGGCTGCCAGGTTTATAATTCTAGACGCCTAGATTGGCCACCAGGCCTATCTGCCAAGTTTGCTGGGTCACACATTGCACACAGCCTGGTTCTGTGTAATCATGAACCCTGCTGGGGTATTTGGATCCCGTTCAACAAAATACCAAGTACCCAGCACTTGTCTTGCCCACGCGACAACACCAACTACCCAAGGACGCTTGGCCACAGCGGAGAGTGCAGTGCCCGCGAAGTTACACGGTCTGTGCTTGCTTTTAGTAGGCACCGTGGCTCGTGTGCCCGCTTCCCAGTAGTCCATGCATGCCCAGCATCAATGCCCAGCCCCAACTCGAACATTGAGTGCACTTCACAAGTTTTTATTTCAGCTAATACCCAGTGAAGATTTCCCGTAAAATTCCCCTAATGTTTTTATTTTGCGCAAAGTTTGCTCATAATTTTCTTGCACATTTCTAAGTTGTTTTTTTTTGCAAGTTCTATTCAAATCCCATTTCCGTATGAAATGATATAATTGTCTTCAGTGTCCACATCCTTCATCCCCTCGTTGTAGTCGAGTACACACTTGGGTTTCTCCAAAGCAATGCCATCACTGTTGCGCTTGCCAGTGTTGGCCATCTCGGCTGTGTGCATCGTGGACAGCATACAGACATCTTTTTTGTCTCACCAGACCAAGGCAAGCAAGCCTTTGTCGAGAAGCAATGAACAACATCCCCTCTCTCAAGTTTCAATGAGCACAAGTCCTTGGGCATGTCTTGACGATTGATTCTCACCGTCCCGACAACGTTGGTCTTCTGATCATGTAGTTTCAGGTACAGTTCTGGGCTGCTGAACCAGTTGTCCATGAAAATGGTGTACCCTTTGCCAAGAAGATCGGCATTCAAGACAAATACAATTTTCGTACTTGACAGTCCAGCAGTCTGGTCTTGACCGGTGTAAATCTTGAAGTTCCAGGTGTATCCAGCGGCAACACTCGTACTCTGGCAGACTCGATACACCTTGATGCCAAACCTTGCACGCTTCTTGGGGTTGTACTGCTTGAACTTCAGTCTTCCTTTGAATTTCCAAAGGGACTCGTCGGTAGTAATCTTGCTATACAGAATGTAGACTGACTTGAACTTCTCAGTCAGTTCGTCTATCACTGGGGGGAGCTTGTAGAGTTGATCAGTCGCACCTGCACGGCTGTTATCGACGAAATGCAGATAGGCCAGCAAGTCCATAAATCTGTCACGGGGCATGGTATCAGGAAAAAACGGAGTCTGAAGTATTGAGTCTCTCGTCCAGTAGGACTACAAGTCGGGTTTTGGAATCAGTCCCATGACTATCATCATGGACAGGAACACTGACATCTCGTCTGGTGTTGTGTCGAACCAGCTTTGCATGTGACTTGGACTTGCGTCTGGTTGACTTTTCTGGTGTTCAGTGGCATAGTGGTTGGTCTCGTTGGCAATGTGCAATTATGTAAATATTTTGTTGTATTGCCCAAATATTTTATCATTTTTATCGGCATCTTTCCTCTTTGAGGAGAGATGCCGAATTTTATTTTAGAACCGTCTTTTGTTTCCGTCACAAGCCCCGAATAATTTTGCGATGGCTTATGTTATTTAAACTTTGTTATGCAAGTCACATTGCGTACATACGAGCCAAGTTGTCATACCCTCGTCACCCTTGTACGTTTGTAATTGTTGATAATGAAGCATATTTTTTACAGACTTTGCATTTCTCTTACAGCGTTGTTGAAGAATGATAAATTAAGGGGAGGACATAGAGCCAACCCTGATTTTTCATACGCTTTGTGCAAACTATCGTTCATGTCATGAGTATAGTCTACGTTAAACTGGCGAGCAAGCTGTTGAAATTTTAAAGATACATGTGAGCCTGAATCAATATTTTTTAATATTTCAAACTAAATAATCGGGAAAAATATCTGTTGCAGTCAGTAAGTTTCAGGATGGTGTTTTGTTTTTACGCTTGGGCTATGAGGTCATATTTCACCGTCCTGGAATGAATGGATAACCAGGGTGGCGAAGGTTAGGGGCATGTTGGGGTTTGGTGGAGTTTGGGGAATTGAGGAATTTTTGGGATATTTGAAGAAGCGGGATATTTGAAGAAGCACGATTTTTGTGGATTTTTCAAGTTTTGGCAGGTTTGGGGAATTTCAAATTTTTTTTTAGATTTTTGGGAATTTTGAAATTTTTTGGATTTTGGGGGATTTCAAATTTTTTTGCATTTTGGGGGATTTTTGAGTAAAGTAAAATTTGGCAGATTTTTGAGGTTTGGGACAGAACTCTCCATTCCTTACTACTGCTCGAGCAACTCTTGGTTTCCTATGGCTTTTTTGGCTTTTTGTCATTTTGCGAAAAAGGCATTGTTTTTGTCAAATTTTTTTTTGTTCATTCTTGTCAGTCTTCCCAGAAAATCTTCTTTCTTTTATACAATACACAGTTTTTCTGCGCATTGCTTTAGTCTCTTTGCAATTTTGAATCTTCATCAAAGTTGCCTCAAACAAAAACCCTATAGCAAAGATGTGCCTCGAATCATGACATCATGATATCATGACGATGTCATCAGCTGATTTTATAGAATTTTGAATATTTAATTTTTCCCCATACATGTAGGTTTGAAAATGTTTTTGAACAGCCAGACGTCAATCTGACGGACTTTATATAAGGTGCACACTCTTAGTCCAACTAGAAAGGTCTTCAGTTTATAAAATTGCTGTGCTTGTAGACATCAATGAATAATAAATACTTGCCAATTTTTAGCGGAATGCGCCCTTCCATGTGGTCAGGGCAGAGATCAACGAAAAAGGACAGTTTTCACTGAAAAATCCAGCCTTTTGGTAAAACTAATACATAACCGTCTCACTTTTTATTGAATTTATGCAAATGTGGCATCAAAATAATGAGAAAAACATGCTTTTTTCACTGATGTTGTGGAAATTAAGCTTTTTGAATCAAGAGTTAAGATGACCCTTGACATGGATCAGTGACCTTTGACCCCATTTTAATAATAAAATATCTTTCGACACTTTTTTAAACCAAGTGTTTTTGAAAGTGAGGTTCCTGCTCTAGAAGAATTGGCTTAAATCTTTCTGGGATGTTTAAAATAAAAAGTGTTGTGACAATTTTTCTAAAGTTGGTCAGCTTAGAATGACAATTTTGTGTGTAATTGTAACCGTTATATGCGCTGCTGGGCTGTTTTTTCATATTTTCGTTTTTCAAAAATCTTCAAAAACTCCTATCTTTTTTTCTGATCGCTTAAACCCCATAAAATGAGTGTCGTGTGGCGAGTCTAGCCCTCACAAGCAACTTCCATTGACCCTTCGGTTTTGCAGCCACGCCGCCCGCTCTGTATAGACCCCCCATTGTGTAGTGTTACATAAGGGCTTGTTTGTTCAGGGCCTTGGCCCAGCGCATTGCTATACTGCCGTGTTGCTATGCAGAGAGATTGACGGTCAAGACCTCAACGTGTAATATGCAGTGAGTGAATGGGAAGCTGTGACCACGTGCACTAGGCTTTGTCAACTGTTCAATGAGTGCGGGCAATGACGGACAAATGAATCATGCTGTAAAAAATGGGGTCTAAATGTGTGGGTTTTTTGCGGCACTGCTGCATATAACTTCTGCTATTTTTTGAAGCTTTTGGGTTTTTTTTCTGTTATATGTTTTCCCATCTACCAAACTTATATCTCCCCCAAACCACTCTCATATTTTATCTCCAAACTTGTTCATTTTCCCTTCCACAGTGTAAGTTTTCGTTCAAAATGGATGTTTCCCTTCCCAAACTTTATTTCCCCAACAATTTCAAGTAAAATCTTAGAAACCAATAAAATCAAGTACATATAGAAATACACACAGACAAATATTTGGAGAGAACTTCTTTTTCTCTTTTTTTCTTCTTGTCATTTCTCTTGTGTTTTCTTTTCATTTCTCATTGAAATAGTTGAAGTCATAAAAGTAGTAAAATGAATTTCCACTCTTTCTAATAAAATAAAAAGCAAAACTCATAAAAAAAGCAAGAATGAACAAACTACCACTACCGGTGCAAGGAGTGAAAAGGATGAAAAACAACATCCTCAAAGCAGTACTTTCCAGAAACTTTGTCTATTTTGTTGTTTTTTTCAAAGGTTGAAAACATGACCAATTAGTAAAACCATTACAAGGAAATGTGCTACTTTTTCAAGAGATGAAAATACAACATCCTCAAAGCAGAACTTTCCAGAAACTTTGTCTTTTTCGTCATTTTTTTCAAAGGTTGAAACTATGACAACTCCTAAAACCACTAGTAAATGACATATTGTTTTACATCAGATAAGTGGGGCATCAAGTCACAACCAAAAAAAAAAAACAAAAAATAATGTCCATGAAAATGTCCATGAAAATAAATGTTCAAAGTGTGAATTAGTGTACAGTATGGTACTCTTTGAAGCAGGGGGCGACGCAGAGGGGCTGGTGGCATGTGTCGCACTCGAAGTGTGTCTTCTTTTGCTGACCACGGGAAGCGCAGAGGACACACCGCCGGTAGCAGAAGTCCCCATAGCTGGTCCTCTCAAAGTCCACGGGGAAGTGTCGGCCGACAAAGCGGGAGTTGGTTACTGGTGGAGTATTGTGCTGAGGGCAGTACTCGGGCAAGGGCTCATCGAACAGCAGCTCACGGACAAGACTCAAGCGGTAGTCGAGGAAGGAGAGGCGGTGATCAACGGCCAGGTACACGGCGTAGCTGTTCACCAGCGTCAAGTCAAGCAGGTAGAAGAAGAGCTTCTTGTACCACTTGAGGGACTTACGAGTAGCTCGATGATTTGCCGCTAGTTGGTCTCTCTTGTCAACGCCCCCCCATCAGGGCATTGTACTCGATGATGCAGGTCGGTTTCTGCTTTTCCTGCCCTGTCCTGTCTTGCTTGCCGGAGCAACGGATGTCTGCCGTATGCATGGTGGAGAGCATACGGATGTTGCGCTTGTCTCACCACACCATGGCCAGGAGAGAACTGCCGACACCCAGGTCGGCCGACCGGAACGCTGTTTCGCCCCGCTTCAGCTTGACGGACTGCAGTTCTTTCGGCATCCCTTTTCTGTTCGCTATGACGGTCCCGACGATGTTGATCCTCTGGTTGTGAAGTCGTTGAAACAAACAAATCGGGACTGCTGAAGGCCCGGTTGAGGGCAAGGTTGTAGCCCTTGCCGCTTAGGTCGTTCACCAGGTCCATCACCACTTGTGTAGTTGCTGGGAGGTCTCCTTTACTTTGGCAGGTATAGACTTGAAGTTGTAGCAGTACCCGGTGGCACTCCCGGTGCTCTGGCACAACTTATACATCTTGATGCCGAAGCAGGCCCTCTTTCTGGGTTTGTTGGTAGCGAAGCGGAGACACCCGTAAAACTTCAACAATGAGTCGTCAACGGAAAAGTCCCATCAAGGAACTTAGACAGTGGCAAACTTCTGAGCAAGATGGTCGACGACTGGGCGCACTTTGAAGAGGCGGTCAGTGCAGTCCTCCGGCATGGCGGTGTTATCGTTGAAGTGCAGGGACTGCAGGATAGCAAGGAAGCGATCTTGGGGCATGACGGACAGGAATAGGCTCAGCTTCAGTAGTGGGTCGGTGGACCAGAAGCTATGAAGGGCGGGGTGCTTCCCAACGCCCGTCATTATGCAAAGGCCCAGAAAGGCCTTCAGTTCTCTAGTGTTCAGATCAGTCCATGATCACATGTGCACCGATGTCGTAGCTGGCCTCTGCACGGCATACCGGTTGGTCTCTTGCATTATCTTGTTTTAGAGAACGTTGTCAAAAAACAGCTCAAAGGCTTCAGTGCAGGTTGAGCTGCGATGCAGGAGGGGATCGACGGCACCACCATTACCGGTGAAGCCGTACTTCAGTGGTGTACTGTCTTCATCTGTCCACCGGAACAGTTCGGCACTGCTGCTGGTCGACACGGTGGTCTGTGTACGGGACTTTCTCTTGTGCTTGGCATATACAGCCAAGGGTACATCACTATCAATTTCTGTACTTGACTGTACTTGAGCAGGTGACGGCGGTGATGAAGAAGACGAAGAACCTTCGTCTGACCTGAGATAAAACTCGCTTCCATTGGAAGAATGGGACTCTCCGGATATAACTTCAGCCATGTTGTCCGTGCTCTGATAACACGATACCTAATATGAACACATGTAGCCACTTTTAATCTCAAGCAGCGAGGGCCAAGCCCTTTCAGTCAACCTGGCAAGGGCCAGCAGCGCCCGGGCCGGGTCATTCATGGGGCACAGGTTCATAATGAGCCCGCACAGCCCGGGCTTTGTCTTCAGTGCAGTGCAGCGATAATCTGCTACGAGCGCCCGGCAATGCAAACAATAGCGTTCTGCACAAACAATACACGGATTACCTCCGCTAATGTCAGCGCTCTGCACTGAAAGAATACGGGGATTGATTGGCAGCGCCCGGCAGCTCTCAGCAGCTCGGAATTTTATTACAGGCTTTTATAAGTTTGGTCACGCCGGCTATAAAATAAAGTCCCAATTCTCCGGCCCCAGCAACCCATTATTGCCTCAGACCCATTTATTTACCTCCAGTGTTGGCCTAAACTTTTTAACTGACAGCACTAAACTTTTTAAGAAATGCCCAGCAACTTTTTTTTTATAGTAAAGTTCTGATTTCGGAGACCCCGGCCACGAATATAAGGCCTATGCCTCCGGTACAAGAGCCCGCGCCTGGAAGTGGTTGAAATTGCATTTTTGGGGGAAATATTTTGTAAAAATCTTTTCAAACTTTTTGGCTTGGCTTTTTCACAATTTTGAAAAAATACACTGTTTTTGTTCTTTTTTTTTGCTTTTTTTGCAATATTTTCCTATTCTTTTTCTTCTGCTCAAAAGCCCATTTATTTTGTGCACGTTTCTTCAGCCAACAACTTTAGCCCCTTAACAACTTCGGATCTTCATCAAACTTGCACCAATGAAGGATCCTTATGCATAGAAAAAAAAAGGATTTATTATTGATTTTTTAATGTTTATTTTAGCCCATTGACTTTGTACACGTTTTCTAGGCACAATTTTGGTCACTTGGCAAACTCCAATTGTCATCAGAGTTTCAGCTGGCACACACCCTTATGCAAGATAAGTGCCTAATTTATGACATCATGATGACGTCATCACCTTATTTGATATTTTTGAATATTTTTGAATATTTAATTTTTCCCCACAGATTTTGTACATGTTTTTCAACAGCCAGACTTAGGGACTCTGGTCAGTCTAACTGATTTCATGTTTTTGCACACTCGCACTCCACCACGTTAACCACTTCGTGCCGGGGC
>NW_019091667.1:146898-160094 GCF_001949145.1 Acanthaster planci
GGCTGGTAGTGGTTAAAACCTTCAGAGATTGATTTTGTGTGTATGTGTTTTGTTTTAATAAAATAGCTCTTATAATTTTTTGTGATAGACAGTAAATATATCGATTGGAGCTTTTATCGGGGACCAATAATTCTTGTATAAAAACGTTCATGGTGCAATTGCTACCAAGTCCAAGACGAAAGCAACTCTCACAAATGTGCATACATACAATAATGCTGGATTTAAAATAGGGAATTGCCATTGGTGGCATTGGTACCGTAGAAAAAAAGGCAACCCATAAAGGCCATATATGTTCATTTTGTAAAGCCATTTTGCACTGTACCTGACGTGAAGCTTTCAAATTTCCAACGCTATCAGAAAAACCACTTGACTGAAACTCTTGTTGTGTTTTTTTGGTAGTGTAATCATTTTCTAAATTGGAGCCTAGTCAAACTAGGCCTTAATCGCACCAGTATTTATGCAGAACCTAATTTTGTGCCATGCACATTTTGTTTGACCTTTCTTTGGAAAGAACCTGCGTTCATCAGCGATCGGATCTTCATATGATGGTTTCGCCCTTTCGACTTATCCAGGTTCTGGCACAGACTACAACTCACCTCCTGCTCCAGCCCCTGGCCACCCAACAAGACATGATGATGTTCCTCTTTCCTTGGATCAACTGCGGATAGAGCGGGACACACCCTCTGAAGATGAGGATATCTCTTCTTCAGAAGGATATGATCCACATATTAGGTCTGCCTTCCAATTCATTTACAGCTAGGCCTCTTCACATGCTTCCTTCAAGCGCCATCCCGCTAGGTTGGAGGCATCAACGCCAATTTTCCCGAACTTCCTCTTGACCGCTCATGCGTCGAAATGTTTAAAGTTCTCGCCAGTGCTCAACAATGGCGTCCATACCCACCCAGGGCCTTATTTCCAGTTTGCCAGGGAGGACTTTGATAATTTCCTCTCTGTCCCTGAGATTCCAGTGGAGGCCAAAGATAAAGTTTCTTCTGACGCTCACAAACCTACAGGAAAGTCTCCATTTAAAGACAAGGACAAGTGTTTCATCGAGTCTACTCTTGCTAAACTTGACAAAGCTTTACAACACGGCCTTCGCTGCACTGCGCTTATGGCACTCCTCTCTGAGTATTTGGCCTGATCGTGTGACGAAGATTCACGTGGCAGCTGTTGCACTTCGAGCGCTCGATGAGAGCGTCAACTCTATCTTCAAGCAGTTCGTTCGGATCTCTGTGCTAGCCACTTCTGCACGTAGATCCAACGCTTTAGACGCCATGAACATTCCCTATGAGGGAGTCGAGTCAAGACTTCAGGATCTTCCTCTTTATGACAAAGACTTTTTCACAGGGAAGTTCATGGAGATGATGGAGTCTGAAGTAAAACGTATTGACATATCACGTAAACTTAGCTTCTGTGACCTTCCACCGGTGGCGCCACCTCGCCAATCTCGTCCCATGACAGGAGAGTTAGGGTTCCTTTTGCCCCTTTTGTCAACCCAGTCACCAGACGAATCGTGGCCGTCCATCTTCCTCTCGGCTTACCAAGCCACCCCAGAGGGGCTTCAAAGGAAGAACTACCGAGCCCGTTACCCCCGACCTCTTGGGGGTAGGCATCGTTGACTATTCAGATTTGCCTCCGCCCGCCGATCTCAGACCCGTTGGCGGGCGACTTCACCTCTTCGCAGGGTCTTGGGAGAATCAATCGGACAGCTGGGTGCTCACAACCATTCGCTATGGATACGCCCTTGAATTCACAAGCACCCCTCCATCTGTACCTATCTTCCGTCCGACTCCAGTGCCTACTGACAGAAACAAATGACAGGCACTTGAGTCCGAGATAGATTCTCTCCTTCGGAAACATGCTATCTGCCAGGTTCCCAATTCTCAAGCAAACAAAGGCTTCATCTTAACATTCTTCCTCACTCCAAAGAAAGAACTCAAAAGCTTGTGACCTATTATCAACCTCAAACCTCTAAACCGCTTTATCCGCCTGGAGAAATTCTGCATGAAGACCCTTCGGACGGTCACTCAATCTCTACAGGTTCCTTGCTGGGCCTCTTCCATTGATTCCGATTCACCCTCAAAGCTACAAATACCTACACTTCCTGTACAATGGGGGCCTCTTCGAATTCACGGCTCTCCCCTTCGGCCTCTTCACTGAGAGTGTTCTCGAGGGTTACAAAGACCTGGACGACAGGCAGATCGTTCAATGAAGCAGAGGTTTCCTACCCGCCTTACTTGCAATATCACAAATCAGCTGGGCTTCATCATCAACTAGTAAAGTCGAATCTCGCCCCAACTCAATACCCGACATATCTAGGGGCATCTATTGACCTTCAATGAGGCGTAATCCTACCGACGACCGAATGCATCAACAATCTTTTCGCCTGCGGCACGGGCCGCGGGCGCGGGCCGGAGCAGACCGAGTGGTCTGCTCCGGCCCGCGCTTGGCTCCGTCTCCTGGGCTTGATGGCCAGCATGGTGGACCTCATTCCCCTCTGTAGGCTGTACGTGTGCCCACTGCAACTTCATCTCTGAGTGCTCTACAGGCCCAAATGGAACTCAATCAATCTCCAGGTCCCCATATCAGACTTCATCCGCCCCCATCTTCAGTGGTGGTTAGTGAAGGAGCACCTTTCTCTCAGATTTCCCTTGCCAAGGTGAACCCAGAAATAACCATAACATCGGACGTTTCTCATCTGGGCTGGGGAGCCTCCCTACCACTGCTTCAAGCATCGCGAACATGGGACCTCCAGTTCCAAGGGAATCACATCAATATACTGGAACTTCAGGCCATGTTTAATGCACTGAAAGCTTTCTGCCCAAGCATTACAGGCAAACGAGTCCTCGTCCACTCGGACAACTCCACAGTGGTGTCATACATCAACCGCCAGGGAGGTGCACATTTTCCCCACCTATGCCTCCTGACGAGACAGATATTCCTGTGGGCCCAGGATTATGGCATCCACCTCCAGGCGACTCATATTCCTGGTATCGACATACGCCTTCCCTCCAATATCCCTAATACCAACAGTTCTCTCCAAGATCAAAAGGGAACGCTGCCACGTCCTTCTCATCGACCCCTTTTGGCCACGCCAGCCATGGTTCCCTCGTTTGACAAGACTTCTCATCCAGGTACTGGTGATCCTTCCCGACAGACCGGATCTGCTACATCAGCCGAAGTCAGGCATGCTTCACCCTCATCTGACGTCACTACACCTGACCTGTTGGCTATTGTCAAATAGTCCTTCAAATCAGCAGGACTTTCTTCTGAAGCTGCCGAAATGGCCTCGAAGAGTCGACGGTCTACACGCAGCATCTATGACTCCAGATTACAACATTTTACTTTGTGATGTTCAGAGCGAGGCTTGTCTCTGACCAGAGTTTCTGTGACCTCTGTAGCTGACTTCTTCATGCACCTGTTCAAATCAGATCTCCTGGTTTCAACTATCTGTTACTACCGGTCAGCCATTGTGGCTATACATGATGGCTTTCCAGATGGTTCGACTTTTGATTATCCCCCAAGTAAGAGATAAATTCCTTCATGGGAATTGTCAGCTGTCCTCCAACTGCTTGCTGGTCCTCCCTTTGAACCTCTCCGCGACGCATCGTTGATTAACTTATCGGTGAAACTGGCATTCCTGCTGGCAGTTACCACCACACAGCGCGGCACTGAACTGAAGGCATTGTCCATCTCAGATGGCCACATCTCATGGGAACCTCATGCTGTTCGTCTCATCCCAACGCTAGTGTTTCTCACCAAGAACCAATCAGTTTCCTTCCATCCTCCTGACATTTCTTACCAGACATTACCAAACACACTGGGACTCCCGACGACAAACCATTGTGCCCAGTGCGGACTCTTAAATGGTACCTAGCCAAAACCAAAAAACTCAGAGGTACAACTTTGCAGCTTTTCATCACCACAATAAAACCTCACCGAGGTGTGACCAGAGACACTATAGCCAGATGGGCAGTTTCAGCCATCAAGTTCGCTAACCCAGATTGGCCAAACTCTGTAGACAATGAAACACGATGCCTCATCAGGGCTCATGATATCCGAGCAGTTTCCACATCTTGGGCCTACTTCAGGGGCATACCAATGGAGGAAATATGTAAGGCAGCATGCTGGAAGATCCCATCTACCTTCACCACATGCTACCTCACCGATGTTCTACAAAAGGACTCCGCACATGGCAGAGCGGTCCTAACATCGGCCACATCAATACAGAAGGGTTCCTCATCGAAGCAGCCCACCACTAGAACGCCATAACAACTCCATTATGTGGTGAGTCCGCAATAAATTTCGACAATTTCTTATTCCTCTGTTGTTCTCATTATGTAGTGCGTCCTTGCCGCACCCCCCTCCAAGGGCTCGGTGCTACTCTGCATATGTAGCGACTGTTTGGGGTAGGTTGAAAGCAGAAGACTCCTTCCCCCACAGAAATGTGGGTGAGGTCTGCTATTGAATACCTACCCCAAACAGTCGGTTCCCTCCCATCCTTCCCCACTTTTGGCTCGGACGATTTTAATACCGGAAAAGATGGACGAACATGATGGCCATTCTGCTATGCATCATGGGACATGAGGGCCCACTACGGTTGATCAGAAGATTTAGCAAATTGAATCAGATGCAAAGGAATTTGCATATTTAGTGACTGTTTGGGGTAGGTATCCAAATCTGTCGCAACATGGGACTGGTGGCGGAGCAGGGCTTGGTGGGCTGCCCCACCCCTTTGTGGTGCGGTTTTGCATTATCTGATTAGCGGCCTCAACGAGGAGAGAGACCCAGTGGAGTGAAAAGGCCTGGTTGAGCATGCTATGCCGCAACAATACCCTGATGACCACTACCGGAATTGATCAGGCTGAGAGAGTGGTACCATAACAAAGCCCTTGATCTCTGATGACTAGTCCATTCATCTACCCTCCGGGCCGAGCGTGCCGGACTGCTGCACTACCCTTGGTCATCGGCACCCACTCCACACGCCTATAGATCTGGTTGAGCCGCATCAATACCCTTGATCATGATTTTCAGGGCGAAATGATCTGTTCCTCTCTCCATGCCACAAGTTCTGGGCATCGCTACCTACCACTTGCCGATGGACTGCGGTCATGAGGCCACCGATCCTGACCTGGGATGTTCCTTGCAGGAAATGACCGACCATTTGGGGTACCCCCGCCTGGTCCGTCTTCCAGCCGTCCCGGCCTCCGGCTTCCCTGTACTGGTGAAGGCTAAGGAGCGCAAGGCCAAGACATCTTTTTGGCTTCTTCCTCATCCAAGGCTAAGAAGAAACGTTGCTCCAATCCGGATACACCCCCGTGGATGATGACCCGCCAGGCCATCTCAGAGGCTTTCACCTCTCTTGCTTGCAAATTAGACTCCAAGCCTCAGCCAGCAGTGATGGCACCCGACCCGAACCCCCCCCAGCCGTCCCTCTTCCCTCACAGGGGACATTCTCGGAGGCTGAAGTGGTCTGTGTTGTCCAGCCAGATCCGTTCCACCAGCGAGACCCGGCTCCAGATCATGACCCGGATTGTGGTGGCTCTGTCTGTTGGCGTTGCAGTTGGGGTGAGTAAACTTACTCCCCTGTTGTCTGGGTCTGGGCGTTTGACATTCACCCTCAGTTCCCGTGCTCTGAATTCCTCTGGCGGTCTCCCTATTACCAGCGCCTACCATGGAAGACGTGTATTCATTGTATGGCTCACCAGTCTACACACCGGGACGGCCCCACACCTCCCGGGCCAGCTACATGTACAACAACCAACACACCCCATGGACTACGACTGTCAGATGAACTTCTCAGTGGTTTGCTCAGGTGTGACTTGGAAGTTACAACACCTCAGGCTGATGGCCCGTTGTTTTGGGGGACGGCCAATTGAGAGGCGCCACCTACCTATGTGGGCTCTTCACCGACTTTCGGACTACAGAATTGTATCATCGCCGTAGTTCTCAAATGCCACTCATCACTGCAGCTTTTGGCTATTGGCTAGGGCTATCTGACCAGGGTGTTTCCGTCTCAGCTCTCTGGCGGCTCGGTGTGCTTCGACCTATCACGACCTGCATTCCAGACATGCTGCTGATGTTCCGGACTCTTAGGTTCTTTCTTCAGGTTCTACAACCGGATTACCACACATAAGAAGCGTAAATGCAAGAAATCCCGCTTTACACCTGGGCAAGATATTTCTTCATCGGATATGATGATGGCAGTTCTTTCTCCCGGAGATGCTGTCCACCATCACCAGCCGCCTTGAGTCAATCTCCACCCCCCTGGCAACTGCCCGAGATCCGGATGCCTTGTGTGAGGATTTCCTTCCGGATTCAAATCCAGCTTCATCTTCGGCTTCACATCCGGCTCCGTCAGTCTATCTGATACATGACGGCGCCCATTTACACATATATTTTGAATTGCAACAGCATAGCAATCACACTCTCTCGGGGCACCATCCGACCAACAGGGTGGATTCTTCACCCGAGCGTGGTCAGCCATATTTTTGCGGAGATCGAGCATCCCCGTGTTGACCTCTTTGCTTCCACCGACAAAACCTGTCTCCTGAAGTTCTGTTCCAGGTTCCCTCACCCATGGGCATGGGTGACAGGCACCCTACAATTCGACTGGTCGGTTCTTCTGGCATACGCCTTTCCTTCAATTTCCCACGCATCCTGTCCAAGATAGAACAGGAGCCTTGTCGGGTCCTGCTCATTGCCCGTTCTGGCCTTGCCAACCGTGGTTTCTGAGACTGACAAGACTCGTGGTACAATGGCCGCTGGTCCTTCTGCCCAGGGAGGACATTCTTCGTCAACCCAAGTTGGGGGTCCTTCATCCAGCACATTGGGGTCTTCACTTCAGGTGCTAGATGTTGACCAATGACCCTTCAGAGCGTTGGGCCTTTCTGGAGATGCTGCATCCATAGCAGCCCGGGGTTAACGCCTGTCTACTCACAAAATTTACAGCAGCCGACTACAGCAGTTTAATAGATGGTGCGATGACCATGATGTTTCTCCAAACGAAGCTCCTGTGAGTTCAATCGTAAGCTATTCAGGTATCTGTTCCACTTGGGCCTCCAGATTCCTACCATCTGCAATTACTGGTCGGCCTTGACACCTTCGGGCTTCATTCGGGCTTCAGCAGTGGATCGACGGTCTCTGATAACACTGCCATCCACCATCTTCCTTGAGGAATGTTTGTCAAGCATCCTCATATCAAACACCTTGTTCTATCCTGGGACCTTGGAAGCATCTTCGGCGTTCTTGCCAGTCCCCCTTCAAGCCGCTTTCTGATGTATCTGATCTCCATGTCAATACAGTGGAGTCCATCTTGTCCTCCCCACTTTCAGCTTGGCATCCTTCCATCTCAGAAAAAGAAGGACGAACATGGCGATGACTACACCAGGGGTTGACCAATAGGGGGCGCACTACGGTTGATATAATATTTAATAAATAGCAAAAGAGCACAAAGGAAATATGTATATGTAGTAACTGTCTTGGTAAGTATGACCTCGAGGACTCCTCCCGCACATAACTGCATATGTTTAAGTGTGGTAGGTACCAGAGCAACAGGAAGAACTACAAGGGCATTTTCATGGAACCAAACTTGTGCAAACGAGTCTACGGCAAGTGAGCCGGGATTCCAAAAACGGGGCAACTTTGTATCATAGAAACTGGTGAAGCAATCCACTGTAAATGGGCTCCACAAATTACTTGTTCTAGAGAAAATTCATCAGAAAGGGACCAGTCTACCAGTAGAGTCTGCTTGATCGTTTTGGGATCTTGGAAGACGTCAATTCGGATAGAATTACTGAGACAAATTTAAAAAATATCAAATGCAATATCCTGCCATTCCGGTTTCATATTACAACAATCAATTATTCTAGCAGTGCTCCGACTATCGCTGAAGAATTTCAGATTGAAAGATGAAATTATCAGAAGAAATGATAAAAGAGAAAATCTGATTGCCTCAAGCTCCGCCAAGTACCAGTAGAACCTTTGGGTTACTCTAGAGGGGTCCAACGAATTTGGACAGTGTGTTTATAATTACAAACCACAGCCCTTGCACCAGAGGATCTAGCATTGGAACACACTACTCTTTTGAGAACTTGGTGAGCAACACATAACGAATATTTAACTGGCTGATGTTGTCTTTCCAAAATCGTATCACAGAAATCGCCTGTGCAATCACCATTTGGCAATGGCGTGTCATCAATCTAGTGACACTACCCAGCACTGGCAACAAGGATATGCCCAACAAATGAATGCAAGCCTTTGATGGTTAGGCCTGAAAATTGCTGAACGAGAATGTCAATAGACCATTTTAAGAAGTTTGTGTGTGTTTTTTTCCAACACTTCAAGCGTGCCTACTTTCATATCCCATTTTATGCCCAACTAACCAACACTATTAGTAGGATTCCAACTGCTTACAGAGATGTTGTAAATGAAGCCTGCTTTTAATAAATCTGAACTAACATCGTTAGAATTAGGAGAGGCAACTGAGGTATGCATAGAGGCATCCTCTGGACAGGGAATAGAAACGAACCCATCATCCAAATACACAGCAACCAAAATTTTGCATGCTCTGCATTGTTTGACTAAAGGCTTCAATAATTTTGTAAAGATGTAGGGAGCTGTTGTGAGACCAAATGGTAGAACATTGAGTTCAAAATACCGAGTGACACCATTAATACACAAGAAAAAACCTAAATAGTACTGAGAAAATGGTGAAATATGGTGATCACCCGATTTTAGATCAAAAGAAAACATGAGAGCATTGGACTTCCAATTGTCAGTTTGAAGTGCTTTTTAGGAATAAGTTGGTTTAAGGCACTGAGGTCAAGAATTTTTGTATTGGCAGAAGAAACAGCAACTGACAATGGACTAGTTACAAAGGACCGACATATTATTTGAGAAATGCGTGAAGAGGCAGGTATAAATTCTAGAATACTTTCTGAAACAAATTTAGCCTCACATGATGCTGACTTGTTATTCTGAAAAGACATCAGGGGTGGGTCAACAGTGAATGGAATAACATGCCCATTCTCAGTAATAGACTGTACTAGATTGGATACACCTCTCGCGCCAAAACTGAGCATGTTGTTTTAGTCTTCCTTTAACTAGTAATTTGTTAGACTGTCGTGGTTCTAAAATGCAGTTCAGGCAGTCAAGTACCTGGAGAACATCGAGGAATTAGAGTAGATCTTGACACGTATACAATAACAATGAGGAAGGCAGTCAATGAATCGAACAAACTCAGCAAGTGCTTGGACCTGAATGGTATACATGGGCTCACAGAAATCGATTTATGGTGAAATGCTAGCATGAGTAACAAAGAGCAAAGTGGAAGGACGAATAACAAGAATGCATGGTATGTTCAAGGTATGGCAGGCCAAACAAAACTTAATTTTCGTGCTATTTCGTTTTGCTCAAACGCATGAAAAACAGTTTGGTGTGGATGAACTGCTTCAAAAAAAACACATGGACACTTTATATATATGTCTGTATATTCTCATGGTTTAATTGGATGGCATAGGAATGTGGTCAGAGCACGGGGTCAGCTGAATAAAAAAAAAACTAAAAAAAGGGGGCCCAAGGAGACAAAAGGGAGAAATGATGTACATCGAAAAAGCTGATGATGTGCAGGATCTGGAAATTTCGGGCCTCATTCTGGCACATCGTGATGTCACAGATGCTTTTGTTCCCCTATGTTTTTAGTGCTGCCTCTTCCGCAGGCGGAACCCTTTCCTGCTGTTCGGGCGAAATTTTTCTGGTCTGGTTATGGGATACGGTTGCCCAACCGGTTTAGCTAATATCGGTGATGATGATACGTACTGGTATCTTCTTTCTGTCGATCACCAGATTCTCAGCTTCCCGAAATTCTTTGAAGACAAAGCGGATTGGATATTGCCAAAGACAACCTCTAATTGACCGCAGATCCTTAGCCTCCAGTTTGTTCTTAAGTTCTTTCAGGCCAAACAAACAGAACTAAATTTTCCAAGTTCAATCATCAGAACTTGAATCAATCGTCTTGAGTTTCTGAGAGTTTTAAAAAATTGTGCGCATGGTAAGGTAGTTGCTGCATAGATGCCAGTGATGCCAAATAAATCATCTCAGTCATTGCAAGGGTCATCAGGATCAACAGAATTTATAGATGTAGGCTTACAGTCTTGTGGTCACGAAAGTCCTTAACAACATCGATTCGAGCAAGTGACGTGACGTGACGTTAGCCCTATCTTCCGCATTCTGTCTAGCAACGGGACCCTCTTAGAGATTTAAGATTGCTAGCCTCATGCTTCCCTGTACTTTGCATTGCCATGGAGATGATTCTCTGAAGCTTCTAGATCTTGTGCAGGATCTGAGTTGAAAAAAAAAAATTGACAGAAATAGATCTTGATCTTGTGTCATTCCATTCAACATGATTCTGCGCCCAATCCTCACAAACTTGAACAATATTTGGTGTGATGATTGGCTCATATGAGTAACCTCCAAAAATAGAATTTTTGGGTTTTTTTTGCAATTTTGCAAAAACAGTCATTCTTTTTTCTAATTTCACTCCTTAGTGTTTGAAATGTACGTTAACAATTTTTGACTAAGTTTCGTAACATCTGAACTTCAATACTAGGATCTCAAAACATAGGGCACCTTCGAAGCCAAGCTATAAATCATTTAAAAGCTCTCACATTGGCTGGATATTATGACCACACGGCCCCATTGTTCTCTAAACATAAAGTGCTAAAGGTATTTGACCTTTATAAATATTAGTTAGGTAAATTTATGAATGAATGTATGAATGATAAGCTGCCACTTTATTTTAAATCATCCTTTAAACTTACCTCAAATGTTCACTCATACCAGAAGTACCTCTCAAAAGAAATTATATGTTGATGCCGATAGAACTTCACGACACAAAAATAGTCTTGTACAACAAGGTGTCCAATACTGGAATAGGCTTAATGAAATTATAAAAGCAGCGCCCACTTTATTAACATTTGCTCTAAAGTTGAAAAATCTAATACTTTCTGAATACATCACCTGTACCGACTAGAATTGTATTTTGATGCATTGTATCATCTCCTGCCTGTCAATGTTTGTTCGTATGTGTATTATTGCCAAAACATGTTCATGTCTTGTATTGTCCTATGTTATAATATGTACATGTATGTCTGTCAATAGGTTAGCGTACAAAAGCAGATTTATGCTTCACCCTTTACCTAAATGTTGTTCTTTAACGTGTTAATGTGTTTTAAAAAAAAGGGAGTTGAAAACCTTCTAATAATCTAACACACTTTAATACCAGAATCCCATTCATGTTCAGGAAGTAATGCAAAAAGAAAAAAACATGTTTGAATTTCTTTTATTTAATTTGTATTCTAGCTTTGACAAGAACATTCTTCATCGCTTGGTGACAGAGAGAGCTTATCCAGTGAGTATTTGTTAACACTTGTTTTTTTCACCAACACCAGGCTATCCAACATGTTTCCTGGATGTTAAAATGTTAAATTTACAGTCATCATGTTACGTTATATCCATGTCATTTATCATTGTTGCTTTTGGTTTAGGATGTTATATACTCATTTTAAGTAGATTAGTTTCCCATCCAAAAGACTGCCATAATCATCATAGGCAAGGAAGATGCTTGCTTCCCCTCAAAACAAGAAGAAAATACTAATCCTAAAAGAGCCGAGGGGAGTCTGCCCCCCCTCAACATTTTTTCCTGATATCGCCAGAATTCATTTTTCTCAGGAGTTGAGCCTTTGCAGTCATTTTGACACCATTTTTGCAAAACTTGAACATATTGTTCTGGAGCAGCAGGCATTTTCCCAAGACGGTTCAGCCAAAAATGTATACTTTTTTGCTCAATGTACACGTACTGGCATGCATGTAACCATGAACTTCAAGTGACGGTAACAACAAAACCAAAACTGATTGAGTTCAAACTTTGCCTTTGTAATGATAAGGAGTGTTTGCACATGCATGTCAAATAGACAAAAAAGATGTGGCACAGTGGAGTTCTTGGGGGAGGGTGGAATTCTCCCCCCTCCCATCCCAGCTTTGGGATTGGCCAAAATAACTGGGCTCTCTTACAGGTAAAGGGAAATAACGGAAAGGAAAAGGCAAGAGAAACCAAAAAGGGGAAAAACAAACTCATAATTGACCCCTTTTCACCATTATTTAACAGTTTGCCACTAACAAGTTTTAAAGCCTGTTTCCTCTCCCCGATTCCCCCGATGCTGGCCATGCCTTTGCATGGTGAACAGAATTTCAGTTGACATTTTAACTAAAGATGCATGTTATATCAGATTAGAGAAGGTCAATCCGATCTGACAGCTTCAGACAAAAATTTGATTCTGATTTGAATCTGATGTGAAGTCAGAGTTTCTTGGACAGGCAAAAGTTAAAACCTTCCATAAAAATTTGTAAATTAGTTTACACTGTTTAACCTGCAATATTTATATGAAATAATGTAATATAATTATAACAGAAAAGAAGTGGCAGGACAGCCCCTGGCAAAACTGGGTTTGGTATCAATCAATCAATCACACACACATTTATTTCCTCCTGTCACAAGCCCGGGTCCCCCTACCCTCTGACACGCAATGTGTGCATGGTAAATTATGCAGTACACTCAAGCAGATAATTTAACTTAAAAATTCAATAGAAACTAATTTATTTACAAATATACAAACCACAAAAACAATTGAAAGAAGGGGGAGCAAAATACAGAAGATCAACAGTAAAAAAAAAAAAATGGGTTTCATAGAAACTAGAAAGCTGATGGGCTAGTTTACCACTAGCCCAAATTCGGACAGTTCAAAGGGAGAGTTGGTCACTTGTCCGATGTGCCGCTGTTGCTTGACTCTTAGCTGATCCTCGGCAAGGATGATGCAGGTGAGTCGGGGCTGGACTAAGTAGACCGAGAGGCAGGTAGGTAGCCGTGTCTTCCTCCGGCGGACTTGCTGTTCCTATCCGGCCAATGCAGGACCTGGCTTGATCGTGTCTCGGTACTCAATGAGGTCCAATTACGGAAGTTCCGACTCCGTAATAAGGAGCCCTGAAATATTGAATAATCATACCCATGTTTGCTAATACACATGTACATCTTACGGCAAACATTTGTGCACCATTTAACCACATTACTAATTTTCCATACCCAAAAGGAGAAACTTCATCATTAAATCGGTCACTAAAATTGGCTTTTGAACTCCCCA
>NW_019091667.1:160899-176415 GCF_001949145.1 Acanthaster planci
GAAAGGGCATATAAGGAAATTTGGCCAACTTGGCAACATACAGTTTGTGTCTTTAAATTAATCAAACACTTGGCGTAAAATATCACTGACTTGTGACACCTCCCGTGGCAGAAATAATAATAAGACAAGTCTAAAAGACATATATATGCCAGAAGAGGTGGCAACACCTTAAAAGCAAAGCTTGTGTTAGGCATGCCCTTAAACAAAACATACATAGATATTAATACAAGAAACAACAAATAATTGTAGCTCTAAGCAATTATAGAGTAATTGTTGAAGATGGACTATGAAAAGAAAAGGTTAAGGTAATTTTCATGGCTACGAAGATGATCAGAAGTAGTCATTGTGACAATGAAAATTATATTGCTTTAAATGCGAAAGATCTTAAGTTGCCGCTTAAAGATGGTATATGATCTTGAAAATCTTAGTGAGGATGGTGTAATATTCTAAAGTTTGGGACCAGAGTATTTCATGTTAAATTGATAGGCAGAAGTTCTGTGTTGGGGTATCTGAAAATGAAGGTTGGTTGACGAACAGGTGTTGTATTTATGCAAGCCACAGTTAAATACAAACATGTTTGGATCTGTTACGGGCATCAAATTATTTTTAAACTTGTACATAAATAACGCTTGTTGATATTGGTTTAAGTTTGTAATACTTCAGTATTTGAGCTCACGTAACAGGGGTTGACTGTGGGCCCTATAAGGCGAATTTGTGATAATTCGAACAACTTTTTTCTGCAGATTTATTAGTTTAGATAGATTTGTAGGGAATGTATTTCCCCAGACAATATTACAATAAGAAAATAAGGAAGTATCAATGAACTGTAAATATTATTTAATACCTGAAATGGAACAATATGTTTTAAACTATTAATTACTCCAATTCTCTTTGAAACTTTGCTATCTCATCAATATGAAATTTCCAAGTTAATTTGTCATCAATGATGACACCTAAAAACCTAAATTTCTCTACGTTCTTTACAATTGTGTTGTCCAATAAAATATTGAAGTTGTGTCCATTCTTCTTTTTCCTCTTACTGAAAATTACATAATTACATTTAGATAAATGAAGAGATAAACGATTTGCTTTTAACCAATCACATATACTGACCAATTTGGTATTAACAATATTATATAGAGAGTTAATATCCTTGTTTCGATAAAATAAACTGGTGTCATCGGCATATAATATAAAAGATAACAGGTCTGATGTTTTTGAGATATCATTAATATAAATTAAAAAGAGCAAAGGTCCCAGTAGAGGCTGGGGTACTCCGCATGAAATGGGTTTCAAACTAGACAGGCAATTGTTGAATTTAGTACATTGTTTACGATTATTTAAATAACTTGCAAACCACTCAAGGGCAACCCCCCGAATGCCATAATAATTTAATTTTTTAAGAAGTATTCCGTGATTGATAGTATCGAATGCTTTTGATAAATCTAAGAAAATTCCAATTGAAAAAGCATTCTCCTCAAAGGTTTTGACAACTTTGTCTGCTGAGTCGATAAGTGCCATTGAAGGGGAGAAACCTGGTCAGAAATCATATTGATGATCAGAAATAAGGTTATATTTGTTTAGAAATTTCACTGTCCTATTGTAAACAAGTTTTTCAAAAATTTGGGAAAAGCAGGATAGTACAGAAATTGGTCTATAATTACCAAGCTCAGTGGGGTCGTCTTTTTTAAATATAGGGGTACCTTTAGCAATTTTTAATTTATCTGAAAAAATTCCCTTCGATAGAGATAAGTTAAAAATGTAACTTAATGGATCACGTATGCTAGTTATGATGGATTTTAGTAGCCCTGGTTTGACTCAATCCAAGTATTTGTTACAATTGTTATTAGATGGATTTTTTAGATATTGGTTGTTGAGTTTATTTTTGTGATTAATTGAATTGAAGACTCCATCCGTCATCTAGGATTTAATTTTTTTTGTTGACTTCGTTTTCTTTAGCGGAAAGCTATTCTCAAATATTTTTAAAAATTCAAAGTGAAAATTATCAAAAGCAAGATTAGGATCATCCATACAAGCAATGTTCCAGTTTGCTTTATTCAACTTGATTCTAAATCTTTCCAGTCTATCGGCTGTTATATGTCTATATGAGTGCGTATTATTATTGCATTTGTTATTACCGGTATAAAAAGAAGATATCTGATAGAGCGGTAAATGGTCTGAAATGTTGCTGTACAGAATACTGCTCTCAGTAAATCCTTGTGCTGGCAAGCTTGGTCTTAGAGTCTGTCAGCACACGCTGATGTTCATATCTGTAGAGGAATCTAGCAATGATGTGATGAGGCTAGTCTGTTGGCGACTTAGGCACTCGACCAGTACGGTGTGCTGCCTCGATCTCAATATCTGGCATGTTGAATCTCTCAGCCAGGATTTTCTTGACCGTATCATACGGGTACGTGGTGGGTTCTGTTGGGTTCTCTGGTATTCCCCCGTTTCTGAGATTGAAGCTGCGGGAATGCCTTTCTAAATGAAGGGTAGCTTCCTCCTGTTGCTTGATCCTACTGACAGATGTACTTACTTGTGTCTTGAGCTCTGTGACGCCATCTGACCTTATCTTCTGTACTTCTTTAAGTTCGTCGATGGTTTTAGACGAGAAATCGAATGCTTCCTCCATCTCTTGTTGTTTTGTTTCTAGTCCATAGATCCTTGTCAGGAGAGGTTCTTTGTTAAGGATCACCTTGTCAAATTTGCCATGCAGGTCTGCTGCCATCGATTTCATTTCCCGTCGTAGGCTGTTAGTGGCATTGTCCGATGACGCATCAGGCGAATGGGGTTGGTCACATGACAAGATTGGCCCGAGGGATGATTCTGTTGTTACTGTTCTTTTTTATTCTTTTTTGGAGGCATGATGCTAGGATTAAACTTCAGTAGGTCAGGAATATGATGGCTATATGATATGAAACTTACAAGGGTGGTTGATGACGGAGATGGAGGAGCTTTATAGCAGAAATTTTATTGACTTTTCCGGAGCACCTTTAACATGTCAGCTCATGGTGAAGCACCCTCGCTTTCTTTCTTGGTAGTATAAGCAAAAAACGTAACTATGGCAATGTCTTTCCAAATGACCTTCTCACTAAGGTTATAAAAAGATAAAAAACTGACAAGGGACGATGTTAACTAAAGGAGGGTTTTGCCAACACAACCTTACTGTCATATTTAATAGCATTTTAATGACACTGGTGGATGCTTACATGCTTGCTAAACAAGTTACAAACAGAGAGTGGGATACTGGCAGCTTTTGTCAGACTGGGAAATCCAGTCTGAGCTGGTATTTTACAGCATCAATCGGATCCAAGTCCAACTAAACCATGTTTCAATCTAATCCAATCAGAGGTCAGGTTTGGCTCAGATTCAGATTGAAAGTGTACCTGTAATTGTTTCTCGGACGTGCCTAGATATAGAACATCCAGGGGCTCTAGATAAATGTATTATGCATTTTACATAGGTTCTCGTAGAATATGAAAGGCTATTCTCATGTAAATTGGATACACTGGCATCACTGAAGAACACAATACGCTACTTGCAGTGTGGGGGACATGCATATGTACATCTGTAAAATGCTCATAATAGAGTAGACATGTGAAAGGTACCTATTAAATATCCGCGCTTGCATACATCGCTCCCCCACTGACACCCAGGACAGCCCTGGTGAATACAATGCCAGGCCACACAGGCACAATGCAGACCACGACACGGACAAAAGATCCTATTGGCCTGCTACACTTCAGCCTCTGTCAACTGAGACTTCTTCAATGAGGGCCCCTTTGAAATCATGTGTGGTAGTCAACTTGTTAATTTATTTTAAGTTATTATAAGTAATTTATGTTCAAACGTTGCATCCCTTGTGGCCATTCCTCTTTTTCTGATTTTAAAGACTGACTGTCCTATTAGTCCACTTCGCACGTCCTACCTAAATAGTCACTAAATTTTCATGTACTCCTTTTACCATTTGCTAAAACTTGATCCACTTTAGTGTGCCCTTTATTATTACAATACAACACAGCACCACCACCATGTTCATCCTTCTTTTTACTTGGCACCATCAATTACAGACTAGTCATTTGGCATTTTCAAGTTTTTTGAGTTTCCGTTTTCAATCCACTTTCTGTGGTATTCTGATCAACTGTAACATATCAGCAATAAAATGTATTTCTTGTACATATTGATAATTTCTGTCTATGTTTATGCCATTTGCTGTTTTTTGTATGGTATTTTTCTCTGTTTGTTTACACTTGCAGGTTGCTGACATTGATTCTACTTAGCAGTATCACCTAGTGATATTATATAGGGTCAACCAGGTGACCTTCGACAGTCAAGGCCTTAATGTAGTTAATAATCCTCAAATGTCCCCTCAGACCGACAGGAGTTGGTCAACAGTAAGATTGAGGTATTAAAGTTGTAGGCTGATACTCATGATTACTGTGCTAACGGTCCGCTTTGTCCCAGCCCCTTTCTGGGCAGAACCGGCATTAGCCAGTACTAACAACAATTACGCACAGGGGACTGGGCTGCGGTGTGTGCGGTCAGAATGCTCAGCTCCCCTAGTGCCGCTACCGGGACGACAAGGTCTATTGAGGCAGTCCACAATAGTGCCTACCAAAGAATACTACGCTCTATCGGCATGGCTCACAAAGACTCACATACATATAAGGTCGGCCCCACGCCACCCATGCCAGCCACATCGACCACCTCACGCCACGAGCCACAGCTCTCAAACTCCCTTTCAGTGGGGGCACCTGGGCATAAATCAAACACTACACCTTCCCTGTTGCTCCCCAATTGACACCCAGGACGGCTCCCATGAATACAATGCCAGGCCATGAAGGCACAACATAGACCGCAATATGGACAACAGATCCTGCTGGCCTGCTATGCATCAGCCCCCCGTCAACTGAGACTTAGCCCTCACGAGGGCATCTAGGCGCGACATAAAGAGAATCACCACCGGGCCAACACCCCATCATGGTCTGGGACTGTCCTGGTGAAAGTACTATTAGACTATGGATCCTTACCACATCCCTACTGTAGTCCGCCAAGATGCAGGGGTGTTGACTGAGCTGACATTGTCTCAGTCACCCCCCTCCCCGCCATGCCTGCATGCAATACACAGAGAGGGGACGAAACCTTACCGTGTACAAGCATTCCACTCACGGAGGCCTGCAGGGAGGTGAGTCCATGCCTCACCTGCTGACCTAAGCTTCAGCTACATGCCTGAGCCCACTGACATCCGAGTCCTCCTCTGTTGAGTTCAGGCATGAACCAGACAATAGAGCTCCCTGGGCCAACCCCCTTTGGTCCTGCCCTGGTGAATGCATCATTGGAATGCAGATTTAATGGTGCATTTCCATTGTTATCTTCTGAGACGTCTCCCACTGCTATCGACATGCCTCAATCGCTAATCTAGACATCCCCTACGTGCCCAATCCCACTAATATTCCAGTCATTGTCAACGGGGTCCCAGGCATGAATTGGACAAAACTGCTACCTGGTCAACCATCACTCCTTTGGGCTGTCCTGGTGAATGCACCATTGGAATGCATATCTCCTCAGGCCGCAACCCTGGCATCCAAACCCGCCAGCCTGCTGCACTGTGGTGATTTCCAGGCCCTGGGTCTTTCATCCTTCAATGTTTTCCTTGGGGATACCCCGGATGAACTCTTATGGGCCTCCCATCACTGCGGCTCACATTTTATAGCCTCTGCGCAAATATGATCCGTACCTGGACTGTTCTTCCACTGCTTCTGCCCAGCTGGCCTCTTCTGCAGATTTTCCACTAACTCCTCCATGTGTAAGAGGCACAAATGCTCCACGTCTTCTTTCGCTGGGTAGTTGAGAAGGAAGCTACATTCATCCAAACACCACAACACTTCTTCTGTACACAATCCTCAGCTTGGCCATTCTTGCCAGCCACCCATCCAGCCCCATCTGACATCCGGCCTTGCCTGTGAATTTTCCCGCAAAGTCTTCTGTGCATAAAAATCATAAACATTCCACGTCTTCTTCTGCCGGGTCATCTTGTAGGAAGTTACATTCATCCAAACATCACACCGCTTCCTCCTCAAATATCATCTCGACTTCCCAGCTCTAGGTCACTCTCTTTGCTGGTCAGCTGCCTTGATCCGAAGCTTGCACCCCGCATTTTCAGCTCTGGATCCTGGCCCTCTTCTAATCAATTGACTTCCACATCCACCATTCAGGACTTCCCCCTCCAATGTGGACAGAAATCGGTTGTCAGTGTGGATTCGCATTACCCAATGGACAATCTACCTTCATCTGAACTCTCACTCAATCTCTCTTGGCATATGCAACAGGGCCCGGTCCAGACTTATCCTGATCCTCATGATGGGTCTTCTGGGGACGAAGGAAAAGTCTCCGTTGTCAACTGTGCGCATAGGGAAATTTGTCGTTGTCTACTCCTGAAACATACGTTTCCAGGTTTGGGTCTGCCGTTACAGACAAGATTGGTTCAACTGGGCTAAGTGTTCCGGCAAGGGCCCTCCTCGACAAGGACAACTTTAACCTCAAGCTTACCCTAACCAAGTTGGATAGAACCTCTTGTTGCAGTTTGCAATAGGTGGCCTTTTATTCCACCCAAAAAAATCTCCCTTCTCTCCAGACCATACTGCAGTTGCTCTTATGCCACTGGATGAGAATGCCACCTCTGTCTTCGTGCAATTCTCACTAATCTCTCACCTCTCTTTGTCTGCTCGCAGAGTTAATGTGCTTATATGAACATCTTGTATGAGGGCAAATAAGCCAAAATTCAGTGCTTCTCCTCTTTACAGAAAGACTCATCTGGGGGACAACTCCATAGGGACGATGGAATCGTAGGCTAATTACATGAAGCTAACTCACTCGTTCACCCTGTACACGATCCACGCATATAACACAGAGGGCACTGTATGGTGACTGCTTACCACTTTATGTAAGGTTCTAAAAACACGTTGGTCAGATGGGTTCTTGCAACTGTACTTTTGGATTTACAAGTGCTCCTCTGTCCGACCAAATTCTTCACCTAACTCCAATCTCTCCTACAAGATCGAATGGGCAGGCATTGGGGAAAAAACAGAAAAAAAAAGAGGTCCACATGGGGGCATCCTGAACTCTCCAGGGTGTCTCAACCCCTGTTGACTCTATCCTGGCTATCGTTGACGGATCTGAAAATTGTTTACTTTCACACCTTCAGTCCATCTACAGTTTTACAGGTTCATCTGATTCATCTGCACTGGAAGAACTTTCAGGATTTACTTGCCTTTCAATCACTCAACATTCCAAGGGGGGCTTCAACTGAATGGTGGAAGTTGTGGCCACCTATCTATGCCAGTTCGCCATTCCGATATTCGAATATTTCAATGGCTAACTGGGCATAGACAGTTATCCTGACATGACTGCAGTTGACTCTAGCCTTACTCACGAGCTTGCCGTCTGCTGTTCTTCATCACTCAGGAATATTGAGATCTGTCCCTACTCATGACCTGATTTATCTGGATGTGGTGCCCCAACCCCTCTCGGGCTCTGGCACACAAACACAAACTCCTCTGTGGCTTGATGATGAGTCCAGTGGACCAGGTACATGTACCTCTTTACTGCTTTCCTATTGAGGCCCCTCCGGCCCACTTACTGGTGTTCTTCTCTCCAAATTATGACCTGATAAATCTCCCAGTTTTCACAATGGAAATCATCTGGTCACAACTTTGCTGGCAGCTGATACGAAATCAGCTTGTTTACAATCTCTCTCTCTCCCAAAGATGGATCCTTAGGTGATGACTTTCTACCAACCCATCCAGATTTACATGGGGTATATCCCCTCCTGACCTTGCAGGTCTCAGTTGTTGGGAAGTCTCTTCAACATCCGGATATCCAGATTACATCCAGCATGATGCATCCCTGCAGCACAACTGCTAGAACAAATCTGTCCTGTTCGATCAGACAGTTGTCCACTTGGACGTCGGGCTCTGGGATTTAACTGAAGGCAACCTGTATCCCGACTGCCAACGTTACAACTCTCTTGCAGATGTGTGCTTTCAGGGAAAGATTATCCCAACAGAGCAGATTCTGCATCACAGTAGGGCCAATTTAATCTTCAAGATTTTCAACATATTGTCTTTGTCCATGACAGAGAATGTTTGGCCCTCTGAGGCTTTCTATCAGGTTCCCTCAACTACAAGCCTGGGGGCAGTCATCCTCAGTTTCAGTTGGGAAGGATTATTTGCCGTGGCGCCTACCCTTTGGTCCATCAGCTCTGTCTGAATCACTTGAGAGTGTTACTATGGTCTTTTCTGCTCCGTCCTTGCTTAACTATGTTGCTAGAATAAGTCTACACCAACACATAGCAGCTTTCTACATTATGGTGCACCGGTCATCTTGCATCTCCAACCGAGACGCCTACAACTGCAGTAGCCGACTTCCTTCTTGTCCCTAATTACTCAGAACCACAGTTAGCATTTGTACGCAACTACCGTTTTGTCATCAGGGCTATAAACACTATGGTTGTCTCTGATGGCTCCACCCCCTCGAAAACACTGCCCTCAGGTATCTTCTCTTAGCATATTTATTACCCATTCCCCTCTGAGACAACTCATTTATTGGTTTGGACTGTTTTGTGTCCTTGAGCTCTTCAAAGGTCTTCTCTCCAGGCCTATCATCGAGACCTCATCATCACTCACCTCTTGGAAGCTGGCTTTCTACTTCTAGTAATTCTTCCTTCTGAGACAGTGAGTTACTGATAATATCCATCACGGATGATCTCATCAAAACACCACAGTGTCTATTTCATCCTAGCCCTAGACTTGCGCACAATTCGAATTTGCACCACCAAAATTTCAACATCATAGAGTAGTCTAGTAGCAAACATTGCCATCCTGTTCAAATCGTCTTAATGGTATCTGGCTAGGACTCAAAGCTGAGACGTACTCTCCCTCTTCTTCCGCCATTACCCAAATAAACCTCATCGAAACCTTCCCAAACCCAGTCGCCCTATCACAGCTCCTGATGTTAGAGTGCTATCTACCTTGCCGACATCCTTTGCCAGTGTCTTTCTGAAGATATCTGTAGTGCTTCATGTTGGAAACACTATCATCATTCACCTCATGTTACCTGAATAAGGTTTTGCGACAAGTTCTTTAATGGCAAAACAATACTGGCCTCTTCATCGAAACCATGAGGACCCATACTGGGGGAGCCACCTCCAGCTCTACCTAATGTCCTCCTTTCATTGGTAGGTCCTCATCATTCCATACAGTTTGCTCACTGTCAGTGTATCTTCGCCTACCCTTTTCCAGAGTACAGTGCTGCTCTGCAAAGATAGTGATGTTTGGGTAGGATAAGCGCAGTGGACTTCTGCCCTGCAGCAGTATGGAACAAGTCTGCTGGTGATTACCTAACCCAAACAGCTGATGCCCTCCCGTCCTCCCCACTCTGGCCCGGACCTTGCGCTCCAAAGAAGGACGAACATGGCGGCGGCACTGTGGTCCATTGTTGTAATGGAGGGTGCACTACAGTTGATCAAGTTTTGCAGTTTACACCAGTGTGCAGGCGACTATAACAAGCTCATCATAACACAGGTCAGTGCACACACAGGCTGTTTCGTCACAACAATATTCATGAGAGTATGTGATTTGCAAGATGTGTGCTGACTATGTATCCGTCAAAAAGAATCCAATTAAAGCAGCACTAATCCCCTGATTTATGTAGTTCTGGGCTCTGAAGTAGTTTCATTTTTGACCTAAAGATGATTGGATAAATTT
Source organism: Acanthaster planci (assembly GCF_001949145.1). Next base: position 170,664 of record NW_019091667.1, read on the forward strand.
TGTTGTGGCCATCATAGGGTGTTAATTAGCTCTTGCAGGGATGGTGTGTTGACACTCTAGCATTTTCTGCACATGAATTATTTGCTTTTATTTCTTTTAGTGAATTTAGCATTCAGAATCTTCATTTTTAACTTTGATAACTTTTTCATTTCCTCTATATATCCTGTTTACCATTTCTTAGACACATTACTCACTGCATTTTCCTTGTAAGAGTACACCCACACAGTGTCTTGTACAGTGTATATTGCTTCCGCCTATTTGACCTTGTTAGCCCAGAGACTGTGGCACACTTCAGCATGCTTCATTTAAGTTCGTACTATCATCCACCAACGACTTTGTTTTAAGGTGAAATTATACATTCACAGTCATTGTTCTAAGAATCCAGCTAAGACATGTGACTTTAACTACATCCTGTTTCTAACTGTATATAAGTCCTGCATCACTGTACAGCTCCTCAGTATCCAGTATCAGTATCCAGATCCAGTATTAGTATAATACTCTGCTTTTCATTCTCCAGTTCAAGATCGTGACCTTCTCGGTCGTTCTTGCGAATAAAGTTGGTAACAACGCTGAATCAATACTGGCTCTCATGATGACCCTATAACACTATTGGATGGCCATCGTATGTCTGGCTGTCCCAGGAGTTGACTTTCTCCATGGCTTGTTCAAACAGCTTTGCTTCTTTGTCTTCCTTCCTTCTTTCTTCCTGTGTGAGGTCAGATTGAGATGAAGGTGGTTGTGTTTTTCCTTCTAGGGTGGACCTCAAACGAACTGAAGTGAGCATTCTACTTAGAGGGGCCCAGCTTTGTTCAATTGGGTACAATGCCAAATTTTTCGGTGTTTTTCGTGCAGAGGAAGTCCAAGTCTAGTCCCCGATGACCTCAAGAACCACTCCCATCTGACCCTTGTCTGTGAAGTCACGGAGAAGAGGAATCAAGTTGTTCGTGTGCTCCTGAATGGTCATTTTATAGAACTTTTGTGACCGATTTACGATGTAGATGGTCCCAGTTCTTGTGGTATGTACATGTAGATGAATTCAGCCAAATTCATCCGGCACGTGCGACAGGATGTCATATTTCGTCAAGAGGAGCATGTATCCACAGGGCGTGATCAAGTACCCTGATCCTTGAGGAAAGTTGTGATCCGGGTGGTTTGGGGCATCATGGAGCATGTGGTACCTTCAATCCGATGAAAACAGCTGACTGCCATTCCTACTACGTGTAGTTTGTTCATACCGTTGCACAAGAAAACTGCGACTTCGTTTTGCAGCACATTTGAGTCTGTATTTTACTTCCGCACTGCAGTAATGGCTGTCTACATGGTGAGCTCTTTTGTCATTCTTGGCGGGCACTTTTGCTTGAATTAATCCCTTTTAGTCTTTACTGGAAGCTCAGCCTTTAGTCTGGCGCACGTAGATCTGCTAATGGAAAGATTTGGCACTTTATTTTCTAGTTTTTGCTTGAGGAATGCCAACAACATTCCTCATGCGCGTCTGACACTGCTTTGTTGTCTGGAATCCGCTGTGTAACTCTGCTGTGTTATAAAGTCCATTGCAGTTTCGACAAGTTGAGGAAATTTCTTGTGAAGTGGCATTGGCCCTGCACCCTCTTGGTGGCTGTCCTTGTCAGCCCTGGGACGCTTGAGTCTCCAGATTGGTGATGACACCTACATGTATGAAACACAAGAAAAGTGACACATTTATGTTTTTGTTTAGGAATGATAATGGCATGACAGCTTCAATGACAGGCGTGAAAAATTTGGAGGCCATTCCAGTTAGACAAAAATGAGACTGACCCAAAATTGTACATTGATTTTGGTTGCATAAATGGAGTCAGTTACATTCATGCATGTACCCTAGTATTAGTAATTTTATACAATAAAGAATAAATATCATTTATTTAGTCTGCAGCCATTTTCTTTCTCATTCTTTGGGCCCTCTTACCATTTTTACGGTTTTTTGTTATCTGTATGAGTATCATCAAGTGCAAAGGCAGCACTTTCTAAGATTACTTTCATCTGTACATGCACAAAGTAAACGATTAAATACCAACATTGGTGAGGTGTTCATTTTGCTCACATTGTTTTCTTTTCTAATTAATTAAGTTTTCTTATTAGTTTAATTCCTTTAGTTTCCTTTCCTCTAAAAGCAACGATTTTTAGTTTTATCTTTTTAGTTTTCTTTTCTTACCTGTATGGGTGTACACTCGTAGTGATTCACCGTGTCACTCCCGTCATGTAGCCATGCGTCGTTGGAGCAGTCATCAAGTGATAGATCGAGCCAAGAATCAATAAAGCTGTTACTATCATACATTGCTTAACTTCAAATCAGGATAACATTAAGACAGAATACTGTTGATTTGTGTGATTTGTAACGAATACAACTTTGATCATGTAGCGTCTGGAGGGCATCTGAAAGTTGTCAAGCCTCTTTAGCTGTTGCATTCTGGAAATTGCCACACTCAAAACAAACAATTCAAAGCGGCTCATTTGATATACAGCGGGGTACATGCACACCATTTAGACGTGTTCAACCATGGGAATATTCACTGATGCCTAGGGTGGCCACCACTCCCTCCTTCAGTCATTGTTTGTCAATTAACTTTCACTCGACCAAGATTGGTATCATATGATGCACTCCAAATTTCTGAAGAGCAAGTACTTTCTCTATCTCTTCAACACATGGTCCGTACCTATTTTGATTTGCGCGAAGGAGTTCCATTTTGAAGTGAAGTTGCTGGTGCATGCAAATGATGGAAAAGGTGAGTTTAATTACTATGTTCTTTACAATGTATTCAGATGTCTTCAAATTTGAGGTTAATTTGCAATACGATTATATAACGATGTACATATATTAAGACCTACAAGCCACTCAGTTTCAACCTGTTGGTCTTTATCATTCAAAGTCCATTTTTTTCTTGCTCGACTGAAAAAGGAAGAAGGATTCCTAAAAAATGTGCATGAGAAGGAGACGTTCATCTTCAAATGTCTGTTTCACAAAGATTTCCTAAATTCATTTGCACCGTCTGTTTTACAGTATTGCAAACCCCCTTGATTCTTTAAAAGTGCAAACAAGGAGAATGCTTCCCTGCATTTTGTCTTACGTCTCATTTTAGGAACCACCATTCCAGCCCGGCAAAATGTACTGAAGGACTTGTGAAAGTTTATTTTTTTATTAACTGGTTTGTGTGCTACTTTATATACGTCAGGCTTTTCATGTGTAGTGGAGCCATTTTTATCCTATCTGTGGCATACCTCTCCATCTATGGTCACACTACCCCATGCATGACAATTGCATACAACTTATCAAATCATGATTTTGATGATAAACTAAACACTGTGAGTTTTTGGAAATTATGCGAAGTAAATAAGTCAGTCACAATTCAGAAGAGTGCGGCATCCTTCGGTTAAGATCCGGTTAAAAAGTAACAAGTCTACTGCATGCAACCTATGCAGATTACCAGTACATATGCATTATTTCCTAGTCCATACTTCCATTCAATTAAAATTCTTGATCACCAGCAGTGCGCCCTCACTCACTCGACTCCCGTGAAGGCGGCCACATAGTTCTTCCTCTTTTTCTTAGCACCATTACTATTAGACGTGTTAAAGTCTGGCACTGAAATTTGAGAGTTTTTTCCTTCGGTACTTGTGTTTCCAGTGTCATTTCTTGATCACCTTGTTTGTTTTTTCATTCTCGTTCTTGTGAATGGAAAGACGGTTCCTTTTTCCCTATATTTTGCCATTCTTTTTCAGTTTTGCGCAGGGTGGCACACTGATTTTTGTTTCTACCTGGTTTTCATATCTCCTTTCCAGACTTCGCCTTGGGGGCGCTGTTTGTTTCTTGTTATATTTCTTGATTCAGAATAAAATAAAATTCGTTTGTCTTTTTATTCTGCTTGTTATATTTCTTGTCTGTATATACCTTATTTAGCTTCTTAATGTGATGCATGTGTTTGAATAGTAATGGCCCAACACTGTATGGCTCTGGCCGTGGAGCTGGGCTTGGGGGCTGCCCCGCTCCTTTGCGGTGCAGGTTGCATTATCCGAGATTAACGGCTGTGATGGTGAGAGACTCAGTGGAGTAAATGGGCTGGGGTTGAGCGAGCAGTGCCACAACACTACCTCGGACCCTTATCTACATTGATCAGGTTGAGTGAGCAGGTGCTGCAACACAACCCTTGATCACTGATTACTAATCAATACACCTACCGACCGGGCTGAGCATGCTGAGCTGCAACACTACCCTTGGTCTTGACGCCCACTCAGCATATGTACAGATTGGGTTGAACGTGTAACTACTGCAACACTACCCTTGATCTTTGAAGGCCACTCCATATACATGTACAGACTGATCAGGTTGAGCGTGCTGTGCTGCAACACTGTCGTTGATCACTGGCGTCCACTCTGCATAATCTACGGATAGGGTTGAGTGTGCCGTGCTACAACACTACCCTTGATCATGGTTGACCAGAGCATGGCAAGCTGTTCCTCTTTCTTTATGCTGCAGATGCCGTGCGTTGCTACCTACCACATCTCCAAGCAGCCCTGCCTACCGATGGCCCAGCGGGGCTTGCAGAACAACGGCCTTACTGGCTTCTGCTTGCCATGCTTCTTCCGTTCGGAAATTGGGTCAGTAACCCCCTCTTAGTGGGCAACAGGTTCCACAGCGGGTACGCTGCGTTCCACTCCTTCAGCCACGGGTGAGTCTACAGCACAGCACAGCGCCTCACATTGCGCTGACAGGTCTGGTCCCTGTTCAGTTAAGGTTCGCTATGCCACACTTCAGGCACTGAACTAATGCTCAGATCCCACTGTCACCACCATATCGCATCACAGTCAATGTCAGTGCAGAGTGGCACTGCACTCGAGGCGGGTAAGCCTACTCTACCGCTAGCCGGGTCTGGGCGGCTGGCATTCACCCCCAGTTCCTGTGCTCTGAAGTCCTTCAAAAGGCAATCTCCCTACTACCAGTGCCTAATGTAAAAGATGACTATTCATCAGTATGGTTCACCGGGCTGCACACTGGGACAGCCCAACGCCTCCCAGGCCAGCTACAACCACCGCCACACAACATGAACCACAGTCATCAGACGAACTCCACAGCAATTCACTGAGATGGGACTTGAACGTTACAATGCCTCGTGCCGACGCCCCATTGTCCCCGGGGGCAGCCCATTCAGAGGTACCACCGAACTGTGCACTAAGTCAGCTGCCTCGAGTCAACCTGACTGCTCCTGACCCAAATCTTCCACGTGAAGATCTCCATCCGGATCCTCACCTTAAGAACTGCATTTACCATTGAGTACATGTGCGTATTCAGTCCATTCATCTGATTTTTCCAGATTTTTGCCATACTCTAAATCCTACACATTTACATGTACATCATATTGTCCAACCATTAACCACTTGCTGCTGGGTGCTTTTTTTAACCATTACATGCGCTGCTGGGCGGTTTTTCATATTTTCGTTTTTCAAAAATCTTCAAAAATTCAAATCTTTTGTTCTGAACGCCTAAACCCCATAAAATGAGTGTCCCGTGGCGAGTCTAGCCCTCACAAGCAACTTCTATTGACCCTTCGGTTTTGCGGCCACGCCACCCGCTCTGTATAGAGCCCCCATTGTGTGTGTGACATAAGGGCTCGTTTGTTCCGGGCCTTGGCCCAGTGCGTTGCTATGCTGCTGTGTTGCTATGTGGAGCGATTGACGGTCGAGACCTTAGCGTGTAATATGCGGTGAGTGAATGGGAAGCTGT
>NW_019091667.1:179307-199205 GCF_001949145.1 Acanthaster planci
TAAAACTCGCTTTCATTGGAAGAATGGGACTCTCCGGATATAACTTCAGCCATGTTGTCTGTGCTCTGAATAACACGATACCCAATATGAACACGAGTAGTCACTGCACGGCGATTTTATTCTCAAGCAGCGAGGGCCGTGCCCTGTCAGTCAACGTGGCAAGGGCCAGCAGCGCCCGGGTCGGGTCATTCATGGGGCGCAGGTGCATAATGAGCCCGCACAGCCCGCGCTTTGTCTTCAGTGCAGTGCAGTGATAATCCGCTGCGAGCGCCCGGCAGCGCGAACAAATGCGCTCTACACAAACAATACACGGATTACCTCCGCTAATTGCAGCGCTCTGCGCTGAAAGAATACGGGGATTGATTGGCAGTGCCCGGCAGCACTCAGCAGCTCGTAATTTTATTCCAGGCTTTTATAAGTTCGGCTATAAAATAGAGTCCCAATTCTCCGGCCCCAGCAACCCATTATTGCCTTGGACCAATTTATTTACCGCCAATGATGGCCTAAACTTTTTAACTGACAGCGCCAAACTTTTTGGAGTCCCCGGCCACGAATATAAGGCCTATCGCTCCGGTACCGGAGTCCCTGGCTGGAAGTGGTTAAGATCCATGTAAATAATCATTCATCAATTCACACATCCTGTAGGCCTGCATGTGCTTTATCACTTCTACTTGGCCAAAATGAATAGAAACTGCTAACATTATCCCTGTATAATCTAAGATTTTACTTATGTCACTCGAGGAATGTGCTTATTTATTCCTCAATGTCTATATGCAATACATACAATGTGCTTGTCACATGGTCTAAGAAAAATCTTTCACTCCCTTTTTAATCTGTTTCAATCCTTAAATATCAGACAATCTTCAACACAAATAATGAGCTCTAAATGAACTTGAATATATGAAGATCCCATATTTGATAACAGAAAGTGGAAATTACATACCTTTGAGATGAAAAAGGAAGATTTTCTTTGGACCATTTTGTTTCACAGTAACTTTGCTCAATGACTTTTAATGGCATGTCAATGAGACAAGATGAAAAGCACCCTCTATCTTCCAAAGTCACAAGTATCCCTGAAAAAGTTGGGGTGGCTCAGTTCTGATGAAATTATGAGAGAATTTGATGTACAATGTTCAAATAAGGCCAAATACATAAATCATAGCGCATTTGAGCATAAAATACATTTAATCAGGAAATGAGGGACTGGTATTTACAAACCCGTTTCATAGAAAATAGTGACCAAGTTTGGATTCCAAATTAGGTCAGAATCTATTATTTTGGGGTACATGATCAGTTGGCTGAATTTTCAATAAAATTCTGTGTGGAAAGTGCTACCATGTGAATCTTTCATGTGAGGCCATCAACTACTGTCTCATGTATTGTCTCAAATTTGTTTCAGTATCTGTCAGTTCAGACAAACCTTTCATAAGGCTGTTTGGGACTGATATCCCTTCTTCATGAAGCACATTAGCTCTGGTTTGTGCTGTATTTGTTTCCTGTAATTGGCAACGGTAGATGAGTTTTAAAATTTATGATACATTGTATGTATTTTATGTTTTTTCTTGACGTTGGCACTATCCATCTCTTGAACCAGTCTGTATTCAAAGGACTATAGTAAAACTACCGCCAGTTCATCGAAAATGATATTAGGACAATAAAATGGATGTTGATAGCTGGAAGAATGATAAAAGATTGTCCACCACTAGTATGTAACTAGAGAAAGAGAATGACCTCAAATGGACCTTAAATCTAACACTCCAAAATAAGACCAATTTAAAACATCTAAAAACATTGTCCTACCAAAATTGAAGATCAGGCTATATAAAATGAGTCAATCCAATGAAGGGATATAGTGCAACTCAGAAAGTGAAAGAAAAATAGTCCTATAATATCTACCTCTAGTTTCACTAGAGAAATAGAGATTATCTCCAATAGACGAAGACCTAATCTCCCCCAAAATGAAATAGCACTACCTACTGAATATAACAAAAATCAAGACATAATCCTCACCAAAGTGTATCTAAAAATAATCCTCCATCCTTTTTACAGGGCTTCTTTCAACCCTAACCTAAACTTGCCATATACATGCTAGGATACGGCCTAGCTACTTCCCAGCAAGATAACTGGTGAAATTAGGATTAATAAATACAAGAAAATTTACCAAATACTGGACTGTCTATGTGTCAAAACAAACATCTTGACAAAGGTCAAAATTTGATTGTGATCTTGAAAAGCGTAAACTATGTACTGTCATCTTTTCAGAAAAAAATGAAACTTTCTTTTGTGCTGGCATCAGCAAAAAAAGGACAGGAAACATGTACTCACATCAGGCTTTTACTCTCTGATCTACTGAGTAAACTTGTAAATTTGTTCTCATAGTGTCTCAACTCCAGCCTTACAAGCCATATTGAACTCCAAATTGTTTGCCTATTTTGTGAAAAGGGCAACTTGATTCACCCACTTCTTCCAAAAATCATAACAGAATACCAATAATTACAGTTAATACAAATAAAACCTTGCCATTGGCTTGCTCGTAGTCCTCGAGATGGCAGTACTCTAGGTGATGATTCGATGTATGATCATTGAAAGCCAAGGATGGACAACCCGATGGATGACACAGATGGCGAACACAGATGAGGACTCTCAAAGAGAAATCTTAATGTCCCACCAGTCCTACAGCCTGGCCCGAAACCATCAGTAGAGCACATCAAAATTCGGGCAAAAAGAGTGGCATATGCAATACCAGGTAGTTCCGTATACAAAAAATACACCAGTGTAATTTGTATCCTGCCGACTACGCCATGTATAACCAGAGCGAGAAGTATGATTTGCAAAAACTTGAATCCAACTCCGGCTGCCGGAGCACTAAAAGCAGTGGTGGACCATTTCTCCCCAATNAAGGGCAAACCCGTTATATATAATGACCATTTCTTGATTTTCCATTAGTTTATTTATGGTTCTTAATCATGACTATCGCAAGCGACAAAACAATTAACCACAAATTAAAAGACTACAAAATTAACCTCAAATCGGCACTACCTGGCGAGCAAAATCCAACTTGGAAGAGGGTGTAGCTGTAAAGATAATACCAATTTTAACACCCATATTCAACAACGTCATTTTAAAATAACACCTTACATATAAAAATTTGTACACTAAATATCACCACTTGAGTCATTAATTATACAGCAAGAAAAGGTAACATACCTCAGCTAAACATCCACCCAGCATTGGTCATTCCCCATGCTATGTGGTGCAATTTCCAGCTACATATCCCCATGCCACGCCCAACAGACTACATGTACATGGCAGGGGCAAGCCAGACCAAACAAGCTGGTGCAGTGAGCAGAAGCCAAGGAAGGAATGACAATAATCATTGCCTACCAGGGCCTTTTATACCAAAGTCTATGCTTAAATGCACACACCAGAATATAAGAATGCAGTGTATGCCAAAAGGGGACCATACCTCATGCATAATGAATTAAAGCCTGTGGAGTGACCCAACCTGAATACAAGTAACCCAGATTACAAACAATACCCTTTCATTCCAAACCAACAACTAAGTCAACTGGTTACAATGTGATTGCCGAGCTTTCGGTAACTGATTACCTTCTTCAGGGTAAGCAGATTCAGTTCAGATTAATGTAAGAGTCCTCCTGACCTGGAGTTGATGCCGAGCAATACCATCTCTTCACACAAAAGGAGCCATCCTTGAGAAGGAGGTCTACATCCAATGTCAACTTTATAGCTTGTGTTGCGGTTGGACAGGAATGAATTAGGTCATCCATATACCTATCTTGCTGCAGTATACAAGAAGCTTCAGGATGGGTGGACTTAAACTTCTCAGCGATCTGCAGCATGACGAAGTTGGCCATAGCAGGTGAAGGCTTGTCGCCAAATGTGACCCTCGTAGATTTCGGTTTTTCTCGGAACTGTCAAGGTTTTGCCAAAGAAAACTATGGACTACAGTATCCTCAGGTCTTAACAAAACTTAAAGGAACATCTTGGATATATCTCCAACAATTGCCACAAGATCCTCTCTAAAACGTAACAGTACCCCAAACTGGTTTCTGATAAGATTTGGTCCTTTGTAAAGAAAGGAATTATTGAGACTCTGTGATATTGACTGGCGGGATCGAAGACAACTCTCAACGAGTGCTGATCTTCTCTGGTTGATATATGCCATGATGGGGCAGATAGTTGACAGGTCCTTCAGCAGCTTTGTCTGACACTTGGACGGCCCAACCCTTATCCACATACTCCCCGACTGCCTTGTCGTACATGCTAGCTTTGTCAGGATTCTTGGACAAGCTCCGTTCCAAAGATGCCAGTCGTTTCTCAGTTAGTGGGCGATTGTTTGGAAGGAGGGAAGGGTCCTTCTTCCACGGCAGTCCAATCATATATCGGTCTCCCTCCTTGTGACAGGAGTTAGCAAACATCTCCATCGGTGTTCTGTCATCCTTGGACATACCGTTCACTGGACAGGAACAATTAAGTGCTCTTACACCCAAAGTTTCAAGGTCATACAGCCGGTTAAAATCCAGGCACTCTTTAATGATGGTGCTAACAGACACTCTTGAAGTAGAAGACTTAGTATTGTCTGGATCAATTACAAACCACCCAAGTGGAGTCTTCTTTCCAACTGGCTCAAATTGTAGGCCCTGTACCTCTTCTTCAGCATGGTGGTGGCTGTACTGGACTCCATGGATGAGGTCAATCGGTCCGGCCTGATGAGCAAAATTGAGATCAGAGATATGGGGAAAGGAGTAGAGCCATTGACGGTCCAAAGGAGGGACGCTAAGGACAGTACGGTCAATCTCATGTGCCTATATTTCATAATCTTCCTCACCGGTGAAATCCAGAACCTTACCCGGCAACTAAATTTCTACCTCAAGCGACCACCTCCAACTACTGAAATTTCCAATGGTTCTTTTTGACCTTGCAGGCCTAGGGCCTCAGCAAAGTCTCTGCAAATGATGGTGGTCGCTGGGCCACTATCAATGAGAACATTACCTTCCCTGACTCTTACATTCTCAGCTCTGAAAATCACACGAAGAACTGGTGGAATCCCATCTTTGTCCAAGGTGGAAACTGCACTGCTGGATGGGGGATCGAAATGGATCAAAGTATGATGCATTCTCAAGCAACCGTTCTTGCCGCATTTTTTCTTGAACTCGCACTCTTCACCCTTGTGGCCTTGGATGAGACACGGAAAGCAGAGGTGGTGTTCCTTCACAATCTTGAAACGATCTGTGGGGGAAGAATCCTGAAAGGTAGGGCAGTCCATCACTCTGTGAGGGGATTTGCAGACGTAACACTTGATAGGCCATTTCTCTGGGGGTTTCTTCTCGCTGGCAGCATGGACACCCTCTGATTTCGGATGATCTCTTGACACCCTTTCATCTGCTTTGTCACATTTAAGATCTCCAAAGTCGTGGTCAAAATCTGCCTTGACCTGTTTCCTAAGAAATTCACTAATATGAGCTGAATCTACTTGTCCTGAAGAAGGTACACATTTACCGAAAGCTCGGCAATCACATATTTCAGAGCACCGATTTGATATTATATTCTTGTAGAATATTCAAAGGACCCTTGGCACACATTTTTAGACATGTTTTCCTCATAGATAAAGGGGTTAACCACTTGCTGCCGGATGGTTTGAAAAATGCAGTGCACACATATGGGCGAATTTCAAGATTTTCGGTTTTCAAAATCTTCAAGAATTCATATTTTCAATTAATGGACGTTTACACCCACATGAAATACTGTCTGGTGTCCACTATAGCCTGACAGACAAAGTCTATTGATGCCCGAGTATTTCAGCCAGGCCTGCATCCTTGTAAAATGAGCCCAGATTGTGTGGTGTTGTATAACTTTCTTTTGTTTACGAACCTGGCACAGTGCGCTGCTGACCTCTTTTCAATAGGGGCCAGATTAGCATGCAGCGGTGCTGTGTGGCTCATGGCTGTGTGTCTCCTCGGCTTCGTGTATAAAGCCTGTGCTCGAAAACGGGTCCCCCGGCAGCAAGTGGTCAATACTGGTACTTTCAGGGAAACCAAGAGAAAAAAAGAGAGGATCAAAAGTTAAGAACAATATTTTGAGTCTTAATTCCGGGTAGCCCCTTTGAAATGCTTTTGAGAGGAACCATTGAGATTAATCTTTTGAACTTTGTATACATTTATCCCTTCAATTGCCACTTGAAATTGCTGCACCTGTTATTTGGATTGTTGTGTAGTAACTGCCTTATAACCCAAAGATTATGACTTTGTTTCATACTTACAAGTAACTTTAATTTTTTTCCAATCCAGGAAATGACGAAAGGCTTCCAGTTCAAAACCATCCGATGGAAGTTTCTGGAATCAATTGAAAAGCCAAGAGTTGTTCATATGCGAACCACAGATATGATTGATAAAGGCAACTTGTATGGTCAAGTTACAGTTAGATTCCATTCCACACAGGTAAAATCAATGAAACTTTTTTCCAAAATCATTTTAGTGTATCATGTAGATATTTTCTTCCTTATACAAGGAACAGCTCATGCATACATGTACATATTCCAACCAACCAATACTCAAGTAACGTCAACAAACTTTGTACATGTACTGACTGTACACTTACCTGTATGTTTTTAAACAAGTTTGATGACGTTGTGAGAAGCATTGGTTTGGTTTCGTATGGAGCGATGTGCTGTTGCAGAGTAGAGGGTCCATTCAATGGTTATCAAAGTGCTTTTTGCCATCAAAGGTGGGCACTGCATCAAAATGACTGATGTTGCTGGATTCGTGCTTGTGTTTTTAGTGCTTTGTGGGATACCGGAACAATAGGGCAATACCTCACAAGGAACATTCTTTGTTCTTGTGGGGTACTTAAAATGATACTTACAAGAATTTCACGAAACATATTTTTGGAATTTACTCAAAAAGGATGAATTCCCAAGGTATACTTATCTGTTGCAAATAGAAGGAATTTACATACGTGACATTTGCTCAAATATCAACCTAAGAAAGAGAGTCTACTTCATATGACAGCACATTGGAAACTCTGCCTCACACAATAATTTTTAAGTACACAAAAATAAAGGATATACCCCACAAGAGTACAAAATGTACGTGCACTTGTGAAAGGTGCAGATGGAGCTCTTCTATGTATTAACATAGCCACAAATTGAGGTCGGATTGAAAATCGAAGACGTCCTCAGTTTGCAATGAAGTGTTATTTGAAATGTGAGCATTTATGGAGGTCAGCGAAATCTCAAGGCCTTTTCTAAGCTGTCCTCGGTGTACATATTTAACGTCCTCGGTGTACGTATAAAAACACCCGATCTAAATTGACAGGTCTATGGCACTCTACCTACCCAAACAGTCAATACATATGCAAATTTCCCACGCGCGTATAGCTATTCGCTGAAAAGACTTAATCATCTTAGGTGCCCCTTGACCTCCACTATGCACTGTGGTCATGCCGCCACATTCGTCCTTCACAACGGACATGTCTTTTAGACATCTTCAAATTTTTCAAGTTTCGTTTTCGCTACACGGTCGACTTGAATCATCCAGTTGTATTTCCTGAATAAACTTTAACCTTGTGTGATTTTTATTTTGTTGGTAAGAGTGTTGTTTCCTTGTTTTTGGTGCTTTTCACCTCTCTTTTCTGTGTGTGCATTCTGCAGGTGTTTACCGTCACTGTTTCAAGGAACAGTCAACCCTACACTCCCCATAGGCCTTGCCATTTGAGTTGGCGCTTGGCACGTTAGCGGCCCATATACATGTAATCCACATATCCCTAGCTGCATAAGAAGGCGGATTGTAATTTTTAGCTGTTTCCCATTTAACCGCTTGAGTGGGCGTTCCTTTATTTAAGCAAACATTTGTGGATAAAGGCCTAACCTCTTAGTGGGTGCTCTTTGATAAAGTGGTAGGATGGGGATAAGGCCTAGCCACATGAGTGATTCACTCATTCATATGTAGCTCTGATGAAGATATAGGCCTTAGCTGCAAGTGGGGGAGTCTCCATCGGGATGTCCCCTGCTCACAGTCAAGCACGGAGCTGACTTAAGTGGCAAGATCAAGCCCGCACTGTTTGCTGGAGCTTGATCTTTTAGAGAATGAGGGCAAAGGCCAAGCCGCATGAGTGGGCGCTCCGTAATCTAAGCGGCTTAGACGAGGACTCTGGCCTTAACCGCAACATTGGATTCCCTTTTGGGGCATTCCTGACTCATCACCATTCTACTTTTCTGCCCCCCAACACACAACTGAGCCACCGTCTCCACCAACCACCTAAGAGACAACGAGTTGGCCCATCAATCGCCCATAGCTCAGAAAAGCCTGCGGGGTAACAGGGCTTCTATTCCTCCACCGCCTGCAACGTTTACCGGCCGCTGCAGGTCCACAGCGCGAAGGCTGCCTCTTCGGTAGCGTCAACTGAGCAGTCATCTAGTCTGCCTCATACTTGTAACCCCTGGACGGGCTCCCGACATTCTAAGGGGTCCAGCCTTTAGGCTGGTCCATTGTCCCAAGTTGATGACACCCACGCCAGCCAAACTCTCAACTGCCCGCTACGGGACAGGCTTGCGGCCCTTCTTGCCACATCAGCCACTGGTTCACCCCGACATCTAAGGCCCATGGGCAAGCGTTCTTCTTCGTAGGTTTCTTCAAAACCACGAAGAGACACCACTCGAAGCAACAGGAGTTTCCACCTGAACCATGGATGACAGTGTTCCAGTCTATTATTGAGTCTCTGTCCTCCGTCATCTGTTGTCTGAGTGGTAAACTCCTGCTGGCTTTTACCGCTCTGGAGCCGGACGTACCTCCTACGGATCCCCACTATCCACCTGTCCTGCAGTCACACATGACTACTCACAGTGTGGAACTCACTGAGGCTTATACCAATCCAGCACTGACCCTGCAAAACATTCTGCAATGTACAGGAGTATCCCTGGGTCCTGATTCAGCTAAGCTTCAGTCTGAGCATCAGACCGTGTCATCAGAGGTTGACATCGACTTTGTCGGCAACCATCCCCCTTCTGAAGGACGCCTCCGTCTTCTTGAAAGAGGTATGATTCAGGTGACGTTCTCGGTCTTCCATTGCCCTCTCCTCCACAGCGTGTCGTCGGACATTCTCCGTTTAATTAAGCCAGCACTACCTACACTGGCCACTTTGTCCCGGTGCTACCGTCTTTAGACACCTTTCAACTTGGGTATTCTGGCGTTGAGGTGATGCAGATCCCTCTTGGGTCAGCGTCCGTTTGTTTCCGAGGCGGCCCACTGAACTCTTTATGTCACTCTGTCTTCCAGCTACCTTCTGGGAAGACCAATTATACCCCTTTGGCCCTTCTGCCAGCTCTGGGATGACCCCCTATGGAGACAGTGCCAGGCTATGTGGATACAACACCACCTGTGTCCTGGGCTCTGGTACCGCCATGAGTCACAAATCTCCTTTTTCATGTGGCATGTCTGACAAGGCTGCATTGAGAAGACCCCACGCCGCTCATGCGCCAGCCCCACTGATCCACCCAATGCCTTGAACCACCACTCTCTGTCACCCTTCATCGAGGGCATCCAAGTATAGGTTGACACTACATGTTACCGGGCCACCCCCTGCCTTAGCCCACCGTTTACGTGACCCCGCTGGACGCAGTACGAGGTATGCAGGCACAATGCAGATCAATACGAGAACGGGTCGCGGTTCAAGTAACTCCTATCATTACGCTAAGCATCAACCCTCAAGTGGTGTTCGACTCATGTGGGGGGGGTGCGGAGCTGAGAAACAATGAATGTGTACAAGCAGCCTACCGGATACAACCTTCTCACTACTGGTACCTGTGCACTTTGCCTGCAGACCCCCTCTGACCGCCAAACGCCTGATCCCACCGATGTCCAAGACTTCGCCATCAGGGCACCTAGGCATGAAGTAGACAACAGTGATCAATGGGCAGCCCCCTCATTTCTGGCTCTGCCCTAGTGTTTATACCATTTGTATTTGGACCCACTGCATGTATACTATTTCTCTAGTCCGTACCTCGGGTGTCCGAATTCACTGATCTTTACACTATCGTGGATTCCACACCCTTCTCACTATCCTGTAATCCCGCACTTTTCCAGGGGTTTTCTGGTACACTAATACATTGCCGCATGTATTACCATTATGGCCCATCATGTGCTTCCTCCACAAATTCTTCCACACGACCTCTCTTTGTCCTGTTTACTGTCCGGACGTGAGATCTTCCAATGTGGGCGTGTCCAAACTTTCTATACATACAGTCGAACACGATTAAGACGAGCATGCTTGAGACAAGATCGCACTTAAGATGACCATATTTCTTCAGTCCCGTTCAAAATGTACCTATTCCTATGAGAGAAAACTTACTAAATATGAGCTGCGCAAAAACGAACACTTTTGTCTATCAACAGGCAGTGTCAAAAACTATTGTCCTTGGCATTTTTAATACGAGGACATTTGAAAACACGTCTTCAAAAGCTTAAGCCCAGTAATCCCAGTAAGTAATTCTTGATGGAGAGCGTCAGTAGTTCTCAAATAATGCTAGTCCGCCCAGCAATTTGTGCTGCAGTTTTACCACCGATGACTTGGCGACTCTACTCCTTATGCCACTAGAGGGGGCTTTATTCTAGACGACAATAGGTGTTGTGATGTTGTGGCATCAAAGTAGTTTCTATCACAGCAGGTCTGGTCCGAAAATTGAAAGAAAATTGAAATGGGTTTTGGAAATAAATTGTACACCCTTCCAAAGTTCCCTTCCTTAAATAAACCGACGCCCCACACAACGTCGGGTACCGGTTTCCAAGGAGTGCTTTGCCGGGCCACGCCGTCCGCATGGCGGATGGCCACTTGCAACCACTGTTCCCGCTGTTGCGTCGAACAAGTAGGCATATTCGAAATCATTGTTTTATTCGTTCGAGCCATATTTATTAATATGATTTAAACTTTATTAACAAGTTAAAGGCTGGTACATGTACATTGAATACTAATCCTCTGCGTATACTGTGCCGCACATTACATGTTGGCCTACAGTACATTGCCCTAGTGTGTAACAATGCTTAATGGTGCATGACGTCAGGCTTGCTTTTAATGAATGGGGTAAGTGTCAAGAAGTATAACACAAGGTTCACCGTAAGATAAGGTTTTTTGGAGAGTCCCTTCAAGCTCGAATTAAGCTTGTTCGACTGTATACCATCTGCTATTGGGTCCAGATCTATGTCCTGTGACTGTCACGAGATCCGATAAAGGTTGGTCTACTGTCGGCCCGAAATCTTGTCAAGAGTATCCCTCGGATTATCACTTCCGAGAATGCCCCGCATGATCAAAACAAAGAGATATACTTGACAGGTCTTGTTCGATATTCAATGATGAACTTGCATTCATTGAAATAAAAATGATTTGGACTTTCAAAGCGGTATTTTGTGTCTGCAGTTTTTCCGCTCCTGAATGGGAAATATGAACACTGTATTCCCGTCATGCAGCACTATTACAGATTTTAATTTATGCATGGATGCCCCGTTTGCGACTCTCAAATTTTCATCTCTTCGAATATGTCCAGTCTGACTTCAATTTCCCAATCATGTGGTTTAAATGCCCGAAGTCCTTCAATAACAGGAACGTCAACAGCCACTCTTAAATATAGAACAAGGCTTATTCTCCAGATATGCTTTGACACCATTCGCATACACTGGAATTGTGGAGTGTCGCTATTACATCCCACTTAGCTAATCTTCTGGCAATAACTCCTTGCTCGATAAGGATGAGGTCTATCCTTATCCAGCCCTCACTACAGTCGTATTTGGGGTTTCGAAAAAAGAAGAAGAAATGTCACCTCTATTTATGAATGATATTTAAGGTTTTGTTGTCCATTTACACCTACCTGTAAAACTTTTGCTCAGGAATGAGTTTGGTAAGTCTCCCCTGTTACAAACTAACCAGTAGTCATGAAGGATTTGGAGGACAAACACTAGTACAGTTTTTCTTCCCTTTCCGGCTCCACACTATGGTCAAGTCCTGCTCTGCCCTCTCCGCAGTCCTCACAGGCAACGCGGGGAGATACAGGCTAAAAGGAAATATTGAAGTGGCCCCCATTCCCCATGTCTGACACTAATGGCTAAATTACTTCTCAGATACCTCGGGGGATTTAACTTGTACTTTCTACAGTAGTAAGGTTCTAGCAGACACCTCTTTAGTCAGATTAATACCTGTGTCTGCTACCCTCTTGGATTCATGTCTGCCCCTTCATTCAGCCAAACTCATCGAATTCCAATCTCTATTGATACATATAATTATTACATGTACATGGGGTTCCTCTTACAGTAGCTCAACTCCTGTCAGATTCAACCAAGGCTTCTTTGGGAGTTAAACTGTTTGAATCCCATTCCAGTCCTCTCACGAGAATTCAAGTTTCTCTACATCATTCAAGTCAGATGAACTCTTGAGCCTCGACCCTGTCACTCTGGCAGTGAGGAGTCCTCACTCAGGTAACCTTTACCTCCTACTCCCAACAGCTAGCCATTCCCACAATAAGACCCCTACATGTAGGAGACTGGCTTTCGGTAGGCAGATGTAGAGCCAATGATTTTCCGTTTCAAAAATGGGTATTTTCCGTTTTGCCAGCTCCGAATTCTGCTTCAGAAATTAAAATTCCATTTCAAACCTTCGTAAGCATGAAATAGGAGAGCAAGTTTTAAACTATGCATAGAAACCATTTGCCCAACCGCATTGCCCCCCCCACAAAAGAATGAAAAGAAACAAAAATAACAACAATAGTGTTTGGAAATAATCTGCAATGTTTCGTTTTTTTAGAATTTCTGTAGTGAAAATTTTAAAACGAATCCAAACAATAAATACTGCACATCTTATCCCTTGATTTGCCACCGGGGCGCGATTGCCAAAACTTGCTACGATTAATCAATGGACAATTCATGTGCCACTCCTCATGTATGAAATCAGATTACATACATGTACAGTACAGTGAAGTCACATAGTAGGTCTTGCATTTAACAGTCGCTGATCTCAATATGTTAATGTTGGACATCGACCCACCATTTTATTTGGCAGCAGTGGGACAAAATTCAGAAAGTTAACATTAAATCTGAGCCTTAAAATGTATGTTTGTGACTGAAAGCATCACTCTTTATTGAACACTTCTAAGGGTCCATTCAGCCATGGTACACCAAGTTTACTAGGTTTCGTTTAATTCAAGAAATGTGCAGTTAGTCTTCCGTTTTGCTGCTGTGGTTTCATCGTTTCACCATGTGATACTAGCCTTTCTCAAGGCATCCATGCAGATTCACAGACTAAGTTCCCCACATGTGCAATAGTCATGTGTGAGTAAGAACATGTTTGAGCCTTGATTTCTTTGCTAGTACGGTGCGTGTGTGAACGGCCAATGTACCGTACCACACTGCTGCGCTGTGACGGCTGCCACTGCACGTATGGAGCTCACTCACGCCTTAGCACATTCAAGGCACTGGTGCAGCGGGGACAGCCCAATCATGTTGTGGATTGGTGCAATTTAGCATGTTTCCAGCGTAATTCGTTCATTAAAAGCAAGCATTTGAAAAGGGTTTAGTAGGCATTCATTTTTTGCAGAAAGTTTTCTTTACTTTTTAGCCATTCTTAGAGGGAAATTTTGCAAGTTCCATTTCTGGATTCTGTTGCAAAGTGTTCATTATGCAAATTCCGTCCATTTTCCGCAATTGCGGAAAATCATTGGCTCTACAGATGTACAGATGAGGCTGGAGCTT
This sequence comes from Acanthaster planci, assembly GCF_001949145.1. Next base: position 193,056 of record NW_019091667.1, read on the forward strand.
TCCTGAACAGCATTTAGAAGCATACCGGCCACCCCGATTTCTTAATCTTCAAATTCCTGTCCTTTTACATTCTCCAATCTAAGTTCGGCTCTCGTCCTTTGGGCCCTCATCACACAAGCATATCTTTGGCCATATGGCAAACTCTGTTAAACCCTGTTACCTCTTGCCTTATTGTCACACCTGTGTCAGCAGGTGAAACTGAGGACTGGTTCTCAACTACTGGTTTCCACTGGCACTTCCTGAATTCTATGACTTACTCCTCACCACTGTTGTAAATGCTGTACAGACGACTCATGGTTGTGCACGTGCGATACATTTTTACTGGGGTCACCTTAAAATGAATATTCATTTTATGTGACCTAAAGGAGGTTGGCCCTTGGTGAATTTGTTGATAAAAACTGCTCGTGTCTGATGAATATTAATTTTGAAGGAAGGTTTTAACCAGTGAAAGCTCACCAAATATATCATCTACCAATTCATTTAAAGACAGACAAAAACCTACGGTGAAATAGCCGCAAATTCGAGGAGAAGTTATGGACACTTTCGCTCCGTAACAAGACGCTTGGTGTGTGAAAAAAAAGTTTTGTTGGGTGTTTTTCACCATAAAGATGACTTATTTATAACATCCTGAAGGTATGGATATAATAACTAAGTTTGCTTCTATACAATAGCAGCTTTTCAAATGGGCAATACGTGTAGTTTTTCGTAAAACGGTGGGATTCGCCAGCGAGTATTACGACGAAATGTACAAGATATGAATACTCACATGTACGCATAGCGCATTACTCCGCGTACGTGCACATGTACATGTATATAGGGCTATGTACATGTACAATTACAACGGGCATCCCATACAACCAAAATTCTGTAGTTCACAATATGAACACTAAAAACGGGGAAGGGAGGGAAGGTTTCTTCACCATATTTGATCCAAATTGTTTTCCCCCCCAAAAAAAAAGGCACCAGTGAAAAATATTGATTTCGAAGAGAGTTTATAATCAGAAAAATATAGGCCTAGGCCTAAATATGAAGCTAACACTTTATTTACAAAAATTGCAGGCCTAGATACTATCATCTTAAATCAAACATTACTACACGTTAAACAATTTGTCGACTATAGATTCAAGGTTTTACTTGTCAATATTTAATTCATTTGTTATTAAATTGTCTTTATTACAAGAACTGCCCCAATGACAATGACAAACAAATTTCTCTTGATGCTTAAATCTTTTGTAAGTTTGGGTTCTACAATGTTTGTGCTAACCACAACAGCTAGCTTTCATTCAATCATTAACGTTAATTGTTAAGCAGACACATTGAATATTAATGAATCCCGATATTGTAAATGTGAAAGTTTTAAATAAATAGAAATCAAGCAGGTCTAGCTAGGCCCTTATACATAAATAAATTAGGCTGTTATATTTAAATAAACTCAATCAGGATATTATTCCCACCCTTAAGTTTTTTTCAGGATTTAACTATGTTCACCTGTGCAAGCTACCCTACCAGAAAATTTAGACATCATTTGGTCATCATTAGACATCATCCAGCATCACTGCTCTCAAAAGGCATCAAAAAGCCATAAATGAGCATCAGCAGGCTTCATTTAGGCACCAGAAATCATCACAAACATCAGAGTGACATCACAAGGCATCATTTGGTAATCAAGTGACATCAATTGGCATCAAAATCTGACATCACAATTATCAAAAGTCATCACCAACATCAAAGTGACATCACAAGGCATCATTTGGTAATCAAGTGACATCAACTGGCATCAAAATCTGACATCACAATGATTAAAAGCCATCACCAACATCAATTGACATCATAAGGCATCATTTAGAAATCAAGAGACATCAAATTTGACATCACAATGATTATCCAGTCCTCCACTGGCCTTTTTCAAAACTTGAGGCCTTAACCTAACATCACACGGCATCATTTAGTAATCCAGTAGCATCAATTGACATCAAACTGACCTCAAAAGTAATAATCATTTATATGCATGGACTTGAAAAAAATGAAAGATGGCATGCAACCTCCAGAAAATCAAAGTTTTAGTAATCAAAAGGCATCATCTGTCTTTAATATGAATACTGCCTTGATTTATACATGTAGGTCTCCCAATTCACATCACGCTATATAGTACATGAGATCTGTTCAAACAGCAGAGGTTTCTAATTACCTTGTCATTCATTAACATAATGACCCTGTCACTGCTCTTATAAAAGAAGCCTGGGTTGGGGCAACTCAAAGTTTTTATTGGTGAAACTGTCATACAACATAAACAGAGACTGAGGTATACACATTGATTGGCCAATCATTAAAACATTTATTTCTTTCTCATGAAAATAAGCATGTCAATTTGCATCCAAGCAATGGTAAGTACACATCTGTTGCTCTTTAACCTAATAACAGTATACGGCTAAACAGCTGATATTGCATTGTATTTTAGCAAGGGGAATTAAACAGGCAGACACAATGAACAAATTACAGCTGCTGCTCCAAAATATTCCCCCAAAGCTAAGTTGGGAAGTGTGAAATTGCCTACAGTAATAAATTACACAATAAAACATGGATAAATTATAGACCAATCCAGTAAGCTACACGCGCATGCATATTGACCAATCAGAACTGTGTAAAAGACCAAAGTCAGTCGGCCATGATTGTGATCTTTTAATGGTATTTATATATATATCTGTTTATGCATTAAGTGATGTAAAAATATTAATAAAATTACTCCCGGTTCATTTTGAATCACCCAATGAGGCCTGCTGTGTTGCTGTTTGTCACTCCAACACAGCAGGAAAGCCAGGACTTTCTTTGTTAACCATTTTCCCTACCGATCAAATAAAAGAATGAGGTGAATTGCGGCTGTGAATAGAATGACGAGTACAATGACTGGCAATGATCTTGCATGCATGTGCTTCCAGTTGCTACAATGAGTGGGGCTTACTAGATCAGTCTATTAAAATTGAATAAAAACTCGGAGTCCACAAATAATTTAAATGAGATCTTAAATTCATCATAAATATCTAAAGGCAGAGTAGATCGATTACACCTGTTCCAATTTTACTGACCATGGTATCTGTATTGTGAAAGGTATTGGTTTATATAACACACACCATACCTCCACATGCATTTACTTTTAGTATTTTTCAATTTGGGATTTTTCATAGCTGCTCTAATCACCTGAAGATGACAGATGATCACGTTGAATGCAATTCAATTTAATTGAGTGAATAAATACATAATGTGCTTGCTAATCATGAACACTTTTATTAAGAATGGCTTGAGAGCAGACACTGATTTGGCTCAGCTGAGGGCAAGGTTCATTATCAGTGACCATTGTCCAGAGCTGAAGTTACAAAGGATGTTAACCACATGCTGCGGGGTGATTTTTCAAGATTTTCAGCTTTCAAAATTCTTCAAAAATTCATCATTTCATTAAATGGACGTTTACACCCACACGAATGACTGTCTAGTGGCTTATCTAATCTGACACACAAAATCTAATGACACCTAAGTATTTCAGCCAGGCCTGCAGCCTTGTAAAAAGAGCCCATATTGTGCGGTGTTACATTAGTTTCAAAACAAGGACGGGTCGTTCCATTGCTAAACTTAGCATTGCTTAAAATTGCTAAACTAAACTTTTCAACTTAGATATGTTTGAAATATGAAAATAATAAAATAGTGCTCGTGGGTGTGTCATCATCTGTAAGTTTGAAGTGTAAGAATGTATCAAGCATTTATTCAATGAAGGGACTGATTGATATGGTTATGGATTAGTCACCTTCCAGGTGATTTGGAGGTACCACTATGAACTCCATATCTGGTAGATTTTCCTCAATCATCTGCACACGAATGTAAACACACACCTCCCTTAGCGAACTGACTGGAATAGCAACACTCTGACTTGCCCTGCTATGTATTAAACGGAAATTAGGAAGAGATACTCCTGTCAAATCGTCACAGCAAAGTCCAATGTCATCGCACTTTGCAACATGAAGTTTCTTCACCATAGCCACGTATTTTGGCCTTGAACTTCCACAAATACAGCTTTCAGAACATTTGCATGTGCAACACTTAAGGAATACCTCAACCAAAGCAAAACTTCCATCATGAAGCACAACAATGGAAGATACTCTGCTCTTCAGTGCTATATACTGGGAGTAACAAACAAGGCTTCCATTGACACGCAACCTCAAAAAGGAGAACATGGACTCTGCAACAAACCCTGCTCTTTGCAAGGCTGCTTGGTACTCCTGGTTTGAATTACTCATTAGTTTCCCAACAATGTATATATTAGGTTCTATGGCAACAACACTGGATAGCTTTGAATCACCACCTCGGAGATGGTTGTACAGAGAAGCAACCTTTGAATTTGGTGTCAGTTTCTCACCTAACTCTGGCATCCGAAGCATTGTCGTAACTGCATTTGCGATCTGGAGCACTGGCTTGTTGGCTCCATGGACTAGTCTCAATAGCTTGCCATTAAGACTCTCAAAGGAGAAGCAACTGTACACCCACAGAGGTCCTAACTTTTGCACAACATCAACTAGATGTATGAGTTGATGAACATTGATAGTCATATGCCTGTCAGAGTAAAGTGCCCCAAATGTTGAGACATCATGAATCAGAACTCTCCTGCAGTGGACTAGATCCAATTGATGGATGTTTTCTTGGCACAGTATATGCACAGCTTCTGCAAGCAAAATATGGTGCTGATAATACTCATGAGGCAAAATACCACATAGTACGGGTATGGAATAATAAAGCAACCACGCCCTACATTCATTTGCTTTCCAGTATGCTGCATGGTGCTTCACTGACCTGGGAAGGCGTGAGATGTGATTCGGTGGCTTGATATTTACAAGCCGTTCATCAACAACATCAACCAACTTATTACAACTGAAATGCTGTGATGAGTACTTTGAATCAAACCAGAGCCTTAGAAGTTGCCTGACAACTCCCAGCAGGATTCCATGCATGTAGTCTAACCCTACCCCTTGTATCAGATCATAGCTTTCCAACGTAGAAAACCATGATGGACCTTTAACACCTCATATGTTGAACTTCGGATGACAAGCTTTGTGCCACTTGGACCAGTTTTCCAGAAGTTTCTCGGCTGTTCACTGTAAAAAGAATCAGCCAAATTTGACTAGAATTCAGTAAAATTTGACCAGCTCTTCAGGGTTAGCTGGGTGCAACTGGAAATTAGTCAAGACTAGATTTTTTTTAGTCAGTTCATTGATATTTCAAAGGCATCGGTTAGGAATCTTGTCAGAAAGCATGATTTGCCAACGTTAGCGTGGGTGTTTGACTGAATTTGTAGTCAATTTTGAACAACTAGGAAAATCAGTCAACATTTTGACTAGGTTGTTTGTTTTAAGAGTGTAACTCCTTCCGAATCAATGTCTACTGGTAAAGCTTCAAGTTCCTGAAACTCATGTGCAACCTCAATAAATGCCTGATAAACCTGTAGACCATTTCTCTGTAGACTATCTGCTGGACATTTCATTCTCAAATTCATTGTCTTTAATGGTTGTGCCGGTATTACAGACCTCGCAAAGGCGACAAGTACTCATTCATCAGTGCAAGATTGGAAATCAATTTGTGAAGTTAAATTTTGCAAATGCTATGGTTCGGAGTGGCTTCCTACTATCCCCTAATGCCTCTAGTTTGAGTGTCCCTCCCCTCTCTTCCCCGCACAGATCCGTTGCCTACTGCTGTTTGCAATATTGATGAGCCCTGAAACAAGTGTATACAGCATGCAGGATGTTAGCCATGTGAAAAGAAAAGTGTAACATCTATCTCTTGAGGGGGCTGTACCATAATTGTTGATCTATACTTGTAAAATAATTAGTTTATAACATAAAAAAGTCTGTTTTCTCAGTCAAAACAAGTTAAAGTTTTAGAACTTAGAGCTTTTCTTCGTATCGGATAAAGGCTTTTTTCTAGAAGTGTTATTGACACAAAAAGGTAAAAATCATAAATATTCGTTTCCTTTTATTTGTTTTTTTAAATAAATTATTCATGTAAATGGTGCCTAATGCCTACATAGACCAGTGCAGCTAACTCATAAACCTGAAAGCTGTTGGTATAACAAGTAAATGAAATTACATATAACAGGTTTTGCCCTTACCC
>NW_019091667.1:199348-211119 GCF_001949145.1 Acanthaster planci
GACTCGAACCCACGACACCTGCTTACTAGTGCAGATGTTTTAACCACTCGACCACCGAGCTTGCTGGGGTCGGCTGGCCTGTCCGAGTCAAATAAAGCAGCGGGTACCGCGAACTATTTTCAAGATGTATTTTTGCATTGGGGAGATGTTAATTACATATAACAGGTTTTGCCCTACGTTGGGTAAGGGCAAAACCTGTTATATGTAATTAACATCTCCCCAATGCAAAAGTACATCTTGAAAAAGTAAATGAAACTCGCCAAACACTCAAATGAAATGACAGGAAAGGCCTTTACAAATACTTCAATCTGTGTGTGAAAATAAAATGATACAAAATGTTAGTGGCTTATTTATTAATGTATAATTATGTAAATAAATGACTTTTTACAATCCGTGATAATCTCATTTTTCATATAATTCATCATCCTCAATGTTGTTTTTATCTCGTTCGACTTCAAAATCACAATAAGTATTTTTAATCAAATTTAATAATTATATAGGGTGGATTAAAACCTTCCTTTAAAAGTAAAAATATAATAAAGGCTGTAATTTTAGATTTATGCAAATTAGGTACACTTTTAGGTGTCAGCCCTTCTAAATATCCTCTCTAGGTCCTAACCAATGTGTCTGCCAAGTTTGGTGCTTTGGATCAGTCGGTCGGTCAAAAATTGGACCTAAGCCACCTGACTAATCAGGTCAATTTGGGTCGAAAACCCTTCCCTTTTGAGCTATACTGAAAGTTTGTACTTCTCAAGATATAGCACTTTGAGTGGTGCCCCTTAAATGTCAAGTGACTTGTCAGCTGATGACAACATCATCACGTTTGGTCAAGTTGGGTCTAAAATTCTTCCCCTTTAAGCTATACACAAAGTTTTAATCCAATCAGACATGAACTTCCTAAGGTATAGCTTGTTAAAGAGTGCCCCTTTAATGTCACGTAATTTGCCACCTGATGACGTCATGACGACCTTGTACAGGAACCTTTTCTAGCTTGTGGCCTTAGTGTTGGCCCCCTAACACGAACTCAGTCAGATGGGAAAACAGTGCAAATGCAGTCTTCCCATTAATTAAGAAACATGTATAAAACCTGTGCGCATGTGGGAAAAACTAAATATTCAAAATTCAAATAATAAAATATGTGATGACATCATCCTGTTGACTTTGTTGTAGGACCATCCTTAATTAATTGTCTGAAGGTTTGTTGAGTATGAAGTCCATCAGGTTAAAAAAAAAGATCTTCAGTCAAGTAGCACGATAATTTAGTAGAAGAATATGTACAAAACCTATGGAAGAAAGGTAAATATTCAAAATTCAAAATAAATCACAGGATGACGTCATCATGACGAGTTTCTTCTGGGACCGTCCTTACGTTATTATCTAAAGGTCTGCCAAGTCTTAGGTCAATCAGATGTTTAAAACTACCAAAGTGCTATGCCAGAAAAAGATGTGTACAAACCCTATGGAGAAAAGTCTGAAAAATAACTAGAAGTCATCTGCCTGTTTGCCAACAGAACAGAGGGCTTTTTTGCATCCCTTTAGTTATTTTCAATAACGAATCTACTGCACAAACCTAATGGCCGAATTGTTGTATCATGACCATTTGGGTCCAATGTTTCAACCCAATCAGGTACTTTAGTAAATAACATGCTTTAAAGAATGCATGTACTATGTAATTTAACTCATCTGATGATGTCATTACATCAGGCAAATCTTTGACTACAACAAATCCTGTTGTTGTTTTCTGCAAAGTTTAAACTCATTGGGATGTGTTCTTCAGGAGATAGAAGGCTTTAAAAGTGAACCTTTAATGTCACGTGATTTGTCACCTGATGATGTCATTATTGCTTGAGGTCAAGTTTTGCCTAAAGCACTTCCTTTCCAAGATATCACCAAGGGTTCAACCCAATCACACATGCACTTCAAGAGACATAGAGCTTGGGGGGTGCCCCTTTAATGTCATGATTTTTCACAAGATGACGTCATCATCACATCAAGTCATTTTTTTTGTCTAAAGCACTCCACTTCTAAGATATCCACTAGGTTTGAACCCAGTCAGACATGTACTTTACGAGATATAGTGCTTTCAAGAGTGCACCTTTAATGTTAAGTTACATGATCAACTGATGACGTCATCATCCCATGAGGTCAGTTTTCACCTGTCACACCATCCCTTCTTGATATCTGCAAAGTTTCAACCCATTTGGCAGTTTGCTTTAGGAGATAAAGGGCTTGAAATTATGCATCTTTAAAGTCATGTGACATGATCATCTGATAATGTCATCATCACATGAGGTCAATTTTGTCTATAACACTTCCCTTTCTACATGTAAATACTTGCCGAGTTTCAACCCAATCGAACATGCATTTCGTGAGATAAGGTAAGGATGCACTTATAATGTCATGTGACCTGTCTACTGATGACATTGTCATCACATATGACAATGTCATTAAGATTTCAACCCAATCAGACATGTACAATGCAAACTACAATACAAAACATCATTAATATCGTAGAAAGAGCACAGAATAGAGATTGCAAACATTTGTCATTCCATGCAATGCAATCTGCTGTCAGCGCCAAGAGCTTGGAAATTTGCCAACTCCTGAGTACATGCCCTAGGCACTGTACGCTGCCTATGTTACAGGCAGGTATTACGTGTCCATGCACACACAGTAGCCAATGCATAGTATACAAATGGTATTTTCGATTTCACAGACATTATAAGGGGGTTGTCAGCGCTTCATCTGTGTGAAGCAGTACACCAGTTCAGCATCTAATGGACAATTCACTCCTCAATCTTTTATGGTTGATTTCTTCAGCAAATTTTGAAGAATAAAAGGACTTCCAGTATGATTAGGTCATCGGCTTCAAAGTTCACACATGTTGATTGGGTGAAGATCATCATACATGTCAATTTTCAGGTGATTCGGACAAACTTCACCACAGACATCTACTCAAAATTCATTTCTCAGAATTTTTATCCTCGCGTTCAATAATTACATGACGTCATCAGTAGTTGATCTGAAGAATACTTCACCCCATTGACTAACATTGTTAAAAGCAAGTTAATACCTATTACTGACAAGGACTAGGACAGTACAAACATGAGATATACAGGAACGAGACAAGACTTGACCATGGCTGAATCTATCTGATGGGGACATTGTATAATAATTACATGTAAGTGGCATCACAAATTTTCCAAATATGTATTAAGTAGTGTCATTTTTAGTTTCTTGGCAAATGCAGGCAGAGTAGGCGATGATTTTAAAGTGTCATTCAGTTTGTTCCAACTTGAAATGCCACGATTAACTAGACTTTTTTTTTATTTAGAGCTGTTCTACTGAATTAAACATAGAGATGCTCTCTGGATGCACTTTGAGTATTCCAGGAATGAACATTTGAAGCTAAGGTAAAACATGCATTTAAACAAGATGGTAATGCATTAGTTGTATATTTATACATAAATTTACAGAATTTGCAAAAAAGGCCAAAAAAGAACAGAAGTAATGCCTTTTTTGCAACTTGCGACAAACAAAATCTTAAGGAAAACAATAGCTGTTCCAGCAGATTGCCAAAGCTGCTAATAATGACATTTGTATTAAGATGCCTTTATATGTGAGGTTTCACTACATGTCCGATTAGTTTGAACATTACTATTTTGAGAGGCATGGATATGTTGTATTTAAATTTAGTTGTGACATCATGTTGAGTCATTGATGTGTTACACAATACTACCTTCAATAATGAAGGACATTTGTGTCATATTAGGCTTAAGTGTAATTAAAAACATACTAAACAGAAAATAAAAGTGATTGATGTCATTGACCAATTTTAGAAACCACTTTTAGAACCTTAGTTTCCAGGCTGGATCATTACAAAAGTTGTCATTTGTCTAAGAATTGTGTTTGAAGTGAGCTTGTGAATTGGCCAAAATTATGACTCAATGCTTGAGAGCTGTTCCAGTGGGGTATGTAAAATCACACTGCGCAGCACAGTCCGTGCATATATCATGCACAATACAAAGTCACACTGTTGCATGATACAGCTGGCAATGGGCCTGCATGCAGTGTGTGGAATCTGTGCATACATCTGCCCTGGTCAAGCTCTATATTCAGCGGCAGCAGATGTTTTGCAGTAGATAAAACCGGTTTCACATGACTGATGTCACGTTATGCCCTGTAACTACGTTGTTGGTAAAAGCTGCCCTACTTGACTTTTCCTGTCGCGAGTTCCACATTACATTATATGTACATGTATTCCAATGCTCATATTATAAAATGTAACTTTTAAACCACACACAGAGGCAAAACTGTGCGGGAAGATAACTGTCCTATAACTTTAAGAAAGACGCAATGCCTCAGGAATATGTTGATGTTTGTCGATGTATACCACACACAGGGGATCGACCCTTCACCCAATATTGTGCCTAATTTCTGGACAGCACCTTTCTTGTCACAATTATGATTTTTATTTTGTTTCAAAATATGTGACCCAGTACATCGTAATCAGGAATAAGTCGCTGAGGCCGTTTTACATAATGGCTGAGTAAAGTGGGGATGTGGGTAAATGTTGAAAACATCAATGTGGCGGTTTCTGTATATTTTGGAAGTGTATGTATGAAAGGTTACCATCAACACACTTGTGATGTGTACCATTTGAAAGCTTATGAAATTCTCTTTCTGACCATGTACATATCTCACAAAGTCAATTTTGGACGTATTCCTGCTTTCGACCCACTGGGTCACATATTATGTAACCTTTCTTCAACCATACTGTTATCAGTTTTGAATCTCAAATACAGATACTACAGTTTCAGTGTGTTCTTTAAAAATTCACAAGCTTACCCAGGCAAGCTCAGTGGTCGAGTGGTTAAGAAGCCTGCACTGAGCAGGAGGATGTGGGTTCAAGTAAGGTTGTGAATTTTTTCACAAGCTCTCAGACAAACACTGAGTATACAGTGTTATATATCTATGTTGATGTAAGGGCAAAACCTGTTTTTAAAAATTAACATCCTCTGGCGCAACAACAGTTTGTGGTACCCGCTGCAACCTCAGACTGGCCTGGCGACCCTGGCAGGCTCAATGGTCAAGTAGTTGTTAAGACATCTGCACTAGTAAGCAAGAAGTCCTGGGTTCAAGTCCCACCCATGCAATGCTTGGACAAACACAAGTATACAGTGTATATGTTGATGTAAGAGCAAAACCTGTTATAAAAATTAACATTTCCTAACGCAAAGTACACACTTGAAATGATTTTTTTAAATCTTCCTCATTTGAACACTCCTTCGATATATCTCCTGAACAAAAGCCTTTTTGTTTCCAATTTTTGGCATGACTTTTGTTAGGGGAAGTAGATATGTAGGTCTTTGAAAATTTTGATGACATTAAACTGTACAAAGTTTGATTCACATTAGAGACAAGATCCAATCAGCATGAAATTCTCTGGTTGGAAACGGAACTTTTGATCATAGATCATGTTATCTTAAAAAAATTCAAATGATATTTACCATTTTGTTACTTGCTTATTTACTCATTTAAAGTCTATTCCAGTTGAAGTTTTGGATATGAAGCAGAGGTTGATTAAAGATGTGATAAAATCTGTGCTGTGTTGTACAAGTATCTGTCAGTTTTATTATATACTTTTCGTTTTTTCTACAGACACTTGCCATATATGATCGTTTTGGACGTCTGATGCTTGGAAGTGAAGATATTCCCAAAGATGTGTTGGAGTATGTCGTGTTTGAGAAGCATCTGTCAGGGTTGTATGGATCATGGCGTATTCATGGCAAAATAGTACCAGCTTGGGCAGCATCACTGGAACCAATTGTCAAAACAGTGATAATACAAGCCAGTGAAGACACAGAACTTACGATGCAAGACAGGTAAAAAGCAATCAAAGGTGAAATAACAAGTAGACACAAATGATAATCAGTATCGCACCTTCAATACCACCATCCCTTTGTTGCATATGTTGATCAGACTCCTGTATTGAGATCCTTGAGCTACAACAAATTACATGATTTGGTTCATATCTGAAAAGATGTAACAGTGACAGTTTTTTGGAACAAAAATGGCAAAGCAAAAGCAACATGTTTCCCTTTTGGTATTGAAATTATTAGCATCGGTTGAAAGTTTACATTAACTTTGGGGCAGCCATGATATGGAATTCTGCACTTTTTGCAGGAATGAGTGTTATGAGTATCATTAGGTTATTGAGTATGTACAGTATTTTAGCAGTTTACAATTAGAAAGCTACTATGGACAAAGGTTTATCAATAGAGCCTGAAAGCTTACTCTTGATGTCAAGCTTCTGGAACCCTTGAATAAAAAATAAAATAATGCACAGATATTTTCAATTAATTTACTTTTATAAAAATCATCTTGGAAAAAGCCTTTAAGCAACTAAAAATGTGCCCTGCTTGAAAGAAAAATGTTATGCCAAAAATTGCCCTGTCACCTCCAAAAATCTCAAATGTGCGACACTCAGTACAACTTGACCTTATACACAGTTTGTTTATGGCAGTCTTGCGGCAAAAACTAAAACAAGAAATTAAAAGAAGAGACTAAACAAGAGACCAATATGAACTTTAACAGTTAACATAAAACGCCCGTGCTAAATGCTAGGAATATGCTGCATTTAAAAATTTCTAAAGTCTAATGTAACCTTTTCTTACAAGAACTGTACAAGGCCAGTCTAACTGAATCTAAAACCTGTGCATCACAAGGCTATGCAATGTCATTCTCACATACTGTAAGTACATGAAGTGTAAACAAATGTGCATAAACAAGGAGACCTAGGAACAATAATGTGGAAGTGAATGTCCTTACCAAAATCCCTTTCATATATATTTTGCACAATTTAACTTAAGCACCAAGAATTATATCTGACATGAGTGTTACATGGGATGGTTTGAGTTAGAATTCTTTCTTCCAAAAATTTAAGAACACCATAGAGTTGCCCCATGTAAATCCCCACAGTCAGGCAACACAGCCTTCTACCTTCAAGTCCTTTTTTTAACATACTGTTCTGTGAAGACCATTTCTGTCTATTTAGGAACGACCTTTTGCTCGTTTTTATTTAACAAATTCTAACAATCGTAGCCAGAGCACCGTGAGTGCTTGCTACGCACCATCTGTTTCACAACCAGGAAACCACTTTGTACCCAATGATCGCCACCCCAATGTGTTGCTGGTAATCTGCATCCTTGAAACTTTGTGTACAGAGGTATATGAAATTGAATATTCGTGCTTTGTTGGTACTTGGTGTGATCTCATAACAACATCAAGTTTAATGCTTGTGCAGTTGCTTGCATTACGCTGTGTGCCCTAAATGTATATGTGCAGCCATTGCCCTTAATGATCGCTTTATTCTGGAGTTATTTTGGGAATGAATAGCCCCATTGTTTACAAGATTTTGTTTTGTTTGAATGATTTTATTATGCCGTTTGTACAAAAGCATTTTTAGCCCATTTTGTTCCTTATGAACTTAGCTTTCCAGTAGTAGTCAACATTTTGTTGGCCAGTCTCAGCCAAGTTTTTATCAAGTCTTTGAAGACTGATGTATTGGAGAAGGGAGAAAAAATTACAAACTTTGCATGGATTATGGAACAGTGTATCAAAATTTAAAAGTTTATTCACGATGGCAAAAGTAGGTCTAATATCAGGGATTTTTCTCTCTTTATTTCCTGGTCACAGCAATAATTTGTATTCAATTGCAAGCAAAACGCTACAACTATAGGATATTACTGGCCCCGCTTGTCCAGCTAAGATGCAGGCAGTAATGGAGTATTTTTGGAATGTTTTCCGTTATTCGTCTGACTCAGTGGCGATGATCATAGAACACTTTGAAGTGCCAGAGTTGCTACTTCTTCTGTGTCCTTACTCTTTGATTGCACTCTTTCACTTGCAGTGCATGCATATAATGTAAATGTGTGTGGTGTGCTGTCATATTAATCAATGGATATATAGGCAATTTTGAGACAGGTACTGTAACTCTTTCCTGTAGGTACCTCAAAGTCCGATTTTCTCGAAGCGTACAAAATGTGCAAAAAAAGTCGCATGACAACTCTTGTGAGCCAATTCCATAGGCATTTTTGGCATTTTGGATAAATTGTAGATATTGAGTCGAAAATGCAAAAAGGCTGATAGACAACACAGAACTGGTAGATTCCCTGGAAACCCATATGCTGCATAAATTACTAGCACAGAACATCTGTGTACCAATTTTTTTGTTTGTTTGTTTGTTTGTTTGTTTGTTTGTTTGTTTGTTTGTTTGTTTGTTTTTTTCAAATAGATTCAGAATCTGAATTTTTAGATTAATTGAAGTAGACTTTTTATCTGAATCTTTTTTTCTAATCAGGCAAGTCAGCATAATTCTTCATTCTGAAGCAAGCAAATAATATCTGCTTCTTGTTAATTTTTATTAAGATTTATTTGTTGTTACAAGATCGAACAAATCTTAATTTAAATCATTTACAGGTAATTAATAATACCAGCTTTGGCTTTGACTGATAGGGATGTTGTCAGAGCCTATGTGATGTGCATGCAGTATGGCACCTACAAGTACTTGTCAAGTTGTCAACAGTTCCCTTTCCCATGTAGATACAGGTATACCAAGTCTATAATTCCAAGTTCTCAATTGAGTTAAACATATTTTGTGAAAGTATAGTCTAAGTTTACAAAATTCTGTTGATAATTAGGATGTAAAAAGGAAGACGAGTGGTTAATGGCATTTTTCCACTCTCTTGTCCTTAGTTTAAAAAAAGAGCTGTACACTGGTACTACAGACAGTTAAATCGTGATATGAATCATTTATTTCATGCTCTGAATGAAATTTTTGAAATTTGTATTCAAACAAGTGGCTTGAATTCAGTGGTTCACCCAGAATTTGTTCTGGGGGAGGATACAAACAAATTTACCTCTCCAATAGCTCATGATGCTCAGACCTCCCCCGCCCTGGTTGTGCATTGTGCAACAGGAGACTGGGGTTCAGGGCTAAATCAGCGCTAGTAGTTTGAGATCTAGGTGTGTATCATATCTTCATTTTCCAGAAAGGAAAGAAAAAACAAAACTAAAAACACCTCTAGGGGCTTGAAGCCCCTTGATCCCAAGGTGCTCTACTGCTTTTTTCCCCAAGGCCTTGATGCCTTAACTGGAATTTTACCCCTATCTCCTAGATCCGTCAAAGAAGGTAGACCCAGAAATTTCTTTACCCTTGAGATTTTGAACAGTATTACATGTTGGAAGATTTAACAATTAGTGGCTTGGGCTGATTTTAATTAACTTTTAATGTAGAATGGAAATCGTCAAATGCGTTAATGTCCACATTCCCAGGGAGTGTGACATGGTTTAATGAGATTGTTAACGTCAACTCTTTGGCAGTTAAAATGAATTAAACAAATGTGAATTTTAGAGGTGGTGCAAACTTATTTGGTGCCTCATGTTGATTTGTATTTGACCACGTTTTAAAGCCAGTTTGTTTGTAATTTACAATCCCTGCAAGCAGTGCTTTGTAATTTGTTGGTCATTTCCGTGAAATGGGAAAATCACAAGGGAAAAGATAAACTAATATGTAACATGTACAATTTAGCTCCACCCATGTCATAATAAAA
This sequence comes from Acanthaster planci, assembly GCF_001949145.1. The sequence continues at coordinate 208,963 of NW_019091667.1, forward strand.
GCTGCATTAAATTTGTTTCTAGAAATCACTTTACATTCATATAGTTTGTTGATCTCATGCCATATTGCCCTGTGTCTCTTTTCTGACAGTGTCTTGTTCTGTTTTATAAAATTAATGTGAAGTAACTACTCAGAGCAATAAATACCTGTGTGGGATGATTTTAAATGCTGAAGATTTTAGATGAAAAATTAAGGTACATGTACTAAGTTTAACACTAAGGTGCCACTGGCTTTTAAATAACAACCAATAGTTTGGACGGTTTTATTAGAGGATAGTGTTTGTTGTTTACATTCCATTATCTGTTTCACATCACATTTTATGGCACTCAGTAAGAATCCCCACATTGTGGGGTATTGTCAAAGACCTGGAAGCATTACCAAAACAGTTTTGTAATCTCTGGGTTTCCTCTTTTCATTTTCCTTTATTTCCATGATTTAGTTTTGGGTTTCAATAATTTTGGCTGCCACTTGGAAAGAGTAGACAGTAGTGAGAATTACCGAATTTGACAAGTAATTGAGCCGAAGTCATGCTTTACTTTGGAAGTCCACTTTTGGAATTCCTTTTACCTTTTAAACCTCGCAATAATTTACACAAATCTGCTCTGAGTGGGAAGAAGAGAGGGAGTGGTTTATTTCAAAGTGGACATATTTCAAAATGAACTATTGACATGGAATGCAAGAGGTTTACGTTGTTAGATGTAAAGTTTTAAGCCTAACTTTGGTGCTCTTATAGAAGGATATTTCGATGTTTTTTCAACAGTCACCTGATTATGGATTGAGACTTTTCTCTCCCAGCACGCAAGGTATAAGAAGTGGTTAATTAGGCAGTTTAGCCCAGTTGAGTCTGTTATATAGTCTTATTCTGTCTAGAAAAAAAGGGAAAGGCTGTGTCACCACTAACTACAAGTTCCTTTTGTGATGACTCGGGTTTTACAAACTTAAAAACTTCAGACAGACAGAACTGATGACAGAAACAAGGAGATTGTTCAGTTAATAACTACATTAACCAAATTAAGCTATTTATAATATTTACAAAGGTTTGGAGTTTAGAATCCAGCTCCTCCAATTCTTCAAATGCTCTGCAGCCCTTTCTGTTCTTTTTCAGCAATTTCAACATCACAAGCTTGATCCAAAAGTCACAGGGTTTTTTTGTAGAAGTATCTACCACAATACTGATCAAAATGTACAACACTCGAATATTCAAAATCCAGTGACTCTAGGTTTCAGTTCAATCAAATTTGTTCAATATCAAAATTCACAAGATATATACCACTTTGATTTCAAATACCAAGTTAACCAGAACTTCAAAACATTACCATGTGTATTCAAGAATCAAACAATTCAATTTTGCTTAGAGCATACTGCTTAATTTAAATTCCAGCTCTATTACTTCTTCTTTAAAATTTAAATTTCTTCAATTCAAATTTGTACAATCATTATGTTTAAGCATGCACTTTCCTTCAGTTCAGTTCAATGTCAGCTTGACATTCATGTTCAACAGTAGCATTCAGGTTCCGGTAGACAAGACTGCACATGAATAGATGTTTTTGTTTCCGGTTATCTACGATACAGTTACCAAAACCTAAAACAGTTTACCGAAACCCATCCAGTATTTTGCCTAACTTTAAAATATAGCCTTTGCACAAAATTCTCAATATATCAAGAATATTGAATTTCTTGGGTTTGGTGTCATTCATACCTGCTGTTTTTTAACGCACTGAAATTCATTAGTTGACGATAAAACAATCAAAATCGAATGGCATGAACTTCTTGTACTTCTTATGAAATGGGCATAATGGGAAATACAGAGCTTACGGATGTGTCTTGCTCTTAAATGTTGGAAGGCTGAGTGTTGCTCAATGGGTTGTCTGCAGGACCGATAAGGCACTCTTTTGCATTGCCAAAACAAATGTTGGCACTGACACGGTATTTGCCAAACAGGTGGGTCAGGTCAAATCGGTGACAGCTTTCACCGATTTGCCAACAAAACCTGCTGGGCAAGTTGACAACCAGTTCCTGTCACACTCAGCTCCACTTCTCATACACCCAAACATTATTACGAGTGTCGTCCTTCGCGATCAGAAAATGTTCTTATCAGCTAACGTACACACAACCCTTTTCGACTACTGTTCACGCTCTGTCACACACGTTTAACAAA
>NW_019091667.1:213837-226392 GCF_001949145.1 Acanthaster planci
TTTTCAGAGGGATCTTAACAGTAACAAATGGACAAAAACAACCATGGCCACACACACAGATAATAAATTTACGTAACAGATGGAAGAGTTTATGCAGGTTGAACGCAACCTACGCCTTAAATTTGAATGCCAAATACTACTGGGAAATTATGTGTATGTGATTGGTCTAAAACTTTTGCCGCATGATCGATTCTTTTTTGTTTGGATGCTACAATGACCATATAACGCGCATAATAAACGGGCCTAAGAATGGAGCAGCATGGGGAAGATGGGATACTTGTGACAGGCTGGACAAAATAAGAAGCACATAGTTATGAAGTGTTATTCTTTAACAGAAGTTCAATGTTGCCAACCCTGACCAGCAGTACATACAACTGAGTGTATATGAAAATTGATATTACTACATCTCATGCAGAAAACTTCGTGTCAAGATTGACACAGTGTCTAATTTATTTTGGAATACGTTGTGGAACAAACTTAGACCGTATACACTACTTTATGGATTTACCGAAGTTGGAAAGTTGCACTGTCTTGGAGGGAGGAGTCTGATTTCATATCATACAAAATATTTATTTCAAACCAACGGAATAGTGATCATACAGTGGAAGCGAAAAATCGGCGTGTCCTGCAGGGCAGTCGTTCGGCATCCGGGATCGGACCTGTCGAGTCCGCGGCGCGCATACTTTTATCTATACAATAATTTTTGTAAGGACCCCTAGACGCCGCCATCTTGCCCTAATCGCTGCTCCCGAACCGCGCGTCTGTCACATCCGTCCATTGACCGGCCCGTTGGTCGTCTGAGATTCTCCTTGCCATTGGGTGTGGGCATGAGCCATCTTGCCCGGATGGGTCCCATCACTGAAAGAGATCAGTGGGCCCGATCCTGAGAACGTCTAGCCCGGCCCGTGATTAAGTGAGCACTTTATGGAATAGTATGCGGGGGAACACACTTTGTAGACGGCAGTCTAATGGTGTCTTCAGATCTCAACCTTAATTTGTCAGAAGCAACCACTGACGTTTTTAAATTTACCTTGTCACCGCTGTGGACATCTGAGTTTTTCAATTGTTATTGATTTTGTTCAGGTACTTCTAGTGTTAGGGCCAAACTTGCACTTGTTTTTTCCAGCATGGTAAGGGCGCTATGCAAGCAAAATGGAGTTGCTGTATGCAACATGGCTCCATGTGACTAGGATACGTTTTAACGTGTCTCCGCTTTGTTGGAAGAATTATCCCCTTAAGGTTTTATTAAACGGTTAGTAATAAAAGTGTTTCTTTATCCCAAACGTTATAGTGTTTAGTGCAATTTCTGTAATGCCATTGACTGTACATTAAGAGTGTTACATTTTGCCAAAATATTTCGGACTGTTTAGGCAAGCTACACGCGGTTGGGATATACATTGTACATGTAAATGTTACGGGTCTTCACAAACATTCGGTTTTACATTTTGGTTGTCCAGTAGTAGGTGCTGCCTAACAGTGTTACGGTACCTAGCAAATGAGAATTGCCGATTCCAGACCTTTGTTGCAAACCGCCTTGTAGTCATAAGAGATGCTGCTACTATGCAGAAGTGGAAGTACATAGACACCAAGTCCAATCCTGCTGATTGTGCAACATGTGGTCAGTCGGTGAAGAGATTCTTGCAGTGTTCTACGTGGTTTGAAGGTCCGGCATTCCTGTCTCAGCCAGAAGCACAATGGCCTCAGCAAGATACACATCAGACTAAGCTACCTGAAAATGATGTTGAGGTAAAGAAGACTGTGCTGATGACAGCAGAGACATCCACCAATCCAGTGGACAGACTGCTGGAGCATCATTCAGATTGGACAAAACTGAGGCGAGCAGTTGCATGGATACAGGTTTGGATGAAGCATCTCCAAGATAAAGATGCCGCATGCGTGCTATAAGGAAACAGAGCAGAACAAGAGTCAGAAAAGCCAATCAAGTGTGATTTTGTCATCACAGACCTGAGAAGATTTAATTCATGCTCAACCTACTGCAGAGAACCTTAAGGCTGCTGAGAGGGCTTTGGTGCACTTTGTGCAGCAGAAACATTGGGCTAGGAGATCAGATGGCTCAAAACATTAGAAGAAGCGCTGCCTTCAGCAGTAAAAAGGTCGTCCTCGTTGAGAACGCTTGTGGATGGTCTTCTACGTGTTAATGGTCGGATTGAAAGCAGATTTTGATTTTTGAGACAAAACTTCAGATACTACTGCCAAGAAATTGGGTCATATCTCGTCTGATTCTCCAGGACATACACAAGAAGGTTGGTCATTTGGGCAAGAATTCTGTCCTGGCAAGACTTTGCCGGCATTAATCGGAGCACCTTCGCTCATCAAGGCATCGTCTCTATATGTGTCGTTTGCAGGAGATACCAAGCACCGGCTGAGCAGCAGAAAATGGCCAGTTTGCCGCACGAGTGACTGGCATTAAATGAACCTCCGTTCAGTCATGTTGGAATGGATTATTTTGGTCCTTTTGAGGTGCGGCGTGGTAGAAGTGACGTAAAAAGATATGGTGTCAAATTCACCTGCTTGACTTCACGAGCCGTCCATTTTGAGTGGGGACATTCACTTGATACCCGTTCCTTCATCATCATCATACGCAGGTTTATTGTCCGTCGTGAATCAGTCAAGAGTATTCTCTCCGATAATGGTACCAATTTAGTTGGTGCAGAGCGTGAGATGTGAGAGTCAATAGAGGCATGGAATCGTCAAAAAATCCACAACAGCTTGTCGCAGAAAGCTTTTTCCTGGCAATTTAATCCTCCGACTGGGTCACATTTTGGAGGAATATGGGAAAGGTTGATCAGAAGTGCAAGGAAGATCTTCTACTCCCTAGTTCTAGAGCGACATTTTCATCTGAATGATGAATCTCTTTAGACTTTGTTGCGTGAAGAAGGGGCTATTATGAACGGACGACCACTGACTGAATGTCCCAACAGTCCAAGTTGTCCTGACCCCAAACCATTTGTTGCTTCAAAGATCTGGCAAGAGTTTGCCTCCAGGTTCGTTCAATGATCATGACAAGTATCTTGTTGGGCAGTGTCGGCAAGTTCAATATCTTGCAGACATCTTCTGGAAGCGGTGGTCTAAAGAATACCTGCCTCTGATTCAAGAAAGGCAAAAATGCGCTCACCCTTATAGAAATGTGGGTGATTTGGTGTTGGTGGATTCCACTCCAAGATACTCATGGGGCCTGGAGAGAATAGTGGAAGTTTTCAAGGATAAGAGTTAATTTGTCAGAAGTGTTAAGTTAAAGACTAAAGCCTCTACTTTAGTTCGTCCTTTAGCAAAGTTGTGTCTTCTTTTTAAGGGCAATGCCAATAAGTAGAGATCAGGATCAAGACAACAAGACATAGTTATGCATTTTACTAACCAAGTGTTACACCTCAAAGGGATAGGTTAAGTTTGTCCTTGTTAATTAGTAGTATATAACTAACAGAAGTGTTTGTCTTTCAGTCTCAATATTCGCTGAACACTGCTTCAGAATCATTCCATGAACATGCCTTCCTCTCTGAGAAAATCAGGGTTAAAATGAATGTGCATGTTTGGGATTGTCGTATGTATTATTATTATTTTCTCATAGTGGCAAAGCGCCACGTGTACTCAGACACTGTGACAGCATAAACCTGGAGAGTTTCTCCTCGAGGACTAGTGGTGACAATGATCTGTAGACGATGGGATTGGCAGTTGCATGCTGTCACCGAAGTGATAACCGGAGATCGTTTGCATAGTATGGCACGCCAAACGTTTCAATATTCATTTTTTTCATATATATGTGCAATGCTCGCAATATGTGTTCAATAATTTTCATTACATATGCAATGTGCAACGTTTATGTGCAATGTTCAGTAGATATGTGCGATGTTCTGCATAAATATGTTCAATGTGTAACTTACACATATGTAATGTTCAATATATTTATGCGATTTTTGACATTTTACACGTGCGATCTTGAAATATATTTGTTCGATTTTTGACATATATGTTCGCTAATAAGGAGACGTCAGGGGGTCATACAGGAAGTTAGGGACCCAGACTATAAATACTGAATTGTGGTATAACAGGGTACAATTTATCCTTGGCTACGGCTTGAAATAATGACTCTCTGCTGCGAGTTGCGATAGCCGCTTCAGAAGTATATAGGCTACGTGTAGTCGCTCGATTGGCGTGTTTCTACTGCATGGCATTCAGGCATATACAAGAAAAGTAGTGGAAACCACTTATAGGGTGCACCACTACAAATAAATTCCCATAAACTGCAGTGATAAATCCCCACACTTTGCAATAATTTTAAAAATACTCACAACTCTCACAGGTGTCCAGGCTGCACAGAAATACGATGATTGACATGTCCCCTTTCATTTTCCTTTCAATTTTCGGGGGGTTGACCAATGAATTTTTGATAAATTTTCACTAGAAGCAGATCACCCCTAAAATGAAGAAAATGTCCCTGCCCAGAAAAGTAGCTATTTTGAAAAACCATCCCTCTGCAAAACAGCCAAATAGTGCCATTTTTTGACCCAACTGCATCCAAATTACTCAGAATTTGAAGCCCAGAGTCCGGGCCAGGGGTTCAGTGCCATATTTCTCCAATTCCTCAATTTCATGGCTCTCAGGACTCTCTAATATAGAATATTTTGAGTCTATAACTTTTATTAATGAGCTCGGCGGACATATTTAGGGCCTTCTTGCGAGGGTGCACCCTTATTGGGTGGTTGTGATAGTCCAGTCCTTGGCAGTGGAATTGTACTGTTTATTTTCAACTCCGCTCATGCTACACAATGCGATTATCTAATTTACGTGAGGCCTCGAGGCACTTCCTTCTGACAGCAGGTGTACTTTAACCTACATGTATTTTCCAAGGAGACCTTGCTGTGATTTTTCGGAGTTCAAAACATGAGAAGATTGACTCGGAGCTTCTCACAATGGTTAATCTATTCAGACAAATCTGTGGATACGTAGAATATTTCGCAGACGCGCAGAATTTTGCATTTATTCAAGCAATTGCATTGTTGCAGTTCAGTGGCGATGCCATCACGGGGGTCAAACTCCTGTGGTATCAAACTAACCTTTATAGCTCAGCATTGAACGCTAATCGTATGTGGTGCTTTATTCCACTGCATGATTTTCAAGACGGGTTGAAATCCTGATACGAAGTAGAGAGACCGTAGAGACTATTCGTCTACCCAAATGGATGTATGAAGTAAGACATAATGTTTTTTAATCTGTACAAAAACTGTACAACCCAAGAAGACGATGTTGTTTTGTTTAGGGATCGCTCCTCGATCAGCAATGACTGATTGTGGAGAAAATGAGTGAATTTTAATCAGAAAACGGACTATAGACTAAGGAATCGTACGGATGTTTGGAATGTTGATGTTTATTGCATCCAGACAAATGTATTTTACAGAAGGGTTGTTTTTTGCTAATATAATATCCCAGTAGAAGCCAAATTTCTATGTTTTACATGGATTAACAGATGAATGAAATTAAAATGCAATTTCAAACGTATATTTACCCTCGTGTAAAAATGCCAATACTTTGGAAATTATATTTATGAATTGACACAATATCGGCAGAATCAGGGTATCGGATAGGAATTCTCAAGATATCGATGTTTATACTTAATTAAGCTATAAAAGAAATTTATACATATGCCTTAATGAGACATATTCTTCAAATTTACTTTGTTGCTTGTGTGCCGATCCTATACAGTGCATGGAAGGTGGCACCACATTACTTAATTCTGTATCACAGTGTAAAGAATGTACCGTCGCCATGGGCACCGTTGCTGAATTACATAATCGTTTCCCCGTTGGATGTTTGACAAGTCTCAACCCAGGTAGCAAATCCGGGTTTCCAACCCAAATAGGAAACCATATGGGTCCCAGATAGTCTAAGATGTGGGTCCCACATTGAGCAACCCATGGGGTCCTTAACATCTTGCATCCATGATCCCATAGGGAATCCCAACTAGAATGGGCCAGCTCAAATGTAAACTTTGGAGTACATGTACACATGTACTTGCTGTTTGAATGTTACAATGTTTAAATCAAATTTGTCGGTTGTAGTACAACTAAGTTTCTATTTTCCTTGCCCATGGTTTGAAAACCATTATTATTGACTTTAATTATACTTTCTTAGCAAAATCAAAACCTACATGAACACTGGGTTTTAGCGTTTCAGATTGACCTTTCTTTGCCTGGAATTCCATTTCCTTGAGCATAAATTCATGTTTTATTTCCTGATCCCTAAGTTCCTTTTCAATTTCTTTCGCTTGTAACTGCTATTTTAAGACCTCAAGGGGTAATTTAAGTGGGTCCTCCGTCAAAGAGACCCTTCTCAACCATACCATTTATTACAAACACTACGAATTAAATACCCCTTTTTGTCGCCACCAAAAACCTTGATACCGAGGGCTTTTGCCAAGACAATCAACTCGTCCTTTAATGGTCAAATTGTCCACACTCTCACGTCGTCAGAAATCCACATAACAGATAAAAGAATGGGAAAGGAACACTGAAATGACATGAGGATCAGAATCAAGGAATTTGCTCAAAACAGAATTGGAATTAATTTAATTATTCAATATTACCAATTAACACAAACCAAATTGAATGACATGGATGCGCAAAGAATTATACAGTGTTAAATTAAACAAATCATAGGTTGGCCATTGCGAGGGGAGGTACCTCCATGAACGGAATCCTGAGCCGCCAGGAAGATGCTGGAGTTCGTATCTGTTATCGGCGACTTCCGACGGGAGCGGGAGCTGGACGATCGATGACCAGTGGGCGAGGTCTAGTACTCGACAAATGACTTGTAATGGAAGGGCGTGGTACCGGCGAGAAGAACATGGCAAGACGGCAGACCACAGTTTGCGGCGATGGAACCTAGCTGGTCTTGTCCTGTCGGCACGGCAACGAAAAGACGGTCCAACGCAGACGACAGGAAGGCATGATTATGTCGTGTGCCCGTGCAAGGAGAAAATATTCCTGCTTGTCCACCCCAGCAAGCTGAAGCTCAGAATCCGCCAAGGCACGAAATCCCAACACTTTAAGACCGGTAGGAAATTCCAAAGTCCATTCCACTGGTAAAGAATGTGTCAGACCCCGGCACAGGAGCAAATAACGACGGTTCGTGGAAAAATATCAGTCAGCGAGGTAAAGGATGTCAGTCGCAGAGCGATTGGCCCACTTAATTTACATATAACCTTCGCAAAACTTTACTGAAATTTAACGGATTCTTAACAGCCTCATGTGTTGAGCATGAAATGGAAAGTATAGCGTCAGTCTCATGGCTTATGTTTAGCCCTTGCTGGCGTATAAAACTGAAGAACTAATTGAAGGAACAGAGAACACATTGCCTTTGAGTTACAGACCCATGATAAACAGTGGGCATATATTGAAGAGGCACAAAAAAGTGATGTGCGGATGAGATTATTTTGCAGAGTTTTACGATATGGGGCGTGGTAAAAAAAATCCCCATTCAAAACGTTCAATTTCCATTTTGCTCCCCCCCCGACTTAAAACTTGCATATTGTATTAAGGCAATTGGAAATCACATTCATATGGAATTCCATATCTGAAGTCGTGCGTCGCCCGTTGTGCGTCGCCCGTCGTGCGTCGCCCGTCGCCCGTTGCCGGTCGTTCATCGTCTGTCGTGCGTCGTTCGTTTTTTTTGTCTCGATTGCGCGGTGGTTTCTTTAACTTTGACCCTTGATCGTTTCACTTGTTCATGTACTTGATCGATCGATCCATCGTGCCTGACTCTCGTTTTAGCAGTAGAACTAGGAGATGTATTCGTTTTTGCAGTTTCGCCGAACTCCACTTGAAAGAAAAAAATAATATCCTTTCACTTTTAAAGACTGACATCGGTAAAGTGACGTGTATATGAAATAATACCATTTTTGTAACATCGATAACTTAGTTACTCTAGACGTAACTTTACTCGTTAACAGCCTGACGTTAGGTCTATAGCCTATGTAATATTTCTGTCTGTCCCTGCACGATATCCCACATACAAATTATTTACAATGTTTGATTCCTTCATAGTTTTCATAATAGGCTAGACGAACTGATTCAACATTATTTTAAGGGCGGGTATACGTATGATGAAATCTGCTGTATACTCCAAATTATCCATGACTTGAGTTGCAGGTAGGCTCACAGAAGTCTTTTAAACAGTAACGTTACTTGTTAGCCCCATAAATAATGCTGATGTGCTGGACAACCTGCTCTCATTGGTCTATCCTCCATGGCATACACACCCACAAAAACCAACACGTCATATTTTCTGAAACTTAAATCAAGTGGTAATTGCCTCTAACAATACATTTAATAAACAGTTTGTTATCCTCAGCACTGTCTAGTATTTCTGAATTCCAAGGTGAAATTGAGAGGACAAAATGGAATGTCTGTATCGGTTGGCAGATTTCTTTCTGGAATTTGATGAAAACAAGTCGGCACATTTTTAAAGTATGCAAATTAGAATAAGACTGTGGATAAGTTGGCCTAAACATTTTTGCTGAAAATGTTTTTCCAAAAAAAACAAACACTTGGTTGAATTCTAAGAAAGGCGATATTTTCTTAAAAAGGGGCAGGGGTTGTCTAGCATTATTGGCATTTATTATGGGACTAATATATACTTTGCAGGTGGGATTTGTACTTGCTTATTAGGAAAAGATCCTTAAAAGTGAATTGAATCATCACATTGTCCTATGTTAAACCCCGGCTTTTGCAGGCCCTATGCAACCCATTTGATGGACAACGCACGACGGGCGACGGAAAATCGCATGTTTGGAACTGGTAAATGGCAGAATCGGGACACAACAAAAACAAAAGACGACGGGCGACGGCAGATATGGAATTCCATACATTCATACTATCCCAGGACGAGATTATTTAGAAGTTTCATTTCTATTGCAAACGAACGATTTATGTCTGGGGAAAAATATGTGCAACTTCAATTTGAACTCATGCACTTTCCTGACACGGCTGGCTTGCTGGTCTTAACAGACTTGTCAGACGCGAGCTGCTCTATACACACAACCAATTTTATTGCAAACCCACCAATTTTGTGGACTGAATTCGAGTCGTTCACTTTCGGCATGGCACCATTGTCCCAGTTTCTTTTTCGCATAATTTGAGTTATTGCCGGCTGAACATAATCACTCCACTCCGTGTTCAACGACAAAAATGAAAGGGTAATGAGATCGATGAAAAGAAGAAAACGGGGATACTGTCATTACTGTCGCCTATGCTTGAATCTCGCAATTTGAAATTGTTGACCCTATATACCACATCCTGTACGACCACAGCACTTCCAGTGGTTTCTTCTTTGGAAAAAAACGTACCGTACTGTTAATTGCGGTGCAGCGGCTGTGCCCACCTTCCTAGCAGATTATCGCGTTGTGTTCGGCCGAGTCGAAAATCAACCACTGCCAAACTCTGCACCCCCCTCTGAGTGGTTCCTGCTGCTTGGATTGTTTAGGCCCATGTGCCATGCGGAAGAAACCAGCCAACCGAGCGATTTGACAAGTTTATCTACGGAAGCGGCTATCGGCAGTGTCATTAATTCAAGCTGTAGCCAAGGATAAATTTTACCCTGCTATTCCACAATTCAATATTTACAGTTTGGCTCCCTAACTTCCTGTATGACCCCCTGGCGTCTCCTGAATATCGAACATATGTGAGAAAACATCGGACAAATACAGTATATTTTAAGGTCGCACGTATAAAATGTTAAACATCGCATAAACATATTGAACATTGCACATGTATAAGTTAGACACTGAACAAAATGTAGAACGTCGCACATATCTTGAACATTGCACATATGATATTGGACATTTCATATAACTTTCGCACATTTCATATAACTTTCGCACATTGCACATAAAATGAAAATAATTATTGGACACACTGTGAACATCACACACATATATGAAAACGTTGAATATTGAAACGTTTGGCGTGCCATAGTATACAGCGCAGGCATTTGGGGCGCAGTGTCCCAATTCAAGGAAAATTCTCCGCCAGGTGGAGGCGCGCAAAAAGTACCCCCACATATTCTTTCGAAAAGAAGGGATGATTAAAAAATTCATTGCTTAACCTACTAAAAACTGAAAATCAAATGAAAAATAAGTGACCAGACAAGAATTTAATTTGTGTTTTAGAAATCTCAGGGATGTTGGCGTGCATGCTTTTGGGCCCCTGACAGTGCTGATTTTACACTGTTTTCAATGAGGCTTGAATTAGTGGACTGGACCCACAAGCAGCAGTCCATATTTCCATCTGAAGGTGCCGACGCCGCAGGCTGCAGACGATCTCTAGCTGACGGCATGCCAGCTAATCCCATTGTCAGCACATCCGATGCCACAGTGACAGAGTATACATGCGGCGCTTGGTCATTACTAGAAAATAATAACACATACGACAATCCCAAACATGCAAACTGATTTTAACCCAGCCCGATTTTTACTGAGAGCTGGGAGATGTGTTCCTTGGAGGATTCTGAAGTAACGTCCATTGATGAACAGTTGGAAAAGACAAACGCTTGGATGAAACAATAGATCATGGGGCCCGCAACATAGGGCCTGCTCTTCAGATTTAACTTAAGGCCTGAGGAACTGGTATTCCCCAATACAAGTATAGGCCAGGCCACAATTTCACTTACATCTTAAACTAAGAATACGACAATTAACGTCAATGTGAGCACCCATTGTAACTTACATTGTACGTAGTGCAAGTGACAATACTGTTTGAAACGGTGACTATCAACAATTGATCAGGACGAACTCGAAAGCCCGCAGTGGGATTCCCCAAAGACGGCATAAGTCAATGTCACACTGCTTCAAATTTCTTGAATGCTCTTGCTCGTCTAAATTTCAATGGGCCTCTCCACGCATGAAGTTGGGTCTCTTTATCTGAAAATCCAGAGAAGTGGAAAAGGTATTACTTAATACATCTACTTAGGTTGTTGCCACATGACATTGACGTCTCCTCCATTATTTATTTTGCTAAAGCCAAAGTACATCGATTATGTAACGATTTCCATAAGTTATTTCGTGCTCAAAGTACTTCAATAATCACTAACAATTTAAAAACTCGGAAGTCGAAAGCGCTGACAATGTGAAACAATGCGGACATCATTAGGTTTTCACCTACAAAGTGTGTTGACCCGCATACTTTCCAAAATTCCTCACTTAAACACGGGCCGGGCTGTAGTTAGACATCCTCTGGAACACAATTTTTAGGACACAACTTTTCTAATAAGACAAAACGCCAATGGCCAATTGTCACAGGAATGTCTTGTCATCCTGGCTCCAAGTCAATATGGCGTGCAAAGTTAACATTTAATCCGCGTATACAGATATTCCTAACACAGATATCTCTGTTCCTAATAAAGATATCTTTATTGTACATCCTGTTTAATATAAAAGATATATCTCTATTTCTAGTAGAGATAACTCTACTGTACGTCCTATTTTATTAGGTTGTCTCTATTATGTTTCCAGTCCCGCACACTGTGTCAACGGAAAGGTCATTGTAACGTCACGCACAAAGTTTCACAGAACGTCAAGATAATAGATTTTTAAACAGGAAACGTCGATGGCGACCTGCTGACCTCGGAAGCGGAAACCTAACTCTCTTGTGCAATAGAGATATCTGTTTTATAGAGATATCACTATTGGGAATCGAGATGTTTCTATTCCAGGAATAAATGTTAACTTGGCACGTCTAGGAATAGAGAAATCTGTATAAAATTTCCGGGCTTCATCAGGTATTTCACCTGTTGGATTGATTCCACTTTGAAATGTTATGATTTGATACACTTGTTTGAGCCTTTTGAGAATGAACACTGTCAGGAAACCTATGTGGCTTTCTGAACGACAAAAATCGTAGAGATAAACTGACCTGCAGTATTTTCTACTCTGATTTCTGCCCCTTTGTGGATCATTTCCTGAATTTCTTTGGTACAGATTTGATGTTGTTGATTGCTCATTTTGATCTGAGTTGGCACTTTAATTGTGCCGAACTGGAACTCGGAAGAATTCGATTCTGCATCCAACTACACTCTGTAATATCCACTTTTCCCATTCTGAAAGGTGATTTCGGATATTTGCTGCATAACAAATCCCACAGCTCAATACAGAATTGAGTCCTTCTGTTTATTGACCTAGCTTTTGGACCAACTTTTCCGTGGTTTCCTTTTTCCACGAAAGGAGCCTTTCTTATCTGCCCCTTGCAGGTGAGACTGATCACACTTGAATTGTACTCACGAGTGTATGGTTGGTACCTGTTAGACTGTTACTGTGATTTATAGTTGTGACTGCTCTACTTGTCTTTCCATGCTCTGGAAGTGGCATTCTGGCCTTTGCTTGTGCCTTTGTGTTTCATGTAAGAGGATGAAGAGGCTTCCTTGGAAGAGATCTTCACCACCTTTTGAGTGGCTTTGTGGATCTTTTCTTCGTACACTTTTTAGGTGCACTTCTCACCATACAAACAGGACACTAACGGTTTGACATCTTGAAGATAGCCCTCTTTCAGG
>NW_019091667.1:235248-254683 GCF_001949145.1 Acanthaster planci
AACGTTAAGGCGGTCAGGGGCAAGACCCCGTGGGCCGGCCGCGGTAGGCGGGCCTGTCGTGACAATATGATGCGTAACATTATGTTTGACTGGAGTGTCACGACAGAATGATCTACTGGTGATGTCCGGAAATTCCTTCAGGGTGTCCTCGAAATGTGATGGGGGCGGTGGCGCGAGGACAAGACCGACCGATTGTGTGTTCGAGGCTTTGCTGGTGATGCTCAAATTGGTTGTGGCATCAAGAAACCTGTGATGTCGAAGATCTACCAGCAAATTGAAATGACGAAGGAAATCTGCGCCTAATATGGCATGCCGAATTTCTGCAACTACAAAAACCCAGCGACATGGCCGCCGGATGCCAATGTCAAGTGTCAAAGATCTCTCACCGTAAGTAGCAATTGCCGATGAATTTGCTGCTTGGAGATCTTGACCACGGCGACGGTGGGTGCGCTCGTGCGGGGTAGGAGGGATGACGCTCACCTCAGCTCCTGTATCTACGAGGAATTGGCGTGCAGAGTGGCGGTCAGTTACATAGAACAGGCGAGAGGGTGTGGAGTGGCCGGCAGAGTATGTCGCCTTTACTTGCCGGCCTGGCCGTTTCCCTGGTTGCTGGCATTGAAGGAACAGGGCTGGGTGCACTTGTGGGCCCCGTCACCAAATTTGGCATGATACCGGCACACGTTGGCGTCATCCGGAGGAGTTGGAGTGCTGGCACGGGGTCAACGACTGCGAGAGTGAAAACGGGAGCGTTGAGGGTTGGTCGAGAGTTTCTGGACTTAGGCGATTTATCTCGCCGCGAAGAAGCTCTACCTCGCTCTGCAGGTTCGCCGTTGCTGTCGGGGTAGCCACCGGTGTCACGGAGTTCACCCCGTGAGATGGGATGGACACAGCCATGACTTTGTCAGCCAGCTCGGCGAGTTGTTCCATCGTCATGGAGTCTCCTGCCGAGGTGATTACCACCTGTACGCTAGCCGGTAACCGTTGCAAGAATAACTGGCGCAGGATCGAGTCTTCCAGTATTCTGTCGCATCCGCCGCAGTAACTGTGTCGGCTTACGATCGCCAAGTACCTCGTCGGTCAGGAGCTGCTGTAGTCGTTTTTGTTCAGTTGCCGTTGTTCTTTTGATCAGCTCCTCATGCAGGGTTTTGTAGGGGGTGTCTTGTGGAGGATTTAGGAGGATGTCCCTGACTTCCTGGGCAATTGACGGGGCGAGAGCTGAAATGATATGGTTGTATTTCATTTTCTCCGCGTTGATCCCTCTCGAGCGAACCATACATGTGAACCTGCTGCCCAGTGCTGAGGTAGTTTCAGGCTAACTGCAGCCTTTTGCACACTTTTATTCTAAACTATTTTACAGCTTGTACAAGAGAGAGTGGGAGTACTGCGCGTAGAGATGTTGCTTGGAGAGTGGTTGTGATGAGACTGGCTAAAAATGACCAAGTGGTAAACATAGGGTTGGGAACACAGGCCAGAAGAACAAGGATAAATCTAATTAAAATCTAATTATAAAGTAATAAATCCTAGACCAGAAGTCTGCCAGAGGAATGTGGTAAGAAGGCCAAAGCAATAAAAGTGGGTCCTTGTGTAGGAGTGCTCTAAAATCAATTAGGAGGCTTGACATTACAGGGTCAAAAGTTAAAGGCTCCTAATCTACTGCTGGGAAAAATGTACATGGGATCTACTGTAGATGCAAGTGTCCTTATTTTGATAAGGGGGGAAAACGCTACAATAGTTTACAGTTCGGGGTACTTCTTTCACAAAAGCCCCTAATTGCGGACTCATTTTGGATAGAATCGGGTGGCTACATTCAGGAATGAGCGCTTAGTTTTACTGCTTTTTGGGGGTATCTTCGTTCAAAGACAAATAAAAAAAATGTCGTGGCTACCCCCCCCCATAAAATTAAATCGAAAAGTGATCATCTGGCCATAATCTTGAATTTCCACTTAAAAAAACGGAGGCCAACCGTTCATGAGATTCAACAGGCAGCGCTACTTCGGTCCGATTTGGCGCGTATTTGGTATAGTGCAACCTGTAAAGACAAGATGGCGGCGACCATGGCAACAGCCCGAAATGGGGCGCCCTGTTCTCCTTTTAGTATAATTTATTCACGGGAGGAGAATGTGGGCAGTTTTGTCTTTGGAAGTTGTCAAAACAGTAACGATTATAGCCAAAGATCAAAGGAATGTACACCGTGTCTTTTTGGAGGGGCTTATTGACTATTCTGTCCTATAATAACTTGGAAAGGGCCTGAAATCCCCTCATTTATGTCTTCCCAAAAAGCTCAACCGGACGCCAGGGAAACGGAAAATAGAAAGGTCCAATCAATAATTCCATCTGCTTGTCCTCATTTTTTTTGCTTGTCTTCTCTGTGTCCCTCAGTTTTGCAGAAGATGTTTGATTTCTCAGTTTGTTTACTGAATAACATTGTAATTGCGCACAAAACACTGCCGTATTCAGTGTCAACGGACAAACTGTTTTATCCTACTTCAGAAAAACAAGAAAGCGTATTGAACGTTTGGAATTGGTTTTTCTATTTTGGATAGATTTTCTTCGTTTTGAGCCATTTTTACTGCTAAACCGGCCCTCGAAGTGATATTGTACGGACAAAATGGCGGCGCCCATAGCAAAGACCAAAAGGGGGCGCCCTGTTCTCGTTTTAGTGCATTTTATTTACAGGAGGAGAAAATGGGCAGTTTTGCCTTTGGAAGTTGTCAAAACAGTAACGATTATAGCCAAAGATTAGACGAATGTTCACCGTGTCTTTTTGGAGGGCCTTATTGACTACTCTGTCCTATAATGACTTGAAAAGGGCCTGATATCCCCCCTTTCTTTTCTTCCCAAAAGGCTCCTTTCGGACGCCGGGGAAACGAAAATTAGAAGGGTCCCATTTACAATGCTGTCTGCTCGTCCTCTTTCTTTTAGTTTTTCTTCTCTATGCCCTTCAGTTTTGCAGAAGATGTCTTATTTCTCCGTTTGTTTATTGAATAAGATTGTCATTTCGCACAAAACACTGCTGTATTCAGTGTCCACGGACAAACTGTAATTCTTCAGAAAAACAAGAAAGCGTATTTAATTTTTGGGTATGGCTTTTTATTTTGGATAGATTTTTCTTCGTTTTGAGCCATCTTTACTTCGAAACAAGCCCTTGAGGTGATATTAAAGGGTGCATTCCACCAAATGGTTGTATATCTGCGCGCGAGCTCATTAATATTCTGTGATACCACGGGATTTTTACAATAAGACAGGCCATAATCAGGAGGCATCATAGAAATATTTCTAAAAATCCCGAATTTAGGACTGATAGTTTACCGTTCGGGGTACTCATTTAACAAAAAGCCCCAAATTGCGGGCGCAGTTTGGATAGAGGTGGGCGGCTACATTCAGAAATGAACGCTTAATTTTACTGCTTTTGGGGAATATCTCCGTTCAAAGGCGAACAAAATAATTTGTGGCTAACCCACATGAAATTAAAACGAAAAGTGATCTTCTGGCTATAATCTTGAATTGCCAGTGAAGAACGGAGGCCTGTCTTTTCATCATGAGTCAACAGGCGGCGCCACTTCGGTCCGATTTTGCGCTGTTTTCTATGGACGCGTATTTGGTGTAGTGCAACCTTCTATACGGCCACAGGACGAACACGACACTATGGTGTACTATTTACGACGCACATTTCTCTCTCTCACTAGCCTCCCTCCAGGCGACGCAACTACACGACGCGATGGCACGACGGCTCCATTGTGTCGTGCCGTCGGTTCGAACCGTGGCCTTCTTGCCATTTCGTATGGTGTGCTATTTGCGACACACATTTCTCTCTCTGTCTAGCCTCCCTCAAGAGTCCTCGAGAAGGAGCTGATAACTTCCCTAGCCAGTGACCTACCATTTCACTTGGCTACTGGACTGAACAGAGACTGTTCTGTTGTCTCTCTGTGATTTCTCCTTCCATCGAACCTGCCATACTTACAAATTCGTCCCTGTCCTGCTCTAGGCAAAGAAATTATCAGAGTAAGCCTATTGAACTACACATGCATACGTTGCTGGACAGTGGGTGGCCTGGACCAGAGCCACATGAATCCGTTCCGAAACCTGATTTAGTCGAGGGGAAGGAAAGTCTGTGCACTTGAACCCTAAACATCATCTGCACTTAACCCAACACATCTTCGCCATCCATTCAAGCTCTTTTACTGCAAGCCTTTCTATTGCAAGCTCTACAGCTACTTGCCAAGTCAAGACAAGCCAAGTCAAGTCGTCCCCAACTTCAGCAATAGATCGTCTTCTAGCTAGGCCCTTTATTTATTTTCATTGTTAATTCATAATGTTTTCTGTTAAATAGAATCCCCTTTTTTTCTCATTGTTAAAAAGATGCTTTCTCTAACGTGAGGATATTTGTATTTTCGTAAACCGTGCATAACCTTTTCACTATATTAGTCGGAAACGAATTAATTCTCACTGGTTAGCTGATTATAAAAGGCGTAAACTAGTAAACAAATGAATAATGTAAGCAGGTGTCATGATTCTCATATTATGCCCGCTACAATATTTCTAAATCCATTCTAACATACAATACATCAGTCATTATAACGTGCTTGCTAATGTAACATAAGGATCTAAGGAGAAATTATACATGTGTGTGGCCAAACAGAGTTGAAGAAAAGACACGGCCACAATGATAATAGCGTCTGTGTAATGTTTTATTCAGAAACACGGACTAATATCATTGAAAGTGTGGTGCTGATAAAGGTAACGAGGAAGACTGGCCTGAAGGAAGACAAAGACGGAATATTCTGATGGTATTATAGAGCAGGCTCGGTGGTAACTTCCTAAACCCGTGGTCAAACTTGCAGCTGTACAATTGTAGACAAGTTGTCTGGAGAGTTGGGAGTACTACTTAGAAATCAGAGCAGTTCTTACATAAGCAGATTTTATTTTGCCTGTTTTCATTTTCTTAATAAAATATGAAAGAAATTAATCCTAATCAATTAATGGATGAGATAAAAACAAGAACAAATCAACACCAAAGAGTAAATAGCATGTACTTTGCAAGCACGGGGGACAGAAATGAAAGAACACAGTAAAGGCGCCCTCTATAAGCACTATGAAGCAAAGGGCGACAGCACACTTCGCGTCGTGCATCGTGTCGTGCTTCAGGCGACATAATAGGCGACGCGATGCACGACACGACATACGACGCGACGCACGGGCGACGGAAGGGGCGACGTTTAGGCGGCAAATAATGCAACACGGAAAGGACCTAAGACAGCACGACGCGACGGGTGACGCACGACGCGACGCATCGTGTGTGCACAAAAGTAATGGCAAGAAGGCGACGGTGCGACCCGACGGCACGATGCAAGGGAGCCGTCGTGCCGTCGCGTCGTGTAGTTGCGTCGCCTGGAGGGAGGCGAAAGAGAGAGAGAAATGTGTGTCGTAAATAGTACACCATAATTTCGTTGTACACACAAGACGCATCGCGTCGTGTGCTGTTGCCCTTTGCGTCATGGTGTTTGTAGAGGGCGCCTTTCTTGTTTTATTTCATTTCCGCCCCCTGAAAATCTCATTTTCCGCCCCTACTTGAATAGTAGGGTACAGTCCACTAATTCAAGCCCGATTGAAAACAGTGTAAAATCGGCACTGTTCAGGGCCCAATAACATGCTTACCAACATCCTTGAGATTGCGTGAACACAAATAAAATTATTGTCTGGTCCCTAATCTGTCGATTCCCTTTCAATTTATTGTGGACTAACCAATTACATTTTTAATTTTTCCCACAAAACAAAATCACCCCCGAAAAGTGATTTTTCCGAAGTCTGATTGCAGCCATTTTTCAAGTGGCAACCCTCAACCTTCTTGGGCACTTAGGACCATTTTTCAGTTGTAGTTTTTAGCCATTCTGCTCTCATAGGATAGCGCAAAGACTCAGGCAGTTGATCCTGGCAACGATTTACACAATCTTACCATTTCGGGGGGCCAAACAATCTCCTTTTTTTTCAGAAAAAGGGCTACTACTTCTAATGCTAATGAGCTGAGCAGAAATTCTTACTTAAATAGTGGACTGCATGCACCCAGGACATGGCATTTGTTCTTTGTACGCTGCCGCTATGGGCATGCAGAGCCTTGAACTGACAGCTTTTGAAATATTGACCAATCGTATAGTATAAATGATAGAAGAACTAACGCAACATCATGCCCAAAATTACTTACCAACATACACGGAAAAAGCTGCCAGATCGAGGCTCTGCATGCCCATGGCGGTAGCGTACAAAGAGCGAATAGGTAGCAGGTCTTGTTTCTGTTATTGTTCATTTTCATTCATAATAAGTTACTTTCAAACTTTGTGTTTTCACGAAGAGTGAGTTGTTGAAGAAAAGTTTTGTTTTTTTAATCAAATGTGATTAGAAAGAGCGTCACGACCAACTATCAGACTTGTCTCCAGGAAATGGATAACATGAGCCACATCGTTGTTTTAACTTTTCCTGCTCTAATTTTGATCTTCCTAATAATTATGTAATAGAATTGATTTTGCCCCCCCTCCTTTTTTGAAATTCTAACTCCCCCAGAATTAGGTCATACAATTTGTGTGGGTTGCTTGGCAGTGCGTGTGGGCAGTTGGTAGCAGAACTTGCAACCAGCCACAAGAGTCCTCGAGAAGGAGTCGATAACTTCCCTAGCCAGTGACCAGGCTCGGTAGTAACTCCCTAAACCCGCAGTGAAACTTGCAGGCGTACAATTGTTTATACAGAAATTAACCTAATCAAGGAAAGGATGAAATAAAAATAAGAACAAATCAACATCAAAGAGTAAATAGCATGTACTTTGAAAGCACAGGAGACAAGAAAGAGACATGAAAGAAAACCGCAGAAGCGCCCTCTACAAACACCATGAAGCAAATGGCAACAGCACACGTCGTGCTTCAGGGGACGTAATAGGCGACGCGATGCACGACACGACGCACGACGCGACGGGCGACGTTTAGGCGGGACAAAATGCAACATGGAAAGGACCTGAGACAGCACGACGCAACGGGAGACGGCACGACGCGACACACCGCGTCGTGAGTAGTAGGGATACACCGGTTCAAGTGCACCTCCCCTTTCCACCCAGTTTCTCCCTTTCCCCCACCCGCGCCGGCGTTTCCCACTTCACTCACGTTGACCTTTGGCCCCGGGGCACTTTTTGTCAATAACCCTACCTACCTACCTACCTACCTCTACCTACCTACCTACCTACCTACCTACCTCTACCTACCTACCTACCTACCTACCTACCTACCTACCTACCTACCTACCTACCTACCTATAGAGATAGATAGATAGACGGNAATTGGCTGATGAGCTGACAGATTTAATGTGGTCATTCCATGAGAGCTGAGCGCTTAGAGTGACGCCAAGATATTTGACCGTGTTTGATGCTGTGAGAGCAGTGCCGGAATGAATGTAAGCTGGAAAGAACTGAGCCCGCTTACGGGAAATGTGCATAATTTTAGTTTTAGATGTGTTGAAGGTCATACCATTAGAGGCACTCCAAGCACTCAGCTCATTAAGATCATTCTGAAGTTCAGAGACATCCAAATCTGTACGAATGGAACGATATAATAGTACGTCATCTGCAAACAAAACACAAGGTGAGTTAATGTTGCGGGAAATGTCATTGATGAAAAGGTTGAAAAGTAGGGGCCCCAAAACACTGCCCTGAGGAACCCCGGACTTCACCAAAGACCACTCCGAGGTTCGACCAACAAAAGTCACTCTCTGAAGTCGGCCCACCAAGAAATCTTTTATCCAACTCCAGAGAGCACCTCCTATGCTGAACCCAGAAGCGAGCTTATGCAGAAGTGTGTCATGGGGCATGCGGTTAAAGGCTTTGCTCATGTCCAAAAAAACAGCATCAATTCTGGGTGGATTACGCTGATCAAGCTGTGCGGCCCAAGTATGATAGACATACATAAAGCATACTTAACTTAAAATGTTGAAAGGGAGTGTATTGATCCCCATCTCTTTTTTGGAAACAAACAAATGTACAAACATCTATTCAAAATGTTTCAATGTTGAATACAAACTGGTGTTTTTCAATTCAAGATGTAGTCAACGTGAGTCCGGGTTTTACTCTGCATAAGTTTTTCAATTATTGGTCGTCTTAAGAGGGTGTTATACTTTAAGCCCACTTAACTAAGATTTTGAAAGGGAGTGTATTGCTCCCCACCCCTCTTATGTGAACAATAAACAAACACCCCCAGCAACCCAATAACCATGCATTTCTCAGAGCTAGTAGGATGGGTTTTTTCGTGTCCTATTTGGCGAGAATGGCTTGCCACCTGGGAACTGATGGTTATCCCCTTCGAAATTTTTCACAATGTCACCATGCAGTCTGTAATTGACGGCTTACTCAAGCGGCATTGCATTCGCCTGTTAAGCAAGATTCTTGCACCGACAGAGATAGAGGGGCAAACCACGGGTAAGGTCACGGAGCTAAACTGGCCATGGATCGCCGATATTGCGCCCATTTTCCCCCACCCCCCACCCCATAAGAAGCTGGCAATGCCACTGAATAATTATCTTTTGCAGCAACTAGAAACTGCTTTGTATTTCAATACAGGCTGTCTTGGTCAACGTAAGTCCAGGTTTTACTCAATTGGTCAGCGCAAGAACAGCTTTTCACTTATTGGTCGTCTCAAGGGGGTCTTATATATTAAAGGGCAGCTGTAACCAATTCTGTTTAAGACAAACCTTCAAATCTAGTGCACGTGTGTCTCAGTTAACCTTATTTTCAACAAATAATTTCTACATTCTTGTTGAGCAAAACTGTGATGTCATCTCAGAAAAAGCCTCGAGGTTACATTGATTTGTAAATAAAAAGGGCTGCATATTTGTTGATTTTTCTGGACTCAGTTTTTTCTTCTTTGCTGATTCTTCGTTGTTGATGTGCAGAGCAATAGGAAAGCATCAATCCCTTTCCAGAAATTCTGGGTTTCCGATTTGAACAGAAACACCTATGCACTGAACCATGTCTTCCCCTGAATGGCCTCAGTTGTCTAGGAAGGTGTGGATAATTTTGTTTAAAAACATGCATTTTTTAATGTTTTGAAAAAATTGGAAATGGAGGGTTTTCATACATTGAAGCACAATATAAAGTTGAAGAAAAATTGTATTTTAGAAAAATTCACTGCAGCCACACATTAAGCCTATACCTAACTGTAAAATTTTAAGGGCTGTATATTTTCCCCCACTTCTCATTTGAAAACAAACAGCCCCAATATCCCCAGCAAAAAAAGTTTATTCAGATAAAAGCAAGCTGGACTTTTTCATGTAAATTTGGCTAATATTCCCCTCCCCCTCTCAAGGAATGCCTCCCCTGCCCTCTTTAGGAATTTGGGATGTGTTGTTGAAAGTTGTCTCCACGCAATCTGTAGTATCTTCCTTGATGGGTTACTTTAGTATAGGCAGCCTGGAGGTGCTGATCAAATTGCCGGTCTATCTATACGCCAACGACAACCCAATACCTATTTTGTACAAACTCCAGATCACGTACTGGTTCAAGAACATAAACAGGTGTTCCCTTTTGGAATTGAGCGAGAGATGAGATGCTGCGCATCCCAACCAAAACGGTTCTTCCCCTTGGTTGACGGTACAAGAGAGTGCCCAATACATTAAAGACTGGTGCCAATGGCAGGACGTTCCCGTGGAGTTACTGAACATTGCCAAGTTCTGGGAATCCATGACAGGCAGATTCCCCAACCTGTCTGCCATCGCCAAAGAGATCATCTGGATGCCCGTTGCTAGTGTTGACAATGAGCGCAGCTTTTTGCAGTATAAACACCTCAACGACAGAAGGGAGAGTCTAACCCAGCAAAACACAAAAATGCTAGCAATTATGTATTTCAATGGAGACATTGAAGACCAGTTTGCCTGAATTCTGAGAAGATAATCTGCAGTCCTGTTATGTTTTTTAGTTGTTTTCCCTCAAATTTACTCAAGCACTGAAGCCATTTAAGTGGAACAAAAGCCAGGAGCCCCAGACCAGACACTGGCACAAGCATGTCTGACGGAGATGCTAAAGCACCTGGAACTCGAGAGCAGCTTCCTGGAGACGATCCGAAGCTTCACGACAGCGGAGCAGGAGGATCTGGACCGGGAATACAATATTTTGAAAAGACTTTTACCCACTACCTCGAGGACACCCGAAACTAGGGAATCTCAAAGAATGGAAACAAGTGGGTGACTGGGTACGCACATGGATCCTGCAATCCAGTGGACCTTGTGCCTTTGATAACATTTTCAAAAGCCGAAAGCAGCTTTTCTTCATGCTTTTGCATATACTCAGGACTTCATCATACTCGCGTGACTTCTCCTCTGCATCCCCTGAAACTTCCATCCATTCCTGATACAAACCCTCATCCTGCTAATATGGACTAACCTCAGTCTTTTTCTGTATAAAATTCTTCAAGGCAATCGTAGTACCGAACTACCAATCCCAACAATATATGTAGAATGTGTGGTGCAATGTGACACAGGTCATATATTATAGGTAAGATTGCCTCATCAGCAATTGAATTATAACGATGTCCGTTGGCCTTGGTGTTGTCCCCATTTCTTGGATCACTCCTGCTATGAGCAAGATCCTGCACGATGTCACCAGGTTCCCGATTTTTATACCACTCTGGGTTGGCCACATACCACCTTCCGTAATCATAGGGGAATGCACTGGGCCACCTGGTGGCAGTGCTTGAAACCAAAAACAGGCGACAAATGTTGACTTCCTTGCCAACGTTTTGCAATTTCAATACCTGTTCCTTATATGGGAAGAAGACACGACTCATGTTTTCGTATGAATCAGTTGCCTCATACATCGCAAGTAAGTCGGTTTTGTCGGGTGAGTTGCAATCGTTGAAATTGCATAGTTGCAGTGCAAGTTTCGTGGATGATCCACCCTTGTCTCCCTGTAGGAAACATTTAAAAGTAACATTACCACTTTTAAAACCAAACCATTTAGCAAAGGAATGTTATACACTGTTTTATACTTTAAAATTGACATGATCCTACATATTGAGTTTAAGGAAACTTCTGCATGTTGCTTTGTTATATACACTTGATAGATCATTTTCAGATTTTAACGCATCATTCAGTTTGAAAATACTGATAAATGTAAACAGAGCGTGAGTACTAGGTACCTTGACAATTCAGTACAACTGGCGACTTATGACCCATTATGTCAGGTTGAGCAGTAAGTGCGGATTTCTGGTCTGCAGCATGTTCAGTAATTTCATGCGCATCTTCTTCCTAGATTTTATTTGATTAAAGTAACCCCAACCAGATAACAAGTTCATTTTTAAACATACCCACTCTCCAAATTTGTAGTCTTGTAGATGCACGTGCAATGTATGGAGGGAGGTTACCATGTGCATATGCAAATAAGTCATCAATTGCTGCCTTCTAGTGGTACATGTAAAATAAAGACAAATAATTGTGATTGCTGCACTCTTTGACCAAACACGGCCTCAAGACATACACGATTCTGCAATGGAATTCCGTTACCCATGTAATTCCGTTACCAATGTTTTCATAGGAGTAAATTTTTGTATTTGAGAATTTATGTTTAAGGTTATTAGTAGGCAGATTAAGGAAGAAAATCTGCAATGGTGAAATGAGTCTGAAAGAAATAAGGCCAGGAGAAAAACTTCTGTAACTTTTTGGTAACGGAATTACAGCTAGATCAACCCAAATTTTGTAGTTTTCTCTCTCAAGTACCATATCCAGAGGAAGGAAGTGCCTCTGGCACAAGCATCTATGGCTCTAAACCTTTGCAACTATAGACTATTCAGAGGGATTAGATAAGCATTTAGGACATTTTATTGTATTTAGCTTCAGGGGTCCTTAATATAAGCCAAAAAGAATATCAAATTTCAAATTCGATTTTCCGGGAAACCAAACATTATTTTCAAAAACGGTTTTTTGCTCCATGCCAAGTGTACATTTATTAACAAATCAAAGTCAATTTAATTTCTATTTGATCAACTATAAAATTAGCCATTTTTCTCATTTCCCATACGGAATTGCCCATCAGTTAAAGAACGGTGGACTATGCCTTAGGGGCTGTTCGTTTGGTGGAGGTTTAACACTGCTCTGTGATTAGGTAATTGATCCCAATAAAGATTACCATAAATGTCAATAAATGATACAGGACTGAACTAAATCTCACGGTAACCAGTGATTTCCAAGGCAATTATATGATTGGTTTATTCAATGTCAGTGCTCAGTTATCCGTTATTTACAACAACTATTAACTGTATACAGAATTATCCTCACGGGGAGGTAGTCCTACATGGTCAACTGCACCACAAACGTGATTAATCAGCGTTTTCCTTAACCTACACCAGAATAAGCCTCATAATGATTAGCGTAACCCTCAAAATAACCAGGTATCCCTCAAAGTGATCAGGGTAACCCTCAGGTCTAAATAAATAATCTACTGATGGCTTACAACTGATAAGTCTTGACCACACAAGCAATTACAATCTTCGTAACTGGAACACAACACAACGGTGTAGACTTGTACAACAATAATCTATACTGCCTTACGAAGCAACAGTTACCAAACTGCAAGATTTAAGGTGACTTAAATAAACCTCACCCACTTCAAATTATTACGAAAAAACACATGTAAGTTGATTAAGAAGGCAATTACAATAGTCGTCACCAGACTCTAACGGAAACCTAAACCCAGTAAATCTAAACGAGGAAAGCAAGCTCCCAGACCAGGACCGCAACCCACCGTCGCTATGCCAACAAGCATGGAACAACGCCACATAAACCTTCTAGTCTAAGCTCCGCTAATTCCCCAATTAACTGGTTCACACAGGTTCCCTAACCGTATAATTTACCACTTCTTAAATAAACGAGACTATCTAACGATTCCCCAATCTTCAAAGAGATCTGATATAATCGGCAGCTCCGGCAACTGAGAACAAGCACCACACTAACCGATAGCATCAGGTACACATGAGGTAGATCCCCAACCACCAGCGGTTGTTTGTCAGATTTACACTCGAAACTCAGAACAAAACACAACTCCACAGAGCTCTGGTTAGCAGGCTGCCATCTTGAGAAGTCCTGGCAATCTACGCAGCCAACGCCCAGACCTAAGGTAATGTGCGCCTCTAATTGGTTGCCGCGCGCATGTTTAATGCATGATTTAGACGCGCCTGACTTATTAATAACCCAGACTAAACACAAGTCTGCGCAGCTACCCTGTTTCGCCACACTATGAAATGAGTCCTATGTAGGATTAAATTTGAATTAAAAGAGATATTCTGTTTTAGTGTGCACAATATATAGTTATACATGGTAAATAACAGACTATAACAAGTTTTTCCATTCTAGTCCTTGATTTTCATTGTGTGCACAGATCTTGCAAAAACTGAGTACACTCAGTAGAACTTCCTGCAGTTGTTCTGTAAGCCAGGTTTTCTAACGGCCACCATGGAAGCAACAGAACCAAACGAGGCAGCTGCAAAGGGCTTTGTGTTCAGATTCAATTTAAGCAAACTACTTGTTGGAAGACCACAAACAGCAAAACACAATGTTCCCCAAGTTACAGGACAGAAGGACATCAGCAGTAAACAAAGCGCTGAAGCATAGAGACCGTGACTCTAGAAGCAACAAAAAGAGACGCAGGAGCAAAAGCTAGCCCAAGAACAAGGACAATGACAGGGGAAGGTCCAAAGACATGAACACAGGCAGGGGAGAGGCTAAGGAAAAGGACAGGAGCATGGGGGAAAAGGCAATGACAAGATCTACGAAAACGACCTGGGCAAGGTTAAAAGGAAGGACAGGAGCAGGCACAATGACAAAGGCAAGAGCAAGGATAAGAACAATGACAAGAGCAGACAGGAGTAAGGGTAAAAGCAAGGACAGGAGCAAAGACAAAGGAAAGGACAAGGGATGCATACAGAAGTAGGTCAGTCAGAAAATAAAACCGCTTTGGAAATATTCTTACAATAATTGTTGACACATACGCTGTAGAATTTAAACACCAGCAATTATCCATTTATTCGTTACTGCAGGTAATTTTATTATATTCACCATAACAGTGTCTACATAATTTTTTTCTGGATCTGTCCGGGGAGGGGCTGAAATTTGAATGTTAGTTATTTCTTAAAATAGGGTGACAAGAAAACGCTCATGACAAGTCAATGAACAATGCCCCTTGATATCTCAGTTTATAGTTGGCCGAGGATGTAAGGACTCTGCAGAAGGGAATTTCTGTTAACGTTTTCTACATGTGCAATGAAACAATGGAAATGAAATAATGTATTTGCAATACATAAATCTCTATTCACCGGCAATTATACACTCAGATTTTTAAGTGTAAACATGCTATCTAGGTAAAAGAATATATTTTGTCCCTGTGACAAGTTCATTATGTGTACATGTACAACATTTGTAAAGTACGGCTAATGTAGCAAAGAATGTTACTCATTAAAACTAGCTTTTTAATTTAAAATTGAGAAATTATTTTACAGAACCTCTTCCTATGCACCATGATTGTAGAACCAGTTGCCAATACATACCTGCCATCTTTGAAGACCGCGGCCAATGGCCGTGGTAAAGATGAATGTTTAATGAACCACTTTTTCGGGGAAGAGGACAGTTTGTAAGTCTACTTCTAAAACCCCTCTAACGTCAGATGATGAAGATGACACCAATACATCCCACAAACCATGGGAGGATGAGAAATTCAGTGATTTGTTCTCAATTCTTCAAATGAGGAGCTTGTATGCCCAGCAGGCCAGAGGGAATTACCACCCCCATGCTCAAAATGACAATATATTGAAAGATGTTGCGTACAGCAGTACTTGTATAATACAGGCAGAGGCCTCGTCAGAAGCAACTTCAACTTTACAAAACATCAAGTGCTAGTAACTCATCAGAAATCCAGGTGCTAACCACTTCAAATCAAGATGGGTGTGTCTATGATAGACCTCAGTGCTGTCTATTTTGTTATCTGCTAGAGAGGATACGACTTTGTTATTTGAAAACACCATACCTTAAAAATAAATTCGCTGTCTAGGAATGGCTTGGAACAGTGGACAAGAAGTAAAAGGAAACAACTCACACTTCTGCGCAACTATGGGGATTTTTCAGACGATATTTTAGTCTTCCTGAAAGGAAATGTTACTCTGACCTTTGGAAGCACAGGTGCTGCAACAGAAAGCTCAGATGAGTCGGAGAACAGCCAGTCATTCGCAAGCAGAAAGAAGCAATTGGTTTGGTAATAACCAGCAGGATGATGCTTCCGATAGCACCAGGGGTGTTTATGCTGACGCATGAGATCACGATGAGTGCTTGGAATTTGACATTCGTTTCTACTTCCATAGAAAAGGCTGGAAAATACGCCTTACATGACCAAGACACACTGTAGTAAGATCACCTGTATGGGGATCCGGATACAGGTGATTGGTAAGAACTTAACAAAAAACCATATGGAAATTAAGGTAAAATCATACACTGCACTCATGCAAGAGATCAAAGGAAAAAAGCTGTGCCCAGTGGCACCTTTCATTCAACTGATTGAACATTTTAATCTGTCGTGCACAAGACTGTGTTAAAAACCAGAATCAAATGTGAACAAAGAGGACTCAATATTGTTCTACAATATTACCGTTGGTGTAACCAAGGTGAGAAAGTTTCATGTCAAGACTGATCATCAATAAGTACTTTCGATCTACAAAAACCACTCCATCCAAATAATGGGAGCAACGATACTCTCTGAGCATTAATTTGGGCATAAACATGTAATGTCAATAATGAAACACAAAAGTGTATCGTCACTGGCTATTTACCAACGGTTGTCTGTTGTCGAGAAACTACAATCTAGAAAAGCACTTTCATTCAGCCTTGGCACTGTCGTTGAAACAACCACTACAGCGCATAACCACCTCTGAACTTCCTATCAATCCAACTGCAGCTGTCGTTAGTTACAGATAACAACCTGAGGCTCAGCCAATCATTCGGCGATCTTGGCATACTCAATTCCCCTCAGAGAAGTTGCCAACCAATATTCCACGGTTGCAAGATCAACAATTAAATGTAAATGTGTGCAACACAAAACGAACAGGTTTAAATATCTAGGCCTACATGCTGTGACCCGGAGTATTTTCAATCTGTACATATCAAATTAATATTTTCATGGCACTTAGTTTTAATACATATAGGTAAATGGTCAATTTCAACTTTTAATATGTTTAATTTAATTTGGCCTAGTTTTTAATTTATGCACTGTGAACTCCTCTGGTGTGGAACATCAAGTCTCCAGATATTGAAGGACATCTTCAGCCTAGTTGTGTAGTTATTGATATGCGTACTTAAAACAATGTTGGAGCGTTCAATTAAATTGAATTATAATTTAAATATTCAGTAAAAGCATGGTAAAAAACTCTGTTATAGCTGTTATTGAAATAAGCTTAATAAAATCAATGCTCACATAAAATACATGACAAAATTGAAACATTAACGCATAAGGTGACCATGTAATAAAATTTTACAATGCCTTTTTCTTAAAACACGATGCTAGTCAGTATAATCCATTCCTATTGGTCGAGAGAATGCATGTGCTGCGGCACGCCGAACGCGCGTGAAGTTAATATTGACTCCTTAAAGGAGATTCACTGGACTACTCGTACAAGGAATGCACCATAAACTTAACAGGAGAGTGTGTTGGGAAAACGAAAATAAGATTCGTGAACAATTTCTTTGGAAGTATATTGTATACTGACTTTTTTATCTCTCCGACTAAACGGTATTTATGAATGGGCTGGGAATATTTATGTATTCGACCAGTCTAAGAGCAGTCAAGCAGTTGTTCATTCCCACATTAAACTTGCCTTTTGAAGGTGTCTCTGTCTGCATCTCTCAGTGCTCATTCTACAAAAGATACGTCCTGGCGGCATAATTAGTAATACTGTCAGCCAATTTTCCCAACATGTCTAGTAGCTTAGTAATCAATCTGTAGAAAGCAGGCAGGACAATCTTGCTCGAACGGTGGAAAATTCATCATTCAAAAATCCTCAGAAGTAACAGAAGAAATTCACATAATTGAGATCTCTGTTTCTCTTTCAGTAACACTGATATCAGCCTTACAAATATGTGAGTTTGAATGAAGCATTGTCAAATTCCACTTAATTAGGCACTTTGATACGCTGCCATTAAGGTTTAAAATTCAAGATCTGTGTTTCTCGTAATGCACCACTCCACCTCATTTCCTTACACATTTGCCCTAGAAAAAAATTAAACCCAACACATATCGTTGATTACGCCACGATCTCACCTCAATTTCGGTTTTTAGTATATTCTTGTTCTGCATGCTTGAATCATTATTTTCTGAAAAATTCAAACTCATAGGTGCTCTAAAAGGCTAAGTAAATTAGTTTGGGTAATTAAAAATGTTGACCTACCTCTCCAAATTTTAAAATTATTATTTCACGGACAAAAGCATTGAGATAGGTCACTCCGTGAAACGTGTAGACAATTCCATTTTATTTCAACGAAGTGACCTAAACAGTCTGGTATCTTGACTGTAAGCGATACCTATCGATGTCATTTAAAGTTTATCGATTTGGAACCAGTCTTTAGCGCTGTTTGGTGCCATTCAGCGGCTGAATGTTGAACCTTAATCTCAACTGTTTCTGTAATGGCTGAGTACAAGTATATTCCTTTTGTGGGGGATGATATTCGAATAAAATCGTGATGGATTTTCGTACGATGACACAAAATTCTGAGCAAGGTACCTGTGTAGTCAGTCAAGGCAACAACACTGTGGCTATCTCATCTTTTGGAGCCCAGTCGGGCGGCCGACGTCAGCGAGTGATCTAGCCTAAAAGGCTGTCGAAGCCGATCCACTTTGGCAGCAGTTTACCGCCTGACCCGCAGCACAACAGCCGTGATGAACGGGGACAGTAACAAGGGGACAGATACAGTTAAATATTGGATAGTTACAATTTAATCCTTCAAGTTTTTTTAAGATTTGATAATTTCGTTTCAGGCTGCCTGGTTCAAATCACAAATATCATTTATACCTGTTTGGTTCTTGACGTTTTGTGCTTTGTGTTTCTCTTTTAGGATGATTTAGTAAACCAGTCCTGAAAACGTTTTAAAGTCTGTACAGTTAAAAAGAACTCAAACGCAATGAGCTGTAACAAGTTATATTCAGTTGCCAGGTTTCTGCTTAATATTGCAAAGCATGCAAAAACCTAAAGCATTTTTTGCTACATACTGCAAGAATTAGTACACATGACGCGAAGAAACGCGTATCGAATCTCTGTCGACTATATTTTTTTGGTAAAAAGCCATACGAAACTTTTCATTTTAATTCTTAAATTGAAATTAACGAAAAACTATTTGTTACTTAGCGCTTGGACACCTCTAGTATTTGCCGCTGAATTTAAGGAGCAAACGGTCAGACTTAAAGATCAGTGTAGAACTCCCTTTACGCGTGCTAAGATCCTATTTATTTCATTTTTCTTTCCAGGGTACCACTGTTTGTGTACACTTTCCCTCAAAGTATTGATAAATTGCAGTGCTGGCACTCCAGATCATAGAATGTTAGCCAGCTGCTACTGTACTCAAACATTGGGTGTAATGTCATTTGAAAGTCATTGATGTCCTATAAGACGACTAAGGCCCGCTTCAAACTTCGAACTTCTGCCGTGTCTAATTAAAAAAAAATGACCCAAAATTTGAATTAGACATGGCAGAAATTTGACGTTTGAAGCCGTGCCGCTCTTGTGCCGTTAAAAGCGGTAAGACCTGTGGAACTTTCGGCAGAAAGCCAGCAGTTGCTTCAAACGTCGAATTTGTGTCGTGTTTGATTCAATTTAAACGTCCCAACTCGGAACATCATCAGGGCATTTTTAAACTACGCATTGGCACACAACAGCTGCTCGTTTCGGCGTTAAAACAAGATGGCGGTGCACCAACACCTGTCATTTCTGCAACAGTATAATTATAGTCACCTCTGGCTAGTCTG
Organism: Acanthaster planci; assembly: GCF_001949145.1. The sequence goes on from NW_019091667.1 coordinate 254,264, forward strand.
TAAAGACAGATTTCTAGCCTGTGCCTTGGAGATACGGGGAATTCTGGCACCGTGTTACGCTCAAATTCATGTTTTATGTGTGACATGATGAATTTGAAGGTTCCTTTTGAATCTTTTCTCGGAGTTCGTATTACGCATCAATTCTAGCTAAACCTGTATTCTTGGCCAACCGTCGACAAGACCAGGGTCTTTGTAACAATTACCCCGGAAAGGAGGAGAAGCAGGACAAGTTAACAAACGATTGGAACTCTCCTTTTTAGCAATAGTGTGGAGATCTGGGGCATAGTACATTAACATAATGTATGAAGGCGACGTCACCGTGGCCTACGTGCCGAAACACGCACGCGGAGTAAGTCATTTCGCATTCTGAAGATCATGGCTGTCGCTTCCGCCGAGCAGTCGTCGTGGAAACAAACCAAG
>NW_019091667.1:255308-271586 GCF_001949145.1 Acanthaster planci
AAAGTACGATATGTCAAACACTTGAACCTGCATGAATAACGTTACATATATGTACATGTACTTAAGGACAATAGCCTTTACATGACTAAAGACGTCCGTTATTCTTTCAATTGTACAGGGTTTCTTTTATGCTTTTAACCTGTCCTTTCTACTACTATTTTGGGACTGGTCAGCTGGTGTGATCACTGTGATGGAATAAATAGATTCACCAATACTTGTAAAGACGAGAGGTTTCAGGTCGAGTTATTTCGGCATGTTCAATCTCCCTTCATCATTCTCCCTCACCGGTGGACGAATCACCCCCTGATAGTTTAAGGCAGGGCTGGACCAGTACAATAACATTGAGTAGTAAAAAAAAAAAGAAGTAATAAAATGTGGAATCCGAGAGACTATTTGTTGCAGTGGACACAATGTGTCCTGCTGGATGCATAATTAATTAGCTCTCACCCCATCCGGGCGCTGACGTATCCACAGGCCACTACAATATAAATGTAATTTTCTGCATAAAATTACAGTACAAAAACTTCTTGATTTATAGCTAACTTGCTGAAATGCCACTTGGAAACCTGGTGTTTTAACATACTACGATTCTTGCTTAAGCCTTACCATTCTGATGTTCTTCAGTAGACAAATCTTTGTATTTAATCTATTCGTGACGTACTGCAGGAGTTCAAGACAAGCAGTTGCAGGTCGCCCTGCCGCCCTTTCCTTTAGAAAACTCCTGAATGCAAAGGAATTGCTCAACATGACTACAGAGTATCATCTTTTAGAACCCTGTATATTAACTAACACAGGATTGGGAATGGTCTCTGCATTCTCAATTGATTACATGAATTTGGTCAGTTAGGGTGTAATGAGAGGTCTATGGATTCTATTAAAAGCAGGTTAAGAGCTCAAACTGTCACAGATATAACTGAAGCCTTAATTTGTTCACGAAAGGGAATTTAGAGGGCGACCACAGTCTTTAAAGGTTATTAATCGCTGGAAGGTGACCAAATTCAGGCACGTTTTACTGTACACTGGATTGCTCCATTTGTCAAATGAAGCTAAGGGTTTTGGACATCTGGACAAAATTCTCAGTTTTCCATTTGATGCGTCTTGTTAAAAAGGCCTACATCCCCTTTTCAACAGGTAGACTGAGGAAAAACTTGCTGCAACAAATTCACACACGTTCAACATTCACTCATTAGAAAAAAGAACACATGAATGGTCCCTTGCCACAATTTATTCATAGTTGTCAACAAATACGTAGAGCTGCAGTAGCCTCTTGTAACATTTAAACTTACTGGAAAGACTGTCTGGGTATTGTCCGTAATATTGTCATGTATCAATAGATAACAGTTGTCTACGAATTATTTGAAATTGTCCAGGACTACATTACTTGTCCCTTTCAATCTGGCAGCAAAGGAATTCGCCTAGTTCGTAAACTGGACGGCATTCTGCAAATACCATCCTTCATGGAAATAAAATGTGCATTATTTCCCTTCAAAACAAGACAGCTGGTGTTAGCTTTGACTCACCAGGTTTGGTGAGCTTTATCGACACACGAAGCAAAACCGGCAATAGTCCCCCCAAAATAACATCTTGATGTAAGACAACAAGCATGGTTTCAAGAATAAAAAATTATTGAAAAAATTGATCATAGGGCTCGTTACTGAGGGTTTGGTAGCCTTAACCCTTCTAAGCTGGCTTCTTGAAAGTGATTCCTGTTTGATCTCAATCCAAAAGCCGGGTGGAAAAAGATGTCCAGCTATTGACAACTTTCAGACGTTCTTGTAGTTTCCAAGATGTAGTCCTTAAATGTAAATTTATTTTTACACTTATTTACTTTTGATAGTTTAACCTTGCTCACACTCATTTGCATAAGATTTGCATTACATTTACATTGGAAGCGTGGCCAAACAAAGGATTGTGGGACAATAAGGGCTCGAGTGTTTTTGGTGAGAGCTGATATTCGTTTTGTACCATTGTATTTCGTGTGGATGTTGCCTCATTGCTCATCAAGATTGGAAGGAGTTTCGAACATGCATTGAACTTCTGACTCTAGCAAGTATTTGTACGACCCTGGTCGCTGTGAACGTGAATTATTCGGATGATTCCGATCGATCCACTTAATTCTTTGTGAACTCTGTGACTAGCTCCGTGTAAACTTTTGGCTATGTACGTCGAACGCAAGTGAAAAGGTGAACTGATTTGAGAATTCAAGGTATTGTTTGAAATTTACGTGTAAGACTTGTCAGTTTAATTAAAGCCCACGGTCGCCACGGCCGTAAGTTCTTTAACAACATTTATTGTGGCACCTGTTTTTAAAGAGAAACAACTGTGACATGAAAAGTCATTAACCAGTGTCCAGCAAATGAATGTTTTACAATGTTTTGCTAAATTGAAGCAGCGTATAATAATCTTCCAGTAGTACATGAATCATAATGAAACAATAAGTAATCCCCTAGCGATTAAATCCTTTGTGAGACGTGTGCTGAACTTTTGTAACAACAAAATGAAATGGTAGAACAGTATTCCAAAGGAAACCACGGTAACCCATGTAAAATTTAAGCAAGATGTTTATTTTTTATCAAGCTGTTGTTCAGTTGATTTGTTTGTTGTAACCACACTGGGGTAACCATGGAAAATGTTAGACAATTGCAGGTATTCTGAGTTCTGTTGAAAAATGTATTACATTGACCAAGTTATAAAATAAATGGTACAATATCATGAAATGAGGGATTTTACTCCAAGTCGTGCAGCACATAAAGGTGCTTTATATTCTTGAAAAGACTCTAATACCGTATGTTATGGGACTTTAGAAAGAGAAATTGTTATCTTGTAATGATGTCAATGTTCCCTAAATTTTGTGAGTGATAAACGTTCCTATAAATGGATATATGTTTTTTTCTGTGGGAAAAAGTCATAGGTACTTTTGATGTGACCCATTGCATGCCACCAAATAATACATTGATATAGTTGAAATATATCGTTACGATAATTTTATGACAAATTATTTTACATTCTGTATTAGCCAATGAGAGAAAGATTATTTGGTCCTGGAGGGGCAGAAATTCTGCAGAGAACAGCAAGTCTACTGGCTATAGTGAAGAAAGTGGACGCCAACACCGCGAGGAGTCTAAATTAGGAAGAGCACTGCTAGATGGTATCAGTTTCCCTCTATGAAGCTTGTAAAAGAGGTTGGAATTTCGAGATGGCCCTTCACAGTTTTAAGAAGGTTGTCAACTGGTACGTTTAAGCCCTTTCTCATGGAGTGGTTTGCTGAGGTTACCATGGTTTTGTTTATGGCACTTTCATGTTATTTTTGAATTCCCCACAGAGCTAATAAGCAGGGTCCAATGTTTTAACATGTCCTCCTAATAATAGGGTCATGGTTGGGGTCATTTTGATGGTGTGTTCATGATGCGGATCTCGTTAAATCTTTGTGAATTGTGCAAGTTGGGGGCGGTTAGTAAGTTAGTACTTGGCAAGGAACGCTGGACAATGAAGGGACACCGGAAAACAGGGCTGGGAGGTGACTGGTGGTGGTTATAATGATCAATCAGTCATGAGCATGGAGCATTAATTGCCCCATGAAGTCCTCAAGAAATAAACACCCTGAAAATAAATTATTCAATCGAAACCATTATACATGCCATTCTTAAGACACACAAAAAGGTGAATTAAGCATCGCTTGCAATATGCGTCACGTATTCAAACTGTAATCCTGACTTAGCTATTCCACGGTTACATACCCACAACATAATTTAGTTTTTTTCGGAGCTTGTCTTCGAAAGAACAAACTTTGAGTCGGGGGGGAGTGAGTATGGTGAATGAATCAGACCCGGCGCGCTGCACGCACAATTAACCAATCAAGGGCTGCATTATGCGCATGTATGTTTCCTGCGCAGGCCAGTTTGCGCGCGAAAATGTCACATTTCCTTCGGGTCCACCACCATTGCCGCACGTAGAAAAAGTCAGCTTACGGTTACTCGCTGGAAAGTCGTAATAAATCTGCTGTTCCTGAGCCAAGTGACGGCTAGTCGTTTCTTAGGATGCCACGAGGGAGAGGGAAGAAGCGGAGAGCGCCAGAGGCCTCCGGGAGACCGTCAACGACGAAAATTTTAGTCATGAGTGGGGATGGTAGCTCGGCAACTCCGCAACACACTCGCGCTCAGGCGCGTGCAATTTAGACACTTCTCGGCCCTCAAGTTCTTGCCGACAGCAGCGGGGTTGCATAGCGCCCTCCTTCGATGAGACAACAGCCACCGGTCTCATGCTCTGGAAACGCTTGCGTTCAGCAACTGCAACCTTCGACTGGATCGACTTTGACGGCGAGTTTGACAGATACTGCAACAGTTGGACCTTTGAATCCGATGCCAGCATCCTCCACGGCGGGCGGTATTAAGGCATTAAAATGTTGTGCTTGTTGAGGAAAGGATTGGAAATAAAACTCGGCATGGTGATGGCCAACCGAGTGGACTGGCAACTCTGTTTCTGTGTTTCACTTCCTTGGGAGTCAATGCAATGTTATACAATTTATACACGAAGCAGCGTGCCTGCGTGGTGGTATACACGACGCAATATAACAATGGCCCATGACGCCCTTGCTAAAGAGCAAAACCATGGATAATGGAGGTAGGTGAAATGGGATGCCACATTGAGTAACGTTTTAGGGAAGTCGGTGGTTAATATGAATCTACCTGCTCTTAGGCATGGAGGAGATCTTGATGATGAAGCTAGGATGGTGTACATAAGGGAAAATAGTGGCAAGCACAAAAACCTTGAAGTCTCTACCCGTGTACTTTTTTTAAATGTGATAAAGTTTATCTTGGGGCAAGATCTGATGGCCTTGTTTCTCGCCTCTGCTGTGGAGAGTTTTGGAAATTAAATATCCACTTCATCAATCTCATCAAAATGAAGGGAAGTATTAAATCGAAAAGAAATAGTGCTTATTACACCCAGGTACAAGTGGAGATGGCTGTTACAGCAAGAAGTTTGTGCCTTTTTTTGGTTTATACCCACAAAGGTTTAGTAACTGTCAAGGTGCAATATGAGGGTGGCCACTTTGCTGATGTGTACAGATCTTATCGTTTTGAGAAAGACAATGTCTGAGCAAGCACGCACCGTCAATCAGCTTTTGTTATTCGTTTTCACGTATGTGTATTTGAGACAAACAATTATTATCTTGGTTGTTCTATTGACCTGTTGTATTCGATGATTCAGCGGTTTTTCACTATAGACGAATTTTGTATCCCGGACAGCAGCTATGATTCTTATGATCAGGATAAACTTACAATTGGCCATTAAGCTTTTGGGTATAGGTTTGAAAACGTGAATTCATTTCTTCAATATGACTTTTTTGGTCTAGCTAGCAGTTGGCTCCTTTATTCTAAACCACAGTAACTAGGCTCTGCTAAAGATTGCATTGCAAAAGAGAAAAAAGTTCTACTGTTAATATTTAAACCCAAATGCGAATTTCCTTAAAAAGATTTCTTTTTTGAAGCATCAATTTCTACCTTTTAGCTGTTTCCTTTGCTTACTGCAAATTACAAACATAAAGCATTGTGCATCTTGTACATGCTCAACATGTCTTGCCGTTTCTGCAACACTTTAAACTTTGAACCAAACAAGTGAGGTTTGGGCAGTCATACCTACAGTATATACCGTAGAGGTGCCGTATAGTCTTGCCAAAAGCCATGTTGGCAAGGATTGTGGAAGTAGAGAATTGTGCTGAGGTCGGGTATTTGAGGACAACACCCTTCTGTTCATCTGCCATTTTAGGCAAATACATGCACCCTCACCAGATTTGTTACTCTCCTTTTTTAGGTTTGGGACAATAACACAGTCTTATGTGACGCTTTTCGCCATGGAGACGCGAGTAATCAGGTTTACCTTTTCTGACTACCTTGAATCGGATATCTCTCTCAATTTCCAGCGTTGTTGTTGGGAGGGTTAAAATGTATTGGCAATAATTCTGGAATTTGCACTTAACAATTGCTTTCATGAAAGGGCCTTTACCTTCCCTACAGCCGTTTTTTGGTTCAGTTGTATTAGTGGGCTAACCACGCAATATGAAGCTGTACACGCACGTAAATGTAAACTAAATCGTTTAAAACCATAGTTTTACTTTTCATTTCTCCCCGTCTGGAAGAACTGTCATAATTTAGGTCGATACAAAATTGAAGGTGTGTGTGTCTGGATTTATGTCTTCTTGTTGGAGTAAACTGGGGATCTTACCGGTGAGGTTCAACATCTGAGCTCAGCGACGGACGGCCTGCAGCGATCGTTTTCCTTGCTATCTTATTAAATTAAGAAAAAGGTGCCAGCTATGTTGCTTGAATGTTTGGTACAGAATGTCCTTCTATTGCTTACGTATCTTGTTTTTCTAGTTGTTTTTTTCAAAGTGGTTTTATCTTACCACTTTGTTGCTGAGACACTGATGAAAACCTTACTTTTGCTAGGAAAAAATTTGTGGGGAGTTCACGTCCTTGTCAGTAGAATCGCTACCTGGTTGCCTAAAGAAAGCATTAGGTGGAATTTGTCATCATGTGCTTCGGTATTTGGTCCCCATTGAGGTGTTCTTCGGCGTAGAGATTGTGTCGTGGAAACTTCATTCTTGCAGGCAGGATCTCTCCTGGACATGCTAGAGGATTTCCATTTTGGGCAATAGAAAGACGCGCCCTCATCTCCGGACTTCTGCTCAAAGCAAACGCAACCAATCTAACTGGAAACGCATTATGGCGTTTACAGTACTATACATAGATAGGGTCTCTCATCATTTGGCCTCTTGCATTATATTCCTCGAGGACTCTGCATACGATAAACTTTAAAAGAACAAAGGATACATACTACAATGTTTAGGTGGCCAAGTTCAAATGATAAAAAATTCGGTTACATAAACAAACTGCTTTGAATGGCATGACAACTGGAAATGAATTGAGGCTAATACTTGAGTGACCCGTATATAGCAATTAGAAAATTACAAGCAGGTTGGGAAAAAGACTGTTTATCTGCAATGCAAGTAAACGGAGAACGTACACAGAAAGTAGTCTGTGAAAACATGAATAATACTACTACACTTCAGAAAGGAAGTTACAATGTACGTGTGGTTCATATACAGATTAAAAGTCCACGTGCACAAGGGACTTCAGGGTACTACATCTCTATCATGTACATACGAAAACTTAAAGCGTTGTCTCTAAAGGCGTAAGGCTAAGCTGCTAACGTTGAATACATCAAAGGCATAGTGTATACAGTAACTGAATAATTAGCAGTCGGAAAGTTAATTGAAATACTCAGACATACTAGTATTTATTTAAAGGCAAGGCCAACTACATGTACATATACCTTAAGCATGAAACTTTACGAGAGGCAAAACTTGCCTTATGCAAAACAATACATATAAGCTGACGTTTCTAGCCTTAAACTTTGATCCAGATAGTCTCAAAATAGACTTTCATTATAAAGGAAACTCGCAGTTACGGAAGAGGACTCCAGAAGAACTGCAAAGAATCCCCCAAATGGGGAATTGGACAACTGAATCGGCCGTATGTCTCGATTGGCTGCCATCTGGCGCTCAATCCTGGCAAATTCTTGAGGGCAGCACAAATATGAAACTGTGATACACAGGAGGCTTTGATTGTCGGCACTGTCTGAAAATACTCTTTGAGGATTGAACAGCGCATACTGTATTTATAATAATGAACACCATTACTGGGCGAATATGTTTCTTTTCGGACAGTGTCAAGAAAATTTAGGCAACAGTTTCGTGGTAGTTGGAATAGTTGAAGGATGGAATTTTACCATACTAACCAACACAGCTCCACCCCATCGAGTTAAGGGAGAGACAGGATGGTGGATGTTTTAATCTTTTGGAAGGAAATTGACGTAACCTCCTGTCCAAGGACGGACCCAGTTCCGCACAGTACTTTTATGTTATCAGTAACTTCTTCATGATGCTGTTTGACCACTCCAAGCACTGTGGTTTCCTCCGACAGGGAGCAGAATGTCTTGTTGCTTGGTGGCAACATGATGTACTGCTCACAAGGAAGACAAGCATGGTGATTACTCTGAAGAAAATACAAGCTACATGCAGACTGTATTCTAAGATTTCCTTGAATTTTTAAATCACTTTCATTGAAAATAATTTCTTACAAACCATTTACACAAATCGTTGATCGTCCCTTTTGGGTTTCCACCCCTCGCGTTCCACTGCCTTTCTGCGTGCCATATCTTCTATCTCTTGCACGCTCGGTTCTATTCTGTACAGGCCCAATCTTTCAGAAAAACGCTTGGGCATGTTCTCTGCCACTCTAACTCGGGGGGGGGGTACCCTTAGGTACGTGCTAAAGAGTACCCATTAGGTGTCGGGATGGTCTTGGATCAAAGAGAGGACAGTGAGAGAGAGGAAGTGTACGAGACTGTACGAGAACATTTTGATATCATGCCTTCGATAGAACGTGCGCATTTTTACGTAAATGACAACCTCTTACCCAACGGTGGAGGACCGGGGCTTATCGTGTATTGCAAGGACATAATAAACGTACCGCAGCTAAACGACGATCCAGTAATGGACGATTGGGATAGAGAGATGGGCGCAAGATGGCCGCTCAACGACGGCATCAGGATACCCGTGTGCTACCTGGACGGTCAATGCAGACCGCACTACGTGCAACGCAACAGACTGTTTATCAACGATTACCAATGCAGTATATGCAATCCGCACTACGGAACGGGTACCAACACGGTACAGACAGGTCAAGTGGACACGGAGATATCCTATTTACCGGGAGAAATGACGGACGCCATGGAGAGAGTATGTGGGGGGAATATATATTCCGATTAGACACGCGCACGCATCCCAAGAGGGGTTACGAGTACATTGCGTGGGACTGCGACAGACTGGCACTTAATCTACGGGACGAACTCGAAGAATTCAATACGTCGTGGAGTCAGAACTGGCCAAAACGTACTGGGACGAGGGAGACCCGAAGAGACCTCTGACCTTTAGAACATTCTATACCGATGACGCACATCCGGTAGAAGACGAAGTGATACCACCTGAGGAAACGGGGTCCGAAGAACACGTGCCCATCCCATCTCGACCGCCACCCCCCGACGTGAGTGAAGGCGACCAAAAAGCCAGAGATAGAGAGGAGGCGGTCAGAAGAGGAGAGAGCAAAGAAGAAGTGGAACCGCCACATGCACCGGTCGTGCCAGCAGAGACTCCTGATGAGCCCCAGGACACAGCCAGAGAACTGACTGAGAGACCTACTGCGCCGGATCCGCCACCTCTTCAACCGACGGGAGGAGGAACGAAACCAGGACCGGGACCGCCCATTAAACGACCCCGATTGGAGGAAGAAGAGATAGCTGACTCGGAGGCCAAAGCACCTGGAAACCGAGAACAGGGTGCTGGAGATGATCCTAATCAGCACAATAGCGGTGCTGGAGGATCTGGACCTGGAATTCAGCACTATGAAAAGACTTTTACTCACTACCCCGAGGTCATCCGAAACGAAGGAATCTCCAAGAGCGTAGAAAAATGGGTGCTCAACCACGGAATGCACTCGATCCCCTACCAATACCTGCGAGCCAGCATGACTCGGCATCAGTTTCGAATGCTAAACATGTTACACGGTGCCTGGCGGATAGTAGAACAGGGACTTACCATACACGACATTGTGCCGATGATTGATGAAGTAACTTCGGTGGGTGGAGCCATAAAACAAGTGACGAATTTCCTGATCCACCTAAATCACTACGAGGTGTTTATAAACGCAGACGATTGGTGGGGAGGAAATCACCGACAGATACTTGCAGACAACGAACAACCAAATTTGAATTTCCGAGCGTCGGAATTATTGAGACGCGCACAGATGAAATTGCCCCTGGTTACAAAGGACGTAGACATGTACGTCAAGAATTACATATACGAACATACGCTGAAAAACATAGATGAGGCTCAACTGGGGCAAATTGAAAAGTGGGAAATCGTCAACTTACGACGCGGAAACAAACTATTTCAATCACAGCACTGGAGAACCCCTCACGCACAAGTGGGCTAATCCAAACCCCAGCTATCGGCCGACGGCACTGCCAAAGAAGTTTATGCAAATGGAGACGGCTTTAAAAGCAACAGACGTGGACGAATTCAGCCAGAGAACGCTTAAGACAGCACAGCCGTACGGAGACGCACTGAGCAACTTTGTGCCAAATTACAAACTGCACACGACATGGATACCGGGGAGAGCCAATTCGGGGCTGCTGTACGCAAAACCCGCCGACGAAGAAGATTGGACGATCGAGAATTTCCAGGGCAAGGGGCTGGCCAGCTTCAGGGGACCGATGGGTCCCCTTGAAGGGGAGTCCGGGAGTCCTGATAAAATTGCCGTCTACCAATTAGACGCCAGTGGTCAGAGAACCATGTATGGAGTGATTCCGGCGTCGGATCAACAACTGGCGGGAACCACGATGGTGCGCAGAAGAGAGCTCAACAAGAATTCCCTCGACTATCTGGTGTGGCCGGCCTGCCAGGTCAACAACTTTATGTTTTCGAAGACGGAGACAGACGCGTGTGGGAGCGTGTTAGCCAGCAGGAACAGAGAGGACGGCTAAAGAGTGTAAAGAGAAACAGACTGGGAGAGAGCAACAGCTTCAAAGTGGACATTTTTATTGCACCTCCGATGGACGAGGATCCCAGAGACGAAGAACCGCACGAGATTGATATGCATAGAGACAGAGGAGGGGGATATCACAGTGGACATTATTTGCAAACAGGGGAATCTATTTTTCGTAACATTTCGACTAACAACGAAAGAAAACTGGAAATAAAGCAGTTGTCGCTATATTGGATTTTAATATGACCAAATAAGGAAATTATACAAAATGACCAAATAAGGTAATATCTATTTATAGTAACATTTCAACTAAATTAGTTCGCATTTTCATTATGTGTTAGTTGACGCCATCTTAAATTTTTTTGCGCAATAAAAGACATGGAATTGAAAATGTGTGAATTCTCAATATTGTATGATGTTCCTCTTCCGAGTAGACTAAGTCTATAAGTTTACTAATATAAGTCCATTGTGACGTCATAATACCTATTGTGACGTATCTCCGGTCGTCAAATTCATTACAAGCCCTGAAGAAATCGAAGGGCGCCCTCTATCGTCCCACTTTTGGGATTTTTTCCTTTTTTCGGATCCTCATTTCTCAAACGTCGTCTTTGTTTGAGAAAAGAGCTTTTGCTTTTTCAAACGATGATCGAGGCCAGATGTTGGTTGAAAAAAGGTGCTTCGGAGGCATATGCAAATGAGCGTCACGCGGGCGTGTGCGTTGGCTTAAGAACAAAACAACCCGATACTTATAAAAGGGAGCAGCACGTGGAACCGTCATTCGCATTATGGCCGCCGTACTGTGAGGACCTCGTCGCTCCGGATCAGAGACCCAGTTTGTACACAACACATAGCTACCGTGTCAAAGGTCAGTAGTACCGGAAGTGTGTACTTTCTCTATGATCATTCATTTGTGCATGATTAGGGATAAGGGTGATGACGTCAGACGTGCAGGTCAGAGGTCATGACCCTATGACTTAGATTAGTCAACTTATCGACTTAATCGCCCCGAAAGAGGAACCTCATACTATAATATGGTGAATACCCAAAATGCAAAGCGACAAAATTCAAGATGGCACCGACTAACTATCAAAAACGGGAATTACTTTAGTCGATAACGTCATTTCTATTAAGATTTCAAGATGGCACAAGCACAATTGCGAGCAAGATTAGATCACCAGAGAACCCCTGTGTTGAGTCAGCACCACGATAGCCAAGAGAACGGCATAGAGACATATGCAAGAGATCGAAACAGATACCAGACTGTTTTTCATTTAAGTGCGATAATAAGTAGAATTGATCCTCACTCGGACTGTGAACTTATGGTGGTGCGCAGAATTGTACGTCAGACGCTCGGTGATTACCAATGGCAATTATGCGAGCATGACCCAAAATTGGGCGGTACCCCATGCAAGATAATTGGTATGCACTATCACCTGTTGGTGAGTACCATGTCGTCCCAAGAGGACAACTACCGTATGAAAACACTGTCTAAGACGCTAAAGAATCTGTGCATGGAACTGTCTTGTCGGACGGTAAAAAATCCAGCGAGCATAATTGCGTACCTAAGTGTACCCCCCGAGTTAAAGTGGCCAAGAACATGCCCAAGCGTTTATCTGAAAGACTGGGCCTGTACAAAATAGAACCGAGCGTGCAAGAGATAGAGGATGTGGCACGCAGAAAGGAGGTGGAACGCGAGGGGTGGAAACCCAAAAGGGAGGACTCCACCAGGGCACCGATACCGGAAGGGTTAGACCAAATGACCGACCTGCAATTACTTGCGCACCTCCTGAGTAAATACATGCCCCGCTTGAGTAACGATTTTATTTACAGAGTGATGAAATATGAATCTCAGGCAGTGACGAGTAGATTAGAAAAGATGTACTTTGCCAGTAATTGGCACGAGAGGTTCAAGAAAGCTCAGAGCTTGAATACGCACAGCATTATAGATAGTACACTGAAAGAGTCGGAACGGTGGGACTCGGCACACCCCCATGCGAATGAATGGTTGACAGTAGAAGAGAGTGCCAAGTATGTGACCGATTGGTGTAATTGGCAAGACATACCTGTTGAACTACTTACCATGGATGTATTGCGTGTTGTCGATAAGAGATTGGCTAAACTTAATTGTATGGCCCTCATCGGGCAAAGTAACGCAGGTAAGAGCTAGTTGGCAAACAGTCTTGGGGACCTATGCGTTCACGTAGGGGAAGTAACGCAAGGTACCAGCGGATACGCCTTTCCTTGGGCCGAATGTCCAAATGAACGATTGATTGTACTGAACAAGCCCTATTTAAAAAGGCCGTAATTGAAAAGGCCAAGATAATACTGGAGGGTGCAGATACGATGGTCCCCATAAAGCACCAAAATAAGGCGTTCCTTCAGAGAACACCGGTTATAGCCACGTCCAATCACCCCCTTTGGAAACCGGCACCCAGCGAAAAGAAGGCATCGAAAACCGCTGTCTGACATACACTAATCTCAAGGCGTTTCCCTAACTGGCTCGTACCTCTAAGAAGTGTCACCCCTGCGTGTGGCAGTACTTAATACATCAATTAGAGGAGGATGACATCAGTCTGAGGAGCGGAGAGGGCAGAGCGGGTGGATTGTATTCCCCTCAGTTGAGATTGCCTCCCAGCACGGCTTTTTTTGACATAATTTAATTACGTCCTCTCTTGATTACAATGCCAGTGCGCTTGAGACGTCATGCACGATCCACTTTCGTTGGGGAGTTGGCCTGTGGTGACCTTGTGTAACCGTTGTGAACACAGTCTATTCCTTTCACTATCCTGATTGGTTAATAAGCCTGGAAACAGTATAATCAATATTCATATTTGTTTTTAAAAACATGAAACTTTATTTAAATTAGTTCAAATTTCTTTCATGAATAATTTTTAGCAGCTTTGAACCCAGATTACATAGAGCGAAAAATTCCAGCGAGTTCGTTCGTGTCGCGCACGTGACAAAATAGCCACGCCAAAATCTTGTTTTCCTGTTAAACCTAAGTTTTCTCTGAGAAACGATGACAGTCAGCTTTTCCTCGTCTTCTCATGTAAGTTTAAAGCTGAGGCCATCGGTAGATTTTCTTATTTGGCTCAATTTGAAAGGGCGTATTTCACCACACGAGGAGCAGCGAGCAAGGCGTGGCGGCACGATGTACATGTACGGTGTAGGTGTTCATGTCAGCATGTCAATCAGTATGCAGTACACCAGGGTGCGGGAGGTGCCTCCATCTGTCCGTGCCCAGACTACATAATTACATACATCGTACATTCATTTACATTAGCCTCTACTTGTATATCTATACATCATGTACATACTGATGAAGTACAAAGTTCACATTCATGACATTATGCACATCTATCATGTCTATGTTAGGCCCTATGTACAAACATGGAGGAAATTCAGTCAGTCAGTAAAAACACATGCCATGGTGCAAATACATTGTGCATGTTGTGTAGGCCTACACTCACCGTTCATAACCTAACGTACATCACATGATCACATGTTGAAGTGTTTATGTGGGCACATGTAGCAGTGATGCATACGACCACGGAGGTAGAACACGGCATCACCTGCCAAGTCTAGTTGGACATTTCCTTCGTGGAAAAACATAAATTTTCCAAACCTTAGCCTAATTTAGGCTATCATTAGTATCAATTTGGCATTGTTAAAAGTCTGAATCCCCCAATCAATATCTGTGTATTTACATTGGTAACATTAGGCACTAATTTGTATGTCAATGTATAAATGTTAGTAGGCCTAATAAGTAAGGGGCCTAGCAACAGTACGCCTAGGCCTACACTTCAACTCATCCAACCATGCATCAACCAATCAACAGGTCTGCATGTACATGTAGCGTTTTCATTGTGTATACTAACTCTAAAGGTCACACGAACACCACATTGACCTCTAAACAGGGGAGTAGTCTAGTGACGTTTAATAAAATGCAGGCAGTATCTATCTCTTGACCTTAGTTATTGTACATGTAGTTGTTAGTAGGCCTACATGTACTAACGTAGGCCTGTAAGGAATAAATCTTCATACTCGTAGCATCCTAGCTCTATGCTCATAGGACTTGAATACATGCTCAAAACTACATGTACTTGTATGACAGAAGAGTTAAAATTAAATTTGTGTAAAGGATAGAAGTGGACATGAGGTATAGAATATGCAGCTACATGAACAAATAAGGTCTACAAGTTGCAATGTACAGTGTATGTAACATATGACAAGTAATAAATTATACATGTAGAGTGATCAGAGCTGACTGACTACAAATATTTCATTTGTAAAGCTTTTATTTCATTTGATTTGCAGGATGCAGGTGTTCATTCCTCATGCGGTTTGTAATCATGCTGCCCTGGATTTCTGTGGTGGTGCTGATGTGATGCGGTTCCATTGTAGTGAGGAGGCGTTTCAGCTGGTCTTGCATGCATGTCAATTGATAACATGTAAACATTGGTCACACAGCTGGTCTTTTCATTTGCTTACCAATCCTTTTCAGGTCCTCCTCGTCGATTGGTCTGCTGTGGTTTATCCCGTGATAGGCATCAGCAAAGTTCATCAACACTTCGTGGAAGCTGGCTTCTAGTCTTGCAGCATCACGGATAAGCTTCTGATGTCAAGAAATAGATATGTAGTCACAGTTGTCTTGCGCTTGAAGGACTTTTCTCGGTGCTCCTGTTAGGGCTTGGATGACATTCAGCTGCCAGAAAAAGTGCATTTTATGCAATAAGAAGTTCACATTTGAGAAATAAAGGAGTCAGTGTATGGAGGTTCAATCTTCAAGACTGTTTGGTCAGCCAACTAGTCCCGCACTCATGATCATGCTTATAATTTTTATAATCATAAATTTAATTAAACATACATGACATTTGTGGACATGATTTCCAACAAATGCTCTGCCGTGGTAGGCCTGCCGCTCCACGTTATGCTGTTTCAGGACATCGTCCAGGCTTCCAACAATAGGGCCTGCTCCTACTGGGAGACTGACTTGGGTGTTTTCCTTTAAAATAAAACATGAATTGGTTGTTAACACAATTGTTTTTATAGGATGATGCTAAGAATGAGACGACACACAGGCCTACAAAACTCACCAGTTCCTGGAGTTCAAGGCGCAGTGTGAATGCACGGTTTGCCATGTCTTTGAAGACAGGATCAACTGTTTGAAGATCTTTCTGTAGAACGTACAAAGGTAATTCTTCTTCAAGCTCCTCCAGCTCTTCCAGTTTGCTTTTTTTTTCTATCTTTGACCTTTTGCTGGTGAGCATATTCTTCTTGTATCCTCTGGTGGAAGTTGTGTTCTGGGGGACTGTCACTTTCCTCAGTGTGCTCAACGCAGAGTGCAAAGAGTTCCACATCTATCCAGTGACATCTTTTCTCCAACATGTGTATAACTTCTTGAATATTCCCAGTGACATATGCAGAGTTGGTAGCACCACCTAAAATGGACAATGCACGATGCAAGCATTTTACAATAGGATGCCTCCAAGAGTTGCAACACACTGGCCAATCACCATGCATGAAATGTGCGCTGCTGGTCAAGTTCAGACATGTCAACCTGTCCAAAACGTGCACTGCAAAGATTGGCCACCATGTTCCACAGTCCTGGCAATGTGTATTTGTGCTATGCCTATACCATGTATATTGTGGCGTCGACACTCGCCGTCGCCCG
>NW_019091668.1:9600-82503 GCF_001949145.1 Acanthaster planci
CCGATGTGTGTGCATGTTTGATGATTGCTGTTTTCTCACCGACTCCAGACAACCTTTATTACACGGCATCCACTCGAGTCAGCAACACATTCTCCTGAGGACGGCCAGAGCATACTGGCCGAAACGTCGAGTTGAACACTCACCGGTTCTTCTCAGAACCACACCTCTTCCCAAAAGAGAATTTTTACATGGTGTACCCGCAAACCTACATCTTATGTACTTCCGCCATGCAAAGCTTCAAATCTTACTTAGTCCAAATAAATGTTATTCTGTCTCTAATACAGTTCCGTTAATGAGAGGGCTCTTACTATGTGAATAGCAATGAAATTCCCCTGGGCCGGCTTCCGTTTGCTCTGCCGACGAGCACTTTTGATAATTTAGAAACTGCGCAGCTAACAAGGTAAGGCACGAAACATATCATAAAATTGCTGTTTCGTAGGCCACATAACAATTATCTCAAAGTAATCCGATTATCCCTACAAAGCAAAGCAAGGTTATTTACAGTGTACTACTCGTTACTGTTACCCAGACTACCGACATGGAACTGATAAAGAGGCCAGTACTGACTGGCATGGGAAAAATAAACGAAAAACATTGAACTAAGTCAAAAACTTCAACTTTGACTCTGAATCGATGGTATGGTGTCAGTATACTCTCACTACAGATCGGGGAGGTACTTTTAACTCAGTAAAGGAGCACAATTGAATTTTGGGCAGATATCCATATACGTGAATAAAATACTGCGCCGCCTTTTCTTGCAGCCTAACCTTTACAAAGTATAATATGAAACACGGAAATGGCAGAAAATGTGTTAGAGCAATTCAAGTTCATGTCATTTTCCCATGCGTATTAGATAATATTTACTTCTGGTATTATTAAACCTATTGTTTATTTCATGGACCTTAAACGACCCCCACAGCGGAATTTTTTATGTACAAGTACCACTGACGAAAGAAAACTTACTTCAGGATTCAAGACTTTCCTCTTCAAGATAACTGCTATGATTATGGATCCCGACCCCAGGACGCTGCGAATGTCAAAATATTTATATAGGTATATAACCTATTTGCACTTCAAGTAAGAAAAGTTTTAAAGACAAAATGTCGCAATATCCCACACAGATTAATTTTGACTTATAATTACTTCAAAATAAAGAAAAAACAGCAGAAAAGCGAAAACGTTACTAGCACTCACAAAATTATATATATTCAGAAATTATAGAATTAGCTTACAAAATTTTTATTTTCTCATTCTTTTTACAGAAAAGGGGTCATAAGTACCCAGGCATATATTTTGTGTGTGTTGTGATCAATTCCGAATTGTTAAATATGTTTGGACACTAATTTATCTGTGTTCAAGAAGCAGAGTTCAACTGATCGTGTAGGCTACGCTAAATAATTCCCAGGTAATTCCCACGTGCTGATACAAATACCTGGCGATATGCGATGAACCTTGCACCCACCCACTTTACAAAAGTGCATTGCTTTCAGACATCCAGTATACCAACGGATTTGTTCCATAGAGTTATCAGTTATTTTCGAAAACCCTTTTTTAAAATTACTCCATCCCTTCGGAAATGTAGTTCACGAAAGCATTGGTAGGTTTTCTTTTTGATTTTTTAATCTTTGATTACTTACCTAAGGCTTGAAGCCGTCAGCTCTGCAATTCGAACATCTTGTTGCTGTAATAATGATTTCAGTTCATCACACGATGTTAAATTCGGAGTTACCGTAGAAATGTAACACTAAGAAAATTTAACACTATGAAATTGAAAATGATTTGTTTTATATACAAAAGGTGGAGTGTAGTAAAGCAAGAAATATTCTGTTTATCGCTGCATTTCTATATTTAATAATAGATTTTTTTCGGGGACTCCAAGGTTTTCCCGGCATGGATTTCTGTACAATAAGTATTCTTTGAATAGAACACGACAACAGGAAACTAAAAGGGACCTATAGGGCTTTCAACTTGATAAAAATATAAAAAATCGTATATAAACAGAAAACCCACCAGCTCATCTAGATTGAAATAAAAATCAATCGATGGGCTGAATGCAATTCCCGAAAAATTATAAATGAAGAAACAATACACCAGTGTTTATCCTTGATAACAGGAAGGTCAATTGCAATTCCATGTTTTATACATTGATTCACCCTCTTTAATACTATTACTTACTGAGATTTTCTATACAAGCAAACTAAAGGTGGCTTGATTAATATCTAAATTAATGCATTTGGTTATTTTAGTTTCCACGACTGACACTGAAAAAGGAGCTAACGAGGATGTGCCTTCTAATTAATACGGTTGTACATACTGTTTACTATAATTAGAAACTCAGTCATCAGTTCAACAGCGGGTATTAAAACACACAAAAGCTTCAGTCACAATCCTAAGCCTTCGGTGTATGTAAATGATTTTGAAAGCAAATAGCACCAGTAAACATTGGCCTCTTTCGAAGCAACATAGAATGACTGCAGACACCAATTCATTCTTTGTCGGAAGAACGACAGAAATTTTCGTACTTACTTGGGTTAAGTTGAGCACCGAGTAATTGGGGTTGTTAGATGTAAAGTTTCCCATCTTTTTCAAGCTGGAGATGTGTATGTATATAAGCTTCAATAGCCGCCAATCTATTAGCTTACGGTGATTTGAGTTAACGTTTATAATTACAGACCAACTGCTGCCTTTTGGATAGTGCCTATTAATCCTTACGAGGTGAACCACGAATGCATCATTAAAAACAGGTTGGGCTAGGTCGAACGTTACACGGTTTCAGTGAATGATTATATAAATTCGTAGGTCACTGCTCTCACCTTTGCCTGATATCCAAGTCGAGCTTCAGATAAAAGTACACTCTTTATCATCTTTTAGATGAACTTTGGACAAAATGAAAGATAAGAGTGCTTTTCACCAATGTAAAGTGAAGTAAAACTTAGTTTGGATTAGTCTAAAGAATACAACATACACTACTCCCTCGAGGCTTAAGAGATCTTTAAAGTGCATGGATAATTTGTCGCAAGTCGCAATTAGGAATAATTTTGTTTCACTCTGGGCTAAGGCACAAAGAGGAAGCTCTTTTCATTCAATACATTTATTTGAAAAAAAATACTATGCAAATAACAATAATAACAGATCATGAGGACAATAATCAATTTCACTTTTATGTGTCAGCAGCCTTGGCTAGTAAACTAAACAGGTATTACCCTGAATTTTAATGTTACAAATCTGTAGGTAATACAGGTGCTTTGTTTGGACTGTATTACGTTTCTGAAATTAATGCAATCAAGGCAGAAATTATATTAATGAGTTACGTTTAATTCAAACTCTTTTCAAAATAAGAAAGTGACGTGGCTAGAATATGTATTAATCATACAGCATAGTGCCTTGCTTGATCATTGTTTCTAACATCACATGCAGTTGCATTGATCAAGATTTGTCTGTGTATGAAATACACAAAAATGTTAGTGGCAAATCGATATAACAGGATAAACTTTTAGAGTGGACAAAAGTAAAAGGAAAATAAAGCATATATAATATTTCTATATAATATACAAGTTTAATTAATTGCACAAGCTGGATGATGACCAAGAACTTGTTTCTGCAAGGAAAGATATGATGGTCTCTGGCGTCTTGAAATAAGAGTTCCTGGGAACCAGGCGTGGAAAGCGACTCTTTTATCAAATCAATACCGAGTAAAGGTATATTACGCTTTTGTTAGATGTTCTAAAATCACACGTGTCCCTAATGCAAAGTTACAATAAAATGGACCAAGTAGACTCTACATATGATTCTTAGCCACTATGGAATACACATCCAAACAAGAATAAGCCTCTATGGAATTGATACTGATCGTGAAAATTCCTTGAATTCATGATTTCCAAAATTACACGGGAGAGTCTTACCAAAGCCTCACATCCAAGTAAGGTTATATATTTTTTTAAAACAATACTTTAACAGTTTTCAAATAATTCGATCGTGCGCATGGGCCTAATTCGTTTTTATGCATAACAGTTGTCATGGCGACCACCAGTTAACAATATAGCCGACGCCGACGAAACTTCTGTAAATGCATCACAAAATGTAATAACGCTACAATTTACAAGACAACAAATGATTTTAAACGTCATGACAACCCCTTCGATTCTGTCCTCAGCTTGGAGGACAACGGCTAACTATATTCTTGTGATCTTCAAAAAGAGTGCACGGAAGCGAAATGTACGCGTAATGAATTATTAGATGCTCAACACCTTCAGCTTGAAATTATGATAAATGTATTTTACTTCGGACGTACGTGTATTTTAGAGTATATTTCCATATGTGCACAAACCTATATTTCCTCGAAACCTAACTACCCGCGAAATATTGTACACTTTTAACACAGACGGACTACTTTCATCTTTAATCAAAGGTTTAAATCTCCTCCAGCACCCAAGCGTCACTAACCCTGTCAGTAGTAGGTCGGGCCTTCGTATGGGATACAACCTGACCGTCGACATAGTTTCTTTGATTCCTTCTCTTGGTTGTGCAAGCGACAATTAACACAATAATCGAAATTGCCATCAGTATGACAGCAACACCGAGCACAATGGCCATATTCTTACCAAGGACCGTCCAGTAGTTGTTAGTTTTAGTAGATGATGCGCAAGTGGTGATGCTTGATGCGCTGGTTGATAAAGTAGATATTGTTGGCGTTGATGAAATAAGTTGGGTTGCGAGTGTGGACATCATCAGGGTGGTGGTGGGACTGGCACCATAGTCAACAACGACAGTAGCAATGTTGGATGTTTCGCCAGCAAGCTCAGAGTCATCAATTGCTCGGATACGGAAAGCCAGAAATAGCATGAGATCCTTGGGGTCCACTGAGAGCATGGTGGGTATTTTCAAGACCAGCATTTCTTCAGACCCGCTTTCTTGCGGCGCTGAAAGGTCACCGGATATGATGTCACTAACATCGATCTCTTTGGCGTTGCTAAAGTCTGAGAAAAGTTCATTGAAGCTGTGGCTGTACCTGAGGTCATACTCTGCCGCTTAAATACAAAACCGGTAAGAATTGAAAAAGAAAGATTGAAATTTTTCTTCACAACCTCAATGACACAGAGAAAATAGGATTTTGTATCATTTGGTGCCAGTAATTTAATTAAGCAAGATAAAATTTCATTCAACAACAGGACAGTGTATAAAGCACCATGTAATATTCGAGACATCTCTCACAAATAACGAGTACACATGCATTCGCAATGTCTCAGTTTTAATTAAAGCCGAATTATGTCACCGTCTTGAGCTGGTCTCGACTTCGATCATTTGAGTTGGAGATTGAGATGTCTAAATTGGGCAGAAACGTTTTTTGTATGGTGTTATGCGACAGAGCTAGACTGGATAGGGTTAGTATTTTGGAGTACCGATTATGTTATGGAAAATTTTTAGAATAGGATTTTTGAGAGGATCACCACTATTATGTGAAGTATGTAGTACCTGTCCCGATATCAAAATCGTCTCCTGGTGCCGTCCATTGCAGCGTCAGTCTTCCTTCATACCTCGAGAAACTCGCCACTCTCAGATCGTTAACCCGTGCTGGCGGAAACATATCCACCTCGTTCATCTTGTCGGGATCTGGTGCTGAGACTACAGTGAATTCTACGGGTTGAGTGGCTCTCATGAAGGCGTCTACATCTACTAACACTGGTTCTTTTGTGTTATCTGACATTTAAAAGAGATTACTAGGAAATTTCTGAAAACGATCTTACAGTTTCCGAATCACGTGTCGAGAGGATCTGTACATGTAGGTGTTTCCGTTTTCGTTTTAGGTTACGGTTCCTTATATAAATGTAAATCAACTGTAAGCTTAGGTACTTTATTGAAATTTTCGCCGGGCATTGTCCATAATTTTGTTTGAGTATTCGAGTAAAACGTAAAAGTGTGACTACAAATACTGGTTACACCAATTGCAAATCTGAAATATTTTAAGTTACCATCTTAAAATCTCAAATGATTCAACAATTGGGATATCGAAAGCCTAAGAAAATATCTCGAAAATAGCAATTTTAGACAATGAGATATCGACAGCCATTCTTACTCCAATTCTGTGGCATCACTCCTCCTAACGTCTGCGGAAAGGTTATCTTCTTTGCTTGACCTACAGCCTTGTTTTCTACCTCGAATGTAACCTTGTAAATTCCGTCACCGGTGAAACTTATAAAATAGGCTGAATATATGCCATCATCCTTTTCAGTATCTGCACCTGGAATAATTAATAGGAGTTTTCATAATATAAAAATAAATAATTTTCAGTTGCCTCTGTTATACAATAATGCTTCGAAGTAATTTAAGACCCATTTAATAAAATCCATTAACAAAATATTTGTGACGTATTCTTCGTGTCTCTCAACGGAGTGGCACGCAACTTCCAGGTGGCAAGCCCCCCAGTAGATACTCGTGCCCTCCGAATGCCCCATTTCAAATGTCCTACTTACGAGCCTCATGCAATTTTCAAAGCCTCTAAAAAATATGGGGACATCCCTCAATGGGAAACCCCCTACCCCCCACCCCACCTCACCCCCACTCCAAATTTCGCCAATTTGCGATTTGAGCGCACACTTTATTCTTAAAAAAAAATCGTACCCGTTCCAAGATCAAATAGTTCCACGACAATAGATTCCGAAAAAGCACCATCCCCGGGCCGTTCGACCAACGCCTTTACCTCCGCCCTAATGACAGGGAGCTCGCCCTGCGTAACCTCGCAGTATATGATTACTCTTTGTTCCGCTGTAAAATTTACCTGAAGGAACAAAAAAGTACAGGATGCTTAGGGTTCTTTAGTACAAACTCAAATATTCTCTAAGGTATGCGTGTTAAAAACTAGGTGTTAAGTTAAATAGTTCATGTAGGTACATCATAGTTGGCTGACAAAGGTCTACTCGAAATATCTTCCCTAGATACTGATAAAACTGAATGGCACCACTGTTATTTCCAGTAAACTTTAAAAAGTACATGCGTCTACTAATTTAGTGCTTTTGAGTTATTTTAATATCACGTCTTAAAGGGTTACAGAAATAGAAAACATCTAGTTCAAGTAAAGTATTTCAAAATAAAAATAAATATGTAACCATTTCAAAAACATCATAAATTTAATGTCACCCGTTATTGTGACTCCAAAATGAATAAAAAGTTTCTGCATTTCCCCGCCCACAAAGAAATCCCCTTTTGGCCGTTCGCGCTCCCAGGATGATTGAATGACGTCGTCGCCAGAATGACGCATGTACAGTGTACATGTACATAGCGCAGAGTACATGTACATGTACATGCAGTATCGCATGCAATAGACTACGTTGTGTTTGATGAAGCTTGGTCCACAGGCAAAAAGTCTTTAAAGCATGTTAGACTATTATCAACTTTAATAGTTTAGGGTTAGTGAATTGTGCGAGACGTCCCCATTGTTATACCTGAGTTTTTCTGATAATGCCCTTGGCTCGAAGGGGTGGTACTACAGGATCAGAGGGCTTGGAGTACACGTGAGCCCGCATCGTTTGAGGCTGCATATTCATGTTTTGAATGTCGTAAAACCAGGTTCCAGTCTAGTACGACGATAGAGAATAGAACTCAATAACATCAGAGTTATTTATGTACATTAAACATCACAGAGGAGGGCATAATGCACGATTTTGTAAAAACTTTCACTTATTTCCAACTCTGCAATAAATGCTGAGACAAATGCAAAAATATTACTTAAAGTCGTGCAACCATATTCATCACTTGGGTCTAAATGGGCACTGATCGTGTTTTAGTCCAGAACTTACCCAAAGCTTAAGGGGTGACCAAAAGACCTGAAGCTAGGTATATCATTTTTTAAAAGTAAACATTAATCACGTCTCATGAAGTTTCGATCCAGAGACAAATTTGAGAAAATACGAAACCCAAATAGTTTTTTGGTATATAATATAAGGATTGTAAGATAAACGGAATATAGACTCCCGCTGGACAGAGCAAAAATGAGTTGTGTTACATTCAAAACATCTCCGCAACGCATGAATGCGATTTTCTACTTTTGAAAAGATCACATTTTAGGCATTAATTTAATACCAAAAGAGACAATTTCTATCAATTTGTTTGGGAGAATAAAAGAAAAATTGGGGGGTTGCCCTTTTTTTGGAGGGAGGGCCACCCTGTATAACCTGATACCGAAGGAAACCATTAATCTTGCCTGATTTCTAGGTGCAATTATTGTTGGTCTTCTCCTTTATGATCAGAAGTTGTTTGTTTCATTCGAATGAAATTAGTGCCAGCTATCGTTTCAGTGTGTTTTTACACGTTTACTACGGCTGTCAACAAGACTATCCTTTCTGGATAAATGTATGAACATATATATATTGGTTATATATGCTAAAGGGTCTAACTCACATCAGTCCCTATACCTGTGCAATTCCTGTAATTCGAATTTCGATTTGCCGACCATCCGTGTCCACGGAGTACTCTGGCCTTCCAGGGTCCAATATGAATCCTTCAGGTGTCCGCACAACCGCCGTTGCCTGCCCAATCTCCCAAATGAATCGGAAAATGGTCTCATAACCCACAGTGTTGTCAATATGCACGTTGTTAGTACCATTGCCATTTCCGCGTAACATTTCCGATCGCCGGACAATCTGAAAGGGTAGCACGTGCAAGAAAAAATCTCGTTTCCGGAAACCACGGTAAATTTTGACATTGCTATTGCGATTTGATGTTGAAGACATGAAATGTGTAAACATGATACACATATTTCAAATGTTGGATATGATCTGTAGTCAAACAAGAACGGATACGAAGTATTTGGGGCAAATCTGGCAGGCTATTAAGTAAACAAAATTTATTGGACATTAGCCATTTTAGACAAAATTTATATATGGGATTTTATGCATAAAATATAAAGAATCAATATTAGAAAGCAAATTCCTGTGCAGCATATCCTACTGAAGGAGGTTGCACAGTAGTCCACATATTCAGAAAATATAACAAAAAATATTGCGCAGTGCGTCCACTGCGGAATGCCATAGGGTTGTGTGCGGAGCTCCTGCATCATGTACTTAGGTTGTCAATGTTATCCAAAAGTGCAAGAGTTATTGAGAAATTTGTAGTTTTGCATGAATGATAAGTCGTTAAACTGCGGGGCGTTTGCAGCAGTGTCACAGAAATTTACACTTATTTGCCTACCGTTATAAACCTTTCCCAGTCTTGAAACTCTTCGTCTTCCATTTGCATGGTCGTAGGTTTCTCGGTTGCTATGGTGTCGTTCTCGGCAAAAGGAATGAAGAAAGAGCCACCGCCACCCTCGCTGGGTAGGTGAAAGTTCTCATCCACATTCGTACTGTAGGCCAAAGCGTCCACATCTACTCCTTGATTTCGAACACCTTCAAAGACCTCACTAAAAAAGGGTGCCGTGTCCTCTAAACCGTCACTCATCACAAGAACCACGCCTCCTGCAGGAGACTCGCCGTTAGTTGACAATGCCTATTTGCGGTAAAAGGGATCATTTCTTTATCCTTTTTTTCAATTTTGTAACTTATGTTGGTTTACTGACTGAAATTTAGTGAAAAACTAATGCATTAGTATTTGGGGTGGTACAAATTTTTCAAGGCAAGTATTCTCATTTTCCACACCTCATAAAAGTCCTGACGTAACATTGATTAATTTTGCTATATATTTTCATAGAATAAACACATTGTGACTCTACGCATTGTTTGACCCATTTTGACCCAATGGAACTCATTTTCATTGGATCTTTTGAGCAATTATTCAAGATACAGCAAATAGAAATGCTTGGTAACAACTAGCTGAAATTAATCACATGCAATGAACGAACTGCAGAACAGTTTGCCTGAAATTCTCTATGCTCAGACTGTTATGCTTAATACAGCTCATGTCGATGCCTGCAGGAAGTGTATTGTGTCGTTAATACAAGATACCTTGTTAGTTTTTGCTTACATCTTTTATTACTGACATTGAGACACTCACCGTCAGTGCTTTCAAAATTCCCGCTCCAATACTAGAATTGCCATCAGCAACGTTAGGTAGTTTGTCCACCAGTTTCTGCCGGCTACTCTTGTATCTGATACAATTTGATAAATGGTGTTACAGCGTTTGGGTCAGCCTCCCCCTCGCCATTATGATGGGCTTTGTCCAAAGGTTTAAGGAACCCCCCAAAATTTTGTGTGTACGATTATGAACGGAACAAAGAGATTACATGGCTTCAACAACGGCGACAAATACAGTGCTCCCTGCACAAAAAGAATCGAACTCCCCTGTTAAGTCAAAATGATCTTTTACCGATATTTTAATTTGTTCAATGGGCACACTATCTAGAAATTTCGATTCATAGTTTAGGAGTCACCGTGTAATTTAGTTTCAGTGCACACGTCATCCCAAAGTCGTAAGTGGAATTCATTCAATGCATTATTTAAATTTACTTTATAGGCTCTAATGGGTTTTCTATGAGTATTTCGGGATAGGTTTAAGTATTTAATGAGGTAGAAAATATAGCAAAAGCAGAGACAATTTACAAAGTTATGGTTGTATGCACATGTCAAGGTGTAGGGTTTATCGGGCATCATGCACATGTACAACTGCACACAAGGTTATTATCATCCATCCTGTTAATTGTTTCTTATTCTGTGATTAGTTATGATTGCTTAAATTTTATTAGATAAACAAATTGTCGTTGTTGATTCATGTTGTTTAATTTGTAACTATTAAAGGCCAAACTCTGTACATTTGTGTACTTTTTGTCGACAGATTAAACCGTGTTCAGCGTGTTCACGATCACCAGCTAACATTCATGTCAAGTTCATGGCATGGACATCCGTCATCCGTCACACCCCCACCCTGGATAATAGCCCTATCAAGAACGTGCACTTTGGATCACAGAATGGGAAAGTTTTCAGGACAGAAGATCTGACTTTTTAATCTTTCGAGATTTGCAAAAGCGGTAGCTTTTATCCACTCCCTGCGCCTCTGTCTCTGTCTTCATGTTAGCAATACGGACGATTCACAATAGTGCGCCTGCAAGAGTTTGCAACGCGTTACAATTGGCCAATCACAATGCGCTAAATTCTTCGACCCAATGCGCGTTTGTAAAGGATAAGCAGATTTCTCGCGTTGTAATTGGCCAACGTGTTGCAAAACCTTAGAGGCGCACTATTGTGAATAGCCAGTATTGGGGAAACAGAAAATATAAAGATCACCCTCTAGATAATTTGGAGGCCTATGGGCTGTCTCATATCTTTTTTTTTTTTTAAATATTAACCCTACACGGCATTGTTTCCTCTGATTTCCTTGGTGCCAGTTGGACGCTCCATTTTGGAGAGTGGTATTACAACTGTGTGAATTGTATTTGTTTTGACCCAAAAGCTGTTGTAAATGGTTCAAAGTTGCTACATGGATGTCCTCCACACTCCCAAAGAACAGAAACGGCATTGAATTTTTTTTTAGGTAACTCCCTGTGTATACAGGGAGTAAACCAGGCTTTTGAGCAGAACAGAGGTAGGATATCATGGAAGGTTTTGATAGTTGGCCGTATTTTTTTAATCAAGTAATTCACAAAACGGCACTCCAAGTTAACTCTGAAGTTAAAGGGAACTCAAAATTGTTCTATTAGAGCAGAACGTTTAATAGGCACGTACCTTCTGAGGTCGTACCTCATGAGGCTTACCTTATTTTTGTGAGTGGCGCCAAAATTGATGCAGAGGCATTAAATGCTACCAAAGCCACCCAGGTATCCATAGGCAGAACATCAGTCAAGTAATAAGCGCTTGCTCGGAGGAGCTTTTGAAACTTTCTGTTATCCTACAGGTTGAAGCATTGACATAAACATAAAAAATTATTCCATTCAATTTGCAAAAAACAAAATACCGGTCTGTTTTTGTACAACTGCTTCGCTACTTTATTTAAACCAGTGCAAGTTAAATAGGTCAACAAGCAACTTAACTGCAACTTACATTCATGCTTTTAGACGCATCCAGAACCAAAACTACCCTCATCTTCTTCACCCGCTTAACTGTGAACTGGGGAAGTGTGGAAGCGACCGTTCGAGTTGGGTTAGCACCATTAGCGAAGTCCTCTGTAGCCAGCATAACATCCCAGGCACTTCGACTGTTGCACAGAGTGTTGTGACGGTTTGGAGCTTCGGGGTTATGCAGGGATCTCACGTCACCGCTAACATTGCTATGGCAAAATCCCGTAATCTGTCGGAAATCATCACAGAGCAGAAAAGCAATGCTGGTTAAATTAAATTGAAATAACTCGATGACCAAAGCTATCAGTATTTAAAGACTGCCAGACAATGAACTAAATTTCTCGTCGTCGTTTGACAATGCAATGTATGTAACAATTCTTTATTACCGGTACCGAACGGTAATGTTTCCTTCTGTTTAGTTTATTCTACATCTAACGCTTATAACCTCTCAAAGTAGGGTTCTTTTTAGGAATTGGACACAATTAACCCAAAAATCCTCTGATTTCAATATAATTTAACATACACTCTAGGGGATGAGGGTTAAAAAAATAGAAGCATCAATAATAGCCTACTTAGCCATTTTGATTTCATTGCAGTCGTAATAAAATCTTCGAAAAAGGCCCGCCTTTAACTGAATGGTGAAATTATAAAAGAATTCAAATTCCAACATTTAGTAACTTACATGATGCACGTATTGGGGAGAAATAGGGTACCCAAAATGGAAATTTTAGTCAGATATACACTGATCACGTTTGCCGAAATTACCCATCAAATTTCACCTGGTCAACGTAGTGTGCATACATGAGTGAGCCCGATGCGCCTTGAGCCTGAACGCCATGTGGTTGAAATCGGCACCTATGGTCCGGTAGGTGTCCCACGTTGTCCCAAATCTCACACTGGATATCAGCTGCAGGTTCCCCAAATGTCGGCCTTTGTTGCAGGTATGGCAAAACATCTCCAGTCACGGCTTTTGAACATCTGGTAGGTTCCACACTTCCGGTGTTGGTGAGATAAAAATGATGATCATTCGATCTGCTTGGGTACTCATCAAACAGACCCCAACGAAGGTGTCCCCACTCGTGCACCAAAACTCGACCTAAAATTTGAAAAGAACATCTACAGCTACCAAAGCGAAAACAAGTGTTGTCCCAAATATCATTGCCTGTAACCGAAGTTTCTCCCATGGCACCATTGCTAATCAACCAAATCATCAGAATCAAGCATTTTGGACTTATTTATTTACTGCAAACTGACTATGTGAAAGTTATTAAATTCATTCTAAATATTGTAATAGCTATCATTTCTCCTTATATTTAGTCATGACTTGTAAATTTACATATCTATTGGAGCTGGGAGAGGCTATTTGCCCCCGAAGACAAGTTACAATATTTTAGTGAAAGTGAATATTAAAAACTGTTTTTGAAAACAATGGATTATAAGCTGCAAAGACAGTCCTGTATTAGGCGAGCTGGAGGTCTAAGGTCTATTTGAATTGAATTTTGGGCTGACTTCGAGTGGCAAAAGGCTGCGAAATATACGCTACACTACGAACACTGTGTTTCGAACGAAAGCCCTGTTCTTGTGGGCGCAAACCATATTCTCAGAAGACAAACAAAACCTTACTGAGATTTCCCCATGGCCCCTGGTTCCCCTGCCTAATGAGCTCCTTCGTTAGATGAAGATAG
Organism: Acanthaster planci; assembly: GCF_001949145.1. The sequence continues at coordinate 23,266 of NW_019091668.1, forward strand.
GACCCTTCCTCGCCGCACATTCCTGGTTGCTTAACAAATGGCTGAGCTGGTATGTAGCGATTGGCCGCAGTATTTACGAGTATATTAGCAGTGTAGAAGCTTTCAAACATTGCTGGGAGGTAAGAGGGATCGTCGGCCCAGGACTGCGGGAGGAGGATAGTAATATCATGGAAGTACACTCGGTGATCACTCGCTTCGTAAAGGAATGCTGAGGCCTCTGTAAACATAACCTGTTGAGAAGATTTAAATTTAATTTAAACTCTACGGAAAGGTTGAGAAAACAGGAAAAAAAGGGAATCACAATGAATAGAAAATACGTGAACAATGCAAACGTTGTAGTTAAAATAGGTCTGTGAATAGGCGTGGAAAGAGCCTGTGCCATTTGTTTGGAGGGAAGGAATTTGCAAATTCTTCTATAGAACCATTTTGATTTATTAAAATATTTCCATAAAATGAAACTATTTATTAACATGTTTAAGCGGAATTATTGAGAATTATTTTACATTGAACACGGTATATGAAATGAAAATTTCAGTAACTCTTGGTAATATTATTATGTTCTTTCATCAAAAAATCACTCTTAACTTGGATAGAAAATAAATTGGTATTAAGACGAATACATTTTTACAAGTTAACATTCAAAAAAAGAACAATATACAAAATTTCAAAATTCATCGACTCAAATCTTAAGACAAAAGAGGCTTCAGCCTCAGGAGACATGCCTACGTCATAATGCAAAAGTATGTTGGCCTGAAGTGGACCAATAAAGCATCATCCACAGTAACAATGTTTTACTGAAGCATGACCCTAAATTTCCCTGAAAATCGGAGCAAGTTACTGGACGGCAAGCGTAATGTCTCAGCTGATGATTATGCATATGACATCGTGTTCAATTTAAAGCTCGTTCTGTTCGAGGTGATGAATGTAACACCTTTTTTGCTACCAATTTCTCTGAGGGAGAAAAATTTATTCCTGTAAACTAATTATTATTATACTCAGCAACTGCATAGTAACTTAGGAAAATCAATTAACATTGATCGCTTTAAAAAGGACTTATGTGAGTCTGCTTTTATCTGTGACCCACCAACAAAACTTGACTCCTTGGTTGTTATGTATAATACAACTTTGCCTTTTGTGTAAGATAGACTGTTATCACCCGTGATCGTGTGCCTTGGTTTACTGATGATGTTCGAGAGGCAAAGAGGCTGCGAAGGCACGCAGATCGGAGCGTAGATGGAGATTATCAGGCCGTGAGGAAGATCTGAAAGCATTTAAATTCCAGAAGAACAAAACCACGTTTGTTATGAATAATGCATGCCTTGAATTTTACGTGGGTTTTATCAATCATAATTCAAAAAATAAACGTAACTTATTTTCAAGACTTCCTTATCAGAACCTGTGTTCTACTTGTGACTTTTTTTTTGAGCGATTGGAAGAAATTCGCCTTGACCGAAGCTTGAGCTGAATCTGATTCCTAAAAGGATATTTTGCGAACTAAGTCTACAATTCAGTATTTGGGGTTACCTATTCCCTATATTTTCGAGACAGCACGCCTGCATGGGTCCCTTGCTTTGTTCGTCTGTTTCTGGCTCTTTGTTGAAGATGAATTTATCCTGCATTCAAGCTTATTTGCACCGTCAAAGAACTGGAGTCGACCTTCGTGGCAGAGCTAGCCCAAATCCTCCCCCGAATTTATATTAAACTTGTATAAGATCTGATAATTAAGCATTACCCTTTTCTAATCATTGTACATTGGTACCCAAAGTAAAAAAAAGTTGCATAATTAGATAATCACTGTTTCCTTGCTCGTGATAAAATTGAGATCTTGTTTGCTTTTTCGTTGCACTCAAAAAAAAATCAGACTTTTTTAATACATCGGAATCACTGATACTCTGCAGATATTTGGATCATAAAAGAATGAAACCAACCTCAATGCCCTACACGAAATTCGACCCAGGTGGGAAAGCAAGAGACATGTATACAGTGCATGAACTTATCTGAATCCATGAACCAGGGATGGAAAAATTACCATTTAAATCATCAAGGATATGTACAGGAGTTTTAACGACCCGACTTCTCCAAAATAATGACGATGTTTCAAGGGGACGAAATTGCAATAAGGAATGCTTTCGGTCTCTTCAAACAGGCAATATTTTGAAGGGAAAGTACAATTACAGGCCTCTACTTATGAGAAACTAATTACATGTATAACCTGAACCTATAAGATTGCTTTCCGGTCAGTGACTTGGGTGAGTGGCACAAGGAATGAAGAAATAAGCGTGATCAAAATTGCTAACACGCAATTCTACAGGTACAGACATGTCAAGGTGGAAATACCCCTCTCCTCTGAGAGGGCAGCGGCATATCCAAATCCCGAGTAAGGGAATAAAAGTGATTTTTTTTTATTTATCCGTGTAAGATTCCTATTCCAGTTGCTCTCCCATGCATGCACTATTTAGATGCACACATATAAGATAACCATGTAAATTATAAAATCGGCCCTCTCCAGTTTTCGAACTTCCACGGCCATTTACACCTTTTAACATTAAAATCTAAAAGGGATTCCTTCCCCTTCTCTTTTAAAGAAATTACTAAATTGCCTAGCTTTCCAATGTTGCACAGTAAATACGTGTGAAGCGCTGAGCTCAGTATCGCATTTGGGTAATAAGGAAGTGTTACTAGGGAAAGCGCCTTGCTTTTCGGAAACATCATCGTCCCCGTTTTCGTTGTAGGAAAATCGTTGAATTATTAAATATGCCACCAGCTGAGACCGATGGCTTCGTTGCTGAACTGAAATTACCTGGAGACCGAAAGAAGTGTGACTAAAGACCTCACAAACAGTCACACTTTGTCTACCTGTGCACTTTCCTATGGGGACTCAGTAGATCGCTTCCCACTGCGTATGCATAGAACAGTTTTATCACGTTCTATGGTTTTTCAAACTGGAACTACCCCAAGTGGCATAATGATATGTTGAAATCTTATTGGCTTTCAAGTAATATTGGGGAGAGTCACTTGGACACTGTGGAAATACGTTTGTTTTCATTCATGTACTAAGGTGAAAACAAGAACGTGCGACATGTACGTTGCGCAGAGTTACCTGCGTGTAGTCGATTAGTTATAGCTTCGATCGGATGGGCCTGATGAAAGTTTTGTTGGAAAGGTTAGATTAGACTTCAGAATTTTTTGTACACGCATTTTATTCCTACAGCTTACTTTTTATTGTCAACTGTTAAACTAACTTGAATTCTTACCCAGTGACTGCTATAAAATAAGAAGTGCTATTAAATAAGTTGCAACCGCCCATCTGAGGATGAGTAGTACGCGTTGACTCGTAGCACCCGAGTCAATTCATGCTAAATATCAACCACAGTTATTATCTACCTCTCATCTTATCTACATACAACTCATCTGTAGGGCTGTTCACGTTGAATTGTCGCAGAGCAAAAAAATTACAAACTATTATCACAATTAAAATATCACACAGTATGGATGAATTAGTAAGCTTTGCAGCAATGAATATTTATCAGTTTTATGCAGTTTCCGATCCAGAAATAATGTCATGACACAATAATTGTCACAATGACGTTCTGAAGTATATTTTCGTTGATTAAGTAAGTTGGTTTAGAGAACCATTTCAGGAATTGGCTAACTGATACAATGCTAATTTTGTATTTTTTACACTCTGGCGGCTGTCTAACAGATAACAAAGCCATTGAATTAAATCTGAAATGGCCGGTATATGTTTATATTTTTTTCTCCAATTGTACATGGGTATTTTCTGCTAGCAACCGGTTTCTTCCGTCTTATGTGTAGGAACGTGGGACGCGCACGATGCTCTTATCTATAATGGTGTGATTACAGTGGATGGTCAGTTGTACGTTCAAACAAAGAGACCTTTGCCAACTGACACCCTGAATTTAAATTTAGTGGGGGAAAATGTTTACAATCAAGCTGGCTGGGAGGTAGGGCAATTAAACATCTACTCATGTGAGCAAAGGAAAAACTGGGCAACTTGGAAGGATTTAGTTTTTTTGCACTGGCCAATAAGAACAGTCACTTAATAAAGACCAGCATGCTTTCACTCTTTCACGTGAATGTGTTTACATTAAAAAGACGGACCTTGGAAATGTCTTGTAAACCCTTTAACCGTTTTCATTCACTCATTCTTTTTTCAATTAGAGGTACATTAGCAAAATCGTTGGACACTCGTTTTCCTATCTTTTTCCCCTTTAACTGTATTTTGGGGACCTATTGAAAGATGTGTTCCCGAACTAATTCTGAATTACATGAACCAACTTCAGAATGACCACTTTGAAATGAAACATGGTTTAATATATGATAATTTTATGTGTCTTTGGTCTCACTAACTATTTGTGTATTTAAAGACCACTTAAAAGCATGTCGTTTTGTGTGATTTTGGCAACCATTCTTCGTATCCGTGTAGCCTGCAACTAGAAATCCCGTCAAAAACCATTGCATGGGTCATCAGAAAAAATATATTAGTATTCATCTCTGCTCACAGCCATCTCAATTTGTTGGTACCAGATTTTACAAATTTGCGAGATTCACTTCTACCCACTGGATTTTATTTGGCTGATAAATCAGCAAGGACTGGGAATATAGAAAGATAATCAATTTATCGCTGCTAAGAAAATTGTCTGCCCAAATTCATCCCGCCTTGACCCTCACATTGAAACAGACATGTACATTCTCAATAAATCGGTAAAATCAGTCAATAGTTCTAATGATATAAAATATTTCTGTTTCCTGCAACAGCTAAACTGAACGGATTTTTACTGTCTGTGACTAATATGCTACTGAAGCCACTTCTTTAATTTTTCACCAATCACGACAATTTCATAATTCACTGGTCATTTGTTTGACCTGTAGTGGACATCCAACATCTGAGTAATTGCAAATATATTTCCAGGAAACTCTTTCGGTTGATAAGGACAAATTAAAAAAGCAAATTAAAACTGCCACAGTTTTTGCCCAATTGCATGCAGTATTCATTTGCCATAATTACATCCGTTTCGATGCAATCGGTCGCTTTTCGAGGTATTAATTGTAGTGAAAAAAACCGTCTCCAGTATTTTTCCTGAATCGATGGTGGAAGCGCAGTCTTTCAAAAAAGCTATCAGTCATGACTTGAAATGCCCAATGTCGATGTTCCTTTGTGTATACCAGTTAACCTGCTATTCAATTTTTCTTTTGCCAGTTTATGGTCGTTTTTGGGTGCCTTTAGTGTTAATGCAAATTTGAAAATAAGAGCATAATTGTGATATAATCTGAACAGCCATTCCATGGTGAATCGCGTGACATTTGGACAAAATGTTGAGTTTTAATGCAGTACTGTTGCTAACATGGCACTTATTCACCTCAAATTACCACGTAATTAAGACAAGGCATTGTGAATGTATCTCTTAGTTTTTTATTTGATCACTTTAAAATGTTTGTTGTTTTCTTTATCACGGTTTCTTTGACGTGACTCGCGTGACAGGATAGAAATGGGGATTTTTCATATCCCTTGATTCTAAAAGCATTTCCTATGAATGTACAAATGTGCTTAAGTAAATTTTTACCGAACTAAAAACTTAATACTCTGACCTAATCCATGAAAAGGTTACATTGTACAAAGTCTCTCTTGTTGTGAGAAATGGCCTGAAGAACATGTGACTCGCGTGACGCAGTAGCGTTTTACTTTTACATTATAACTGTAATAATAGTAAAACAAATCAAATTATAATATTACATTAATAAAAATGATGTACCTCCAAATACATTATGGAAGAGTGTGAAAACTGCTATTTTTCCCTTTACTTTGGCAAATGTTTGGATGGAAATCTGGTATTTAGCACAAGACATCATGTATGTGGCCTGTCAAGACAAAATGAGAGTAAACTCCCATCCCACTCTTTCCTGTTTTGAGGGTTCAAAATTTTATATTGGAGTAGAGGACAATTTTTTGGTTTTGTGATATTTGGAAAGATTAACCCACCTCCTATTTAATTCCAAACATTTTGCAGAATCACATATTGTAAAATGTTATTTTCTTAGCAATTTTGACGATGGCATTATTTGTGCCTGGTCTTAAATGTTGAAACAATGTCGGGAACAAAGACGCAAAGCTGCAAGAATAAAGCCACATTGTCAACTAATACATTTACCCTAAGTGTTCCATGTACATACTATTAGAAAGCTCTTTCTGCTGAATTCAAGAATACCAATATCTCAGTTTTTGAAAATTCTGACTTTCAGCTCATTTAGTGCTGACAGGTCATATATTCGTAACAATGACATTGAGTAGAACTGCCTCTGAATTTAATTGAAGTGAGTGTCATGAATTCCACACGATTATTTCAGAAAAAGAGTTGTAATGTTTGGTTTGTCCAATGCTTTTTCTTTTGCACTTTCAATGATCTCCTCATTGAACTGCAGCTGTCCCCTGTTGTTCATCAGGTTGGATTGTAGCACTGTGCACAGTATATCATCTACTGGCTGCCAAGATTCTTCAGCATCTGCTGGCAAGGGTGTCTGAATATATGCTTTCCCATCTTACCTACATGAACATGTATTGTACATGTACATACATGTATGCCCATCATCATACTTGCATGTATTGTACATGTAATTGACAGAGTTTACAAAGGAAAGAGCTGCAACTAATGATGCAATTGTACTGGAATGTACACGTAGCAACAGCATTATTTATTTGGTAAAAATCTTTAATTTCATTAAAACTGATTCAATGTCATGTTTTCACAGTGAAAATTACACTCAATTTCAATTCCTGGCGTGTGACTTGCTTGACATACAGCGCATTTGTGACTTGCTTGAAACTCTTGAAAGAGTTTTTTTCTACAAGGAATGCAAAGCAAATAAGAATATTAATGCTTTTATTGATAAACCACTACTAGTTGATTTACAAATATCAAACACTAGCTGAATCTTTGTCTAGTTTTTAGTAATTAAAAAAAATTGTCAAATTTTGTGACTCGCGTGACATATTTTGAGGGTGTTTTCATGATTAAAACCTTGCAAAATACAAAAAGCATTTGGAAAAACTTTCGATGTTTTATCAAATAGACTGGAATAGCTACCTAATGTATGCAGATAAAGTAAAATCATATGAATGAGCTTCAATTACTTTCTAAGTTTGTGATTTGTACCCCTGCTCCTCCTTTTTGACCACAAATTTCATCCATATTCAGGAGACTGTAACCTAAATAAAAAATTCTTTGATTTAAAAGTTCTTTTGAGATTTAGATGGTTTCAATATTCAAATATCAAATACAACTGAGAAAAATTTATTTGTTTCACTTCAATTTTTAAGTTTGATGATGACCCCTACACGGAATGGTTGTGAAGCAGAAACCACATTGTCTTACTAACATTATTTATTACACTAAAAATGGCCAGAATTTGGATATTTTACTGCCGTAAATTTCGTTTCCCTTTGTAATTCATCATATCTGTCTATGATAGTAGGCTAATAAGAAAAGATTTCTCATAAATCTTTTTAATAAGCACATTTGAATTCACAAGTTGAGAGAACAATTCAACGAGTAAACTCATCTTCCAGACATTTTAGCATCCGAGTCCCAAAGAATCAGGATGAACAGCTAGGGGCAATCTGAAATCTTTAAATGGCATAGCGGTTTATTTAGCTGATAGCAGAGATACAAAAAAGTTGCACAAAACATTGCTCAAGTCAAGATTCACATCAAGCACCTTGAAGCCTTAGAATAGTTCAAGGCATGCATGCATGCAGTTAAATGTGCTAATTTGGGTACTTTGTTAAGTAGAATAGAGGCGTACACGGGTTGAGGTCGAGTACAAAATCTAGCCAGTGGTGAGGGGATCATGAAAAGAACTGGTGTGCTCAACGTTTTGGACAGTATACTCTGCGACGGACAGGGCTCCTGTCTGAGAGTGTGAAGGGGACAACTGATTTGTTTTAAAATATTCAAAACTGTTGTTCCTTGAATTTGCAGCCAAAATGAGCATCATGTTGCTGGCAACTGTTACAATTAGAAAAACTGCACACACATGAAGAGCTTTATGAACTATACACACAAAGCGTGCGTGTACATGTACATGGTGTTATTACTTTAAGCAAGCAGTTAGATTTGATTCTTCAGATTTCTTAATTTTCAAACTTACAGAAAAATAAATAAATAAAAGAAACTATTTACACCACACAAAAAGTAAACGACAGCTACCGGTATAAAATCAACCACATGTTTACTTCAATCAATCAAGTAACCAGCATTGCCGATTGATTAAATCGATTAAATGATCGGTAAAGCAGTATGTGTGCCATTAGGGGGGCGAGTTACTTTTATATGACAACTGATTTGAAAAGAAAGATGACTCACATATCACAATTACATCGACAGATTTGCATTTAAGATGTATGTCACATTCCTACACCACTTTTTCATCATTTACCATTAATAGTTTAATTGTGTCAAAACAGATGCAGAAAGATAAACAAGATAACCTCGAAAGAGGTTGTATGCGGGGAATACGAGCCTAGTTGCAACGATATTGAAAAAGAAAAAACTGTATTATTCTCTCCTGAGAAACCATACAAGTCTACAACGCTCTGTACGACCAATGTTATACGGTGATGTACACTCCTAACGCCTCGGCCCCTTTTCATGCATATTACTCTAACTAAACAGTGCCATCGTATTCTACACAATGGTGATTAAGGTGATTTAAGAATGTGATAGTGTATCCCGAGAAAACTTTATAACCATTACATTAAGATTATATCTAACGGTATTTTTATGTCAGTTTTAGGAACCATTTTTTCCTCAATATAGATGTGTACTCTTAAAATCCTAAGTTTAATTAAACTATGTTAAACTTTGTTCAAAAGGTTACTAATATCCATTGAGTGAGTGGTCATATTTTTGAAATTATATTTTACTGGCATTTCTTTTTCTACTGTGCGTGTTTCTCATTCTACAAGCATGTTTAAATTTTGCAGTTTCAATTTGTCTACACTATACATCTTTTTTTATCCTGCTATCGAAATAGAATGTTATCAAGAATTCTTATCACAACTATTACTGTCTGAGTGCAGTAAATACTTAAGAGAGAGGTTAATAAGCGAAAAGATAAAATCGTTGCAGATACTGATAGCGTGCTTTGTATAAAACCTAATTCTTATTGTGTTAACAAATGGCCACTTCAGCTGAATTGAGACCAACATTTATTAGTACCATTACACACGGCCAAGCTAGAATTCTTCAAGTGCAATTTCCTGTGCGTCAAACGCCCAATCAGCTCCCGTGAGGTGACGCTGGGACCAACTTGTTTGAAACTTCGTAGAGACATTTTTTATATTTGAAGGTCACGATAACCCGATGCGACAAAAATTCCGATACCACCGTGACTCCAAGCAATGATGTTCTAGCAGGCTGCGTCCAAACAAGAAACCTGGGACAGAATCTTGAACGTGAATTCAAATTTTTTCTTGATATTCACTTTTAATAAATGCAGAGTTCAAGCGTTTACACTTTTAAAACTCAGTTTGTTGGTATCATTTTGGAATGCCGGGTCAAAATCTCTTACGACTGTATTATGCACTTTGAGCAAAACATCATGGAATTTGTCTCTCTGTCAAGCTAGAATGTGCCCATTGTGACAATGTGAAGGAAATTTAAATTGCGTTTATGATGCTCCATCATGCAATATGCAATTTACGGCAATTTATTTTCATTTTTTGTGCAGCAAATGCAGATTATTTTACTGCCGTCTTCTAAAGCACTTAAACACATGGATACGATAGAACTCTCTTATTTTACTCTGCGTAGCTGCATACATGATGGGGTTGATGCAAGAACTAGTAAACAGCAAGTTAGCAACATGGACACGAGTCTGGTATGTGTAACAAGAAGGGCAAATCGGCGACACAATGCCTGCGATGATGAGATACGGAAGAGTGCATGCAACGAATACGGTCAGGAGAGCAGCCATTGTCACTGCTGGCTTAATATACCGGTTGCTCAGCGTGGTCTGGCGGCGGCTTTCAAAGGTTTCGTTCTCCTTACCCTCGACTCCAAAAGCAGTAGTGGCTCCGTCGACAGCCGGCGCTCGTGATTCGAGCGATGCGAGGCCATGAGTGGTGACTACGGTGCTGCGTGTGACTGATGATGAAACGGTGGTCCAGGCTGTCCGTCTTGATGAACCAGACGCCTCGGAATCACCAGGGCTAAACTCCCCAGCTGAATGAATATTCCCCTTCAGTCTCTTACGGAGGTGCAACATGAAACCTAGACTACACACAGCCATAATGGAAAGCGGAATAAAGAACCCACAAATGAATATGGCCATGAGGAATGCTTGGTTCAGCTTGACTGGAGGCAGGCACACGAAGTCAAAGTTGACTGGAATTGGTGGGGGGAGCGCATCAGTAGCCCAAAGGACCATCTCGAGGAGTGAATTCAAGATGACCGAACACCACAAAAAGAAAATGGTTCCCTTGACAGTTTTCTGGGACACGATAGCTAGATAGCGGGAATAATCTTTCGAAACCAGCAGAAACCGATCAATGCTGATGGCAGTGATGATGTAGATGGCTACTGTCACTCCGATATTGGCGAAGAAGGTCTGGATCATGCAGACTTCCTCCCCTAGAGGCCAGTAGCCCAGTGCCGTCTCCAGGGCACGAAGAGGAAGTACCACTAGTCCGACCAGGAAGTCGGCCGCTGACAAGCTGACAAGGAACAGATTACTAGGCTTCTGTCTCAGGCTGCGATTGATCCAGAAAGCAGCAAGGGTGCCCAGGTTTCCGACTAATGTCAACAAAGAAGCGACAGACAGAAGGGTAGCCTCCAAAGGAGCACCGCGTATACCGGTACTGGGAGGGGGAATATCAACGCTTTCGTTCTTTGTGTTTGATAAAGACATGATTGACGTTCAGTTCACCGTCAACAGTACTTGACAGGCTTCTTATCGGCTTAATAAAGTCGTGTTTGCGTCTGTAAGCAACTGCGGTCTTCTACATTGAGGTAAACATTGACGCCCATTTAATTTCAATGTATAATGCCTTACAATTTAGTCCATTTTTTTAGTTTCGCAATAGGATTTGAATGGCACCTCCAAATGTCTTCGCAATTTTTCGTTTCCAGTACATGTACTTGATTCAAAACGTACTTCAGGCTAAAAGCCAAGAGTTATACCTTGGAAACTGTTTACCTTACACTGGGCACAAACTCTAGGGACTGCAATCCATACAGTGATCAAATCGCACGCAACAAAGAATTTAACATTAACATCAGTGCTGTCACAATTCCATCACTCCAGTTCAGCAACGTTTCACTGCGGGCGTGTCTCGTAAGTGATTTATGTTGGCTAAGTTGCACTTCTTCACTTTCGACGTGGTATAACTAATCAGGAACACAACTCAGGAGACGTGTTACAACCACGAGTCCTCTTTTCGGTTTTCTCTGTCGGGTAGTTCAACTGCGTACAGTATTTTGCGGCGAAAATGAGGCAGTGGTAAAGCAAAAAACAGCAAATGGATTTCCTTGTCGACTGTATTTGCATTAAGCACTGTTTCCAACTCCAAAATGACACCTTCGACGAAAAATCGTCTTGTGGCCGGACTTTTTTCTAAAGTGCCTGTCTGCGCGTCTATTCTTCGTGACCAACTATGTACACAATCGCGCGTCGCACGGTAATGTAAGTATGCTGCACCGGTTCAGTCCCGTCGCTACTATGTAGAGACTGGTAGCTAGCTATATTTTAACGCGTGCAATTAGCCCTGTCAATTTGGATGCTGAATATTTAAATTTTTGTCAGACCAATTACGTTGCAGCGACAAGCGAATAAAACACAAGTAGGGGTGCACCCTCGTAATTAGGCCAGAAATATGTCCGCCGAGCTCATTAATAAAAGTTGTAGACTCAAAATATTCTATATTAGAGAGTCCTGAGAACCATGGAACTGAGGAATTGAAGAAATATGAGACTGGACATCTGGGCCGGACTCAGGGCTTCCAATTCTGAGCAATTTGGATGCAATCGGGTTTGAAAGTGGCACTATTTGAGCCATTTTGCTGAGGGAGGGTTTTTCAAAATGGCTACTTTTGTGGACAGGGACCTTTTCTGCATTTTAGGGGTGGTCTGCTTCTGGTGAAAATTTCTTAAAAATTCATTGGTCAACCCCCCGAAAATTGAAAGGAAAATGAAAGAAGACATGTGGAAAATCATTTTTCTGTCCAGCCTGAACACCTGTGAGAGTTGTGAGTATTTTTAAAATATTTGTGAAGTATGGGGATTTATCACTGCTGTCTATGGGAATTTATTTGTAGTGGTGCACCCGTAGGGGCCCACCTATCCATAGTACGCCTCTTTCGATCACAGTAAGGTAATATATGTTTCTATGATTTTCATTGATAAATCATGTACGGCGATTTATTTCAAATCAGTGGTTAGGCCAAGAAAAACACACCGGCTTTTATTCTTTAATACACTGAGTAGCACTGCACTACTATGGAGAAAATCCTATGTGAACAATAATGTTCAGCTCCAGTTTCCAGTTGAAATTCTCATGAAATAGCAATATATGACATTCTTTGCACATTGTTTTCTGCTTTACCTTAGAGGAAACAAGTTGCACGTCAAATAGACTATGAAAAAAATGATGAAAACAGTTCAGCTCCAGAGTCAAAATGGAAATAAAATTCTCATGAGGTAAATGATACACTATGCACATTGTTTTCTGTTTTAGCTTATAAGAAACAAGCTGCATTTAACACATTGAGGAAAAATCCAGCTCAGAAAATAAAATCTCCTCTTTGGAGATTTGTTCTTGGTAAGTGACGATCAACGATGCATGAGTTGTTACATGTATGGTTGTCATAACGCGATGCATGTCCATCGCCACCGCACGTATCGCCACTGCCTCGCCAACACTGAAACAGACTGGCCCCTCACGGTTTGTTGCTCAAAAGCTTATCAACTTGTATACTAACGCAGGACGCAAGACTACTTCACTTGTCTGGTTCACAAACGTGAATGGGCCCGGGTCCGAATCAATTGGCTACGGCCGGAAATTACGCGGAGTATTTGGCAGCGTCCACTGCTAGTTCCCATACAATCACGCATGTATCAAGCCGCATCCAATTAACTGATTCAGACACGGCCTTCGTGTGATGATACACGAATGAAGTCTGACCAGAGAACTCGACTGAAATGTGTGGAGGCCTAGGGGAGATTCATTTACCGTAAGCTACATGTCACTCAATTTCACCTATCAAAAACACGTTAAAATTACGCAGTAGCAGAATTCCTTCCGATCAAGTAAGTTTGGCGGCTTTTGGAAATCGTTTTATGCAAAATTTAAAAAAATCTTTATTTTGCCGACGCGTAGGTCACTACGGCGATGCGCGCATTGACCAGAAACCGGAGACTTTTTTGGCCTTATTCTGTTAAAATTAAGATGAATACACAATTCGTAGTGGATTTTTCGAAGAAGACAAAAAACCAAATATGCTATTAGCTCCAGCTTACATACACTCGGCAGGATCCTGCCGGATTCATTACCCGCTACCAGGCCCCTCCGCTCGGAGGACGCCTGTAAGACGTCTGGAGACTACATACGGGACAGGAACCAGTTTAACTTGAAGCATGTCAGCTGAACCGCAAACAGGTGCGTCGTGTGCGTCAAATGGATAAACTTCCATACGAACATCCCAGTGTGAAAGCAGTGTTCTGTTGAATACCAAGCTCAAAACTTTATTCTGTTTTGCGAAGACTGCCATGCCGTGTACGAACTGAATTGTGATTGGTCCTTCCTATTCCGAGTGGTGCGTGTTTGATCTGGTCGCTCAGGGGAAATGTCAGGGAAAACCCAGCAAAACTGAAATAAATCCCCTCTAAAATGTTGCCTTTACTTCCAACTGCTGACTCTGTTACTTTGGAGGTACATGACAAAGACGGGCAAAACTTTGGCAAAAAATTAATTTTTATAGTTTTCAAGTTATCAAAAGGGACTTTGAGTGTTTAAATTCTAATTGGTCGGGAAATGAGGGGCAAACAACTTTTTCTGAGCTTGATTTGATCGATTACTTTTGGGGTCCACCTGCCCGAGTCAAGAGCCATTTAACTGGCTTCTGGCAGTGTAGTGGGATTCGGTGCGCATGCGCACCAACTAAGTGAGGGGCATGAACGTACGTGCGCGGAAAGAGACAGTTTAATCGAGCCTGATAGGTTAAGAATCTGCTTGCACGCGGTTTGCCACGAGCGCCAAGTCCATATATGGAGTTTTTGGACAGCTATATAATAAAATGGACGGGGTGTTCGAACAAATAAAAGTAACATTCTATAAGATCGTTGAAAATCCGTTGTATATTGTTGATAATGTCCTCGCCTGCTGTTCGGGCATTAGTCGCGTCTATCCTCCCGAGGTCTTGACCGGCCAAGTACATATATTTTCCCTAATTACTTTTTCGGGTAGTAGCCATGTGTTCTTTCTCCTTCTTTATTGTTGGTCTAATTGTGTATTTTTCTGTATTTGTATCTTGTGCCATCAGCAGCGTATCCATTTTTTGGTGTTTGGGATTCAATTCAAAGAAAATGTGGCTTTGGGCTCATGCAACATAACAACATGCTTGCTTTTATTTGTTGACGTTGTTTTCTTAGGCTTTTGGTGCCAACATCATAAATAAATGCACCTGTTACTTTCTTACTCACCTATTAAATTTTCTCTGTAAAAACAAAATCCGTCAAGAGGGGCAAGTTGCCCCCTGCCTGCTGCTGGACATGGCATAGGTGATAAAGATATTTAGTCCCACACAAAGGCCACTCCCACCATCTCAATTTGTTGCATCCAACTGACGTTTCAACGGGTCTGTGCGGCTGTGTTGCCGCTGTAAGCGTTCATTACAACCGTGTTCAGACTAGGTTTACGGATACATGTCTTCAACATACGTCACCATCCTTTTCCCACGCCATCAGATTCAAAATAAAAGAAATTCACGAGTACACGCATTTAATTTGGGGGGGGGGCACTGGCCAACTTGTTTAAAGAACAATCGTTACACCTGTAAGATGTTGTCAGGGCCTTGTAGCCAAGGGAAACAAAAATGTATTAAATGGATTCCTGCTAAAAAATCATCAGCGCGTAATGAAGTTTTAAATTCTCCGTAAAATTTGTCTTGTCACCACCCAACCAGGTAGAAACGTTCCAACCTTCAACCGTGCAGCATCTGAATTCTGGCAATTTGAATTAGCGAACCTCGAAAGTATAGCAAAACCATTACAACTTAGGCCGAAACAACAGTGCTTCAATCTCATTTAACAAAGCACACATGAAAACAAAATTTGCCAAAAAATTTCGTGCGTAAAAAATATGTAAGGTCTGCATATGCTAAACTATTTAATGCTAACCATCATGCAAAATGCACAAACGCGATTGGTTGGAAGAAAAATGGCGAGCATACATGGTGTCACGCATTATGTATAATACTTTGAACAAATGAAAAAGCAGTTTAAATGAATCTTGCATTTAACAAATGAACTGTCATTGAATTTCGTATGCTGATGGTGAGGCAAAAGATTCGAACATAATAGCATGCTAAGGAAAGAAAAATATCAAACTAAAATTGGTACTTGTGATGAAACAAATTCAGGTTTAGTATGGAGCAGGGTTTGAAGAAAGAAAGTATGAATGAAGGTGAATACTTTATATCGGTTGCATAATAAATAGCGCTAGTCGTATGGGTGTGTGATTGTAGATAAAAAAATATGGTGAAAACCTCGTTTGCAGTGCGCTCAGATAGGCTCTTCTAAACATTCCAAGCCTAAACGTGTGCCACCAGATGTGCATTAGTTACCTCGACTGGATTTCTCTTGAGATGTACCGTAATGTGCCACGATTGCATCAAACTTGACATAGGAATTATCAAACAGGTCTTAGTATGTATTTGTACTTTTCGCACATTGTAACGCTACATTTCGTACAGAATCGCACAGAGAAAAATGGGTACTCTTGATTTTGCCGTTTGTTGCTCTTCGCGAATGTCACAATCTGTCTTCTCAACCGTCTATTGTCACATTAATACTCGTCGAAATGATAAACTGATACGATTGGTGTCATGGTGTCATACAAATACGAATACATTACGTTGAGTATGAATTTCTATTTTTGGCAATTAATTCTCCCAGGCGTATAATGCTTAAAAATTAACCCGAGAAATAATTACAGGATAGAAACCAAAACAAACAAAATGTCTGCCTACACAATTCGGCTTCAACCTTAACTACAAGATTATAGTAAGGTATCCACACTGTTTTTGCTTTTTACGGAATAGGAAGGATGAAACAAGTAAAACTCGTACATGGTTGTTTCAAGCAAACTTCAAAATCTGAACATAAGTCGAAGGTACTGTAAAACGAAGCACTGTACTTTGATACGACAGTGCAGATGTCTATTCTTCCCAGCTGGTGTGCCTAGTAACTTCCCTAGTATGTCTGAAAGAATATTTCTCCAGGGGTAGGGGGCCTACCTGGCTTAATTTGTCATACATAGTAGAAGTATTCAAAGCCATTGTTACTTTGCGTAAGCTCTCTGTAGAGCGTCATCCCTCTTCTCTTATTCAATAGGGGAGAGTCATGATATTTTATTCCTGAATGACTGGTTGCCATATTTTGGTTTTACTGTTGGGAATCCGGATGGAGGATACCCACAATTGAATGTGCAAAAGCGACTGCGGTTTCGGGCTCATTCAACATGACGTTGGAAAGAAAAAATCAAAAGCCTTATTCACGGTCCCAACATCCTTGCTTTAATTTATCTGGTGTTTTCTTAGGGCTTTGGTGCTGATGTTTGATAAATAAATATACCGATTACTTTCTTCTATGAAGTATTTTTTGTTTAAAGGGGCCGCCCCCGCAGAATACACCATTGAGTCTAAGTGGTGACTGTGTAAAGAAAGCATGTCATTACTGGACAGAAAAGGACCTTTTCGTAAAAAGTTGCACAAGTCGTCTACGTCATAAGTGGGTCCATCACTGAGTGTGTTTGACAAAGCATTTGCCACTTCCGCTCACGATAGGGGTCTACTGCGTGCCTTGAATGCCTAGTTTAGTCTTTCAAAAAATAATTAGCCATAACTAGCTGAGTAGAATCTGCTGACTCTGAGTTTCGGTTACGTGAGGTACACAAGGTTAAGTATGAGGATTAAAACTGAACTGAGCAATAATCTTTGACTGCAATTTCAGAGTGAATAGGCCTAGGCTAAGCAGTGCCGGAAATATCAAAGCAAGCTGTGGCATAGTGCCACTGCCTGGAGAATTTAAGAACAAAATCAGCAAAATGGATCATAAATCATATCCAAAATCCCGAAGGGACCTTAAAAATTCAAATTGTAACTATGGAAAATAGATGTCAACAATTTTCTAAAATCAATCAACCTGAGTTTGCAGTTTTATCTAACTTGGAGAAATTTTGTGACGGGCAAAGCAATCTAGACTTTACACGTTTGCGAATTATGGCTGTGACGTCTATAGGCTCACGTAAATTATAGCCAGCCAGAAGCTTTAAAAATTACTTGCAAATCTGTTTTTTTTACTTCCAAAGGTGACTTTATACTGTTTTCTAGAATATGGAATTATAAATATTCATTAAATTAAATTTTTCCTGAACTGGGCTGTACCCAATTTAACATGGGATAACAAAAGAGCTTTGTAAAGGCCTGGCACTCTATTATGTCAAACATTTTCATGAGACTGCTGAATCTTCTGATGGTAGCACAAAATGACCATTAAAGTCCCAGTGTTGATGCATCCAGATGTGCAACCGTGAACCGCTATTTCCAGTCAGTTTGAATAGAATCTACATGTCATATAACAGCCCGCTGAAAAGGTCATCCACGCGAAAAGGCAATATTATCCATCTTGTTTTCTTCTAACAGAAATAGAGCTTGCCTCCAACTATGCAAGGCTGCTCGAAACAGACATGAGGAAAATCGAGGCATCGATTGAGTGATGACGTCACATGTATTTGCTTCTATTGCTAAGGATAAGTACGGTAGACAAGTAGGGCAGGTAAGCAACACCAGTCGTAATTTCAAGCTGGATTCCAATAATACGCTGTATATTCCCATACACAAAATTCTGTATCAAGTGTATTAAAATCTATTATTGTGTAAAACCATAACGGCGATTCCCTAGAGTGCAACAGATGCGGGGACATTTAGACCTGAATTGGGATTCGTCATTTTGGGAACAATTTCAGAAGTTTGGAAAGAAGCTCATAGCACATTATGATAAGCTCTTTTAATTAGGCCTACAGTACATGCGAATTGAAATTTATTTTGCCGATTTCAGGAAAATTATGTCATGTTATGTCAATCAACACTTAACGGAGGATGCAGAGCAAGGAACATTTTTAAATGTCTAACTTACATGTCACAGAACTACGTCTCTAGTACAAATGGTTAAGCTAATTCACCCAAAAAGAAAACTCTGAGCATTTTTGCTCGACACTATTCCTTATCGAATCGTGTGCGGTTCACTCTCCTCAACAAATTTGCTAAAAAAGCGTAACTACGCACGATTTGTCAACACGGCTATTCATGCTTTTCTGGTGCTAAAAACTGCATTTATTTACACTGTATGTCATTCAATTTGAACCTTTAGCATTTTCACTTTTATATAACTCAGCTTCCCATTGCACTGATGGAAAACGGTATGGAGCGCCATGTTTTGTATATTGCACGGATAGCAGAAACCGCCCGGCATACCAATTTTACTCTCTATAAAAGCAAAATACCTCTCAGAAAGCTTGGTACCCCTGAAACATCGCTTAGAATTCCAATTTATTGCCGTGTTGATGTGCTGGCTACCGCCCTCGGTGTACATTCCCACAAGAATTAAAAACCATGTAATCGTTTGTTTCATTGCACGGAAAGTCAACTTTGGCCTGAACGTAGCTCACAGACCTGTTGTGTGAGAACAAATTCAAATTTAACAATTTAAGCAAGACTTGAACTTTCAAGGACTCTGTTTTGGGCTCGGGCTAATTTAACGTGGTCTCATAGCATCACTAGTGCTATAGGCAATACTTCATGCACGATTAACTTAGGTGATTGTTTCTGGAGGTGTATATAGGCCACTACAGCAGCTGAAACTCTTGCATACATGGTCACCCTTCGCACTATATTAAAACTATCTCAGTTATGTTGCCAGTAGTCACTGAGTTCTTTCCACATATACTTCCAACGCATCCAACCAGCTTTCAAAAATCAGCAACCCACACCGCTATTTCCTCTTTCTCTATTCGTCTGGAACATATCGATTTACGTGAGTTTCCACTCCAGTAATTTTTGTTTTACAAACGTGTTCAAACGTGTTGGGACCTAATGTCACTTTTCCAAATTACAGAGGAGGCATCTGCTCTTGATTGGATTTCCTTCGAGCAGAAGGTTAACACCCCAAGGCTGGACCATTCTTTTGGGGATACTTCCATTAGACATCAGGTGTTGAACGATTATTTAATTTCGGAGAAGTAATTTGTTTCCGGACTTGGCTTGCCTTAAAAGGGCATATTTGTCACGTTCGCCTTGTAAAGTTTAATTGCAGAGAGTAGAAAAGAAATGGTAATTGACAAAATTACGCACGCTTTGCTAGCGATTCGCTAAAAGGGCTGTATTGAGGCACAACTTTCATTGCCGTTCCAAAATTCATATATTATCAAGATAAATATGTGTGATTTATAAACTATCATCAATTCGTCAACAAGGTGAGGGATTTTATCTGACAACTAATTCTAGGCTTTTCATTACGCGATTTCCGGAAAAAGATTGCCTTTGTTGAAATTTGTACAGGTAACACAACTAAAAGGCCTACTGTGGATTTATATGCACACTTCAATACGGCAACTTGAATGTATTACGTGAATTTAAGTAACTTCATATTTTGTTTATTACTGTATAATTTTGGTTCAAAGTCAAAGGAAGACAATCTCTATAATTCTATATTACGTTTCCCGCATGCGAGGTACAAAAGAAATCTGTGTTTAATTTTTATACATGTAATCTATGTATGGTGTTTACATTTAGAATTTCTAATGATGATTTACTTCAAAGATGTTTCAAATATCAGTTTCTCCAATTCAATTCATCTAAAGGGGGCGCCCTAACCTCCTTATTTCGCTACAATAGAGCCTGGAAGTGAAAGGTCACGCAGCGAGCTTCGCGAAACCCTTGCGCGGTCTAGTTCTGCCTATGGGGATTTTACGTTGGGCCGTTCTATCACATTCGATAGTTTTTGGAAAAATAATTCCTTACTGAAACCACCCCATGAAACACTCATATTGGAATTTTAATTTTGTCTTTCCCAAGTAATATTTTGAAAAAGTCATTTGGAAATGGGTAAAAACGAATTCAATAACGACCTTTCACGTTGGACGATGTCGTACCTAGGTCACCTTGTTCATGCACGTTTGTTTTCACTCTCCGTGCTTTCTTGAAAACGAGGTTGTACAACCTTGCAAAGATTTACCTACCTGCAGTTGATGGGTTTCAGATTCCATTGAGTTGATATCACGCAGTCGTCGTCAGCAAAAGTTAGATTAAAGATTAGAAGTAGAATATTGCTTTATGTTTACCTTATAAATTATCAAAATGTTTAAAATATTTTGATTTTTTTTTTTTTTGGTTTTTACCTACAGACTATCATAAAATATCAAATCGTAAATATTCATTTGCGTATGAGACTGCCGTATGGCACTGTTCTTCATGTATTTTAGATTTTCGGAAGAGATGGGTCGATTTTTGCCTAGATCGGGTAGCTTTTCAGTTTCTATAAATTGATATACTAGAAAACATTTTTCAAAGACCTCTTTCCAAGATGGATTTTTTAAGAAGTAACTGAACGAAAAATATTATAAATTCTAAAATCTGTGCACGTTCAAGTATTTTCCTATCCAAGGGTTCCGGAAGCGCCCCATCAGGGGTCAACTTTCAGGCTTTACATGCCAGCACAAGTTATACATACATATCTCCCCGGCTTGTGGTGAAAACTTCCCAATCTCATTTGTTACTGCTTCTGTGGATTCCCGTTTCAAACTGAACTCTTTGGTCTGACCCTCAAGATAATTATGTCGTGCATCTATTTCCCTCCCTATCAACTGCGCTCTGAAATCCACGAATCCACCACAAGGAATCTATTTGGACCTATGAGATATAAATGAAGGCAGCGTGTACGCCCTGCGGTACACAGATGGTGCTGACGTCAAGTCTGTGTGTGTGGAGCATGCTCCTTACTCGTGAATTAAAAAAAAACAGTTGTACACACACTTAGCCGAGTGAAGCTTTTATGTACATGTACAGGTACATAGTTAACCAACGCCGGCCAAATGATGGAATTTATCTCACTGCTTAAAGTATTATTATTATATTTCCAAATAGGTCACATAAGAGACATGGGAGACATTTTGTGGTAAATTTTTCAACCTTAGGGAGACATCGGTCATTAGGGAGACATTCCCATAAGAACGTGCACAAAATTTGTCAAACCTTAATATCCCATAATTCAATATTCCCTAGTCTGATCTAAACCAAACTTTGTATGTTTTCAATTTAGACCCTAATCTATCATCTCTCAAACTTTGGACAGTTAAATTCGGCCTCCTTCTGGTAGTTTGAAAATAGAGGGACACTGAAATGTCTCCCTAACGCCAATGTCTCCCTAATGCTGAAAAATTAACCACAAAATGTCTCCCAAATGACCTATTTGTAAATATATAACAAACTGAACAAAAACTGAGGAAAACAGGACAATAAATAGTGAGCTGGATAAATTGAGAGATAAGAGAGGGAAAAATAGGCAAAAGAGAGACAGGGACTAAATAAAAGCAAATTATAAGCTGGCCTGGATAGACAAAAGTATAATTAAATACTGTGGTCCAAGGACCTGTCTATCTAAAGTTAAAAGAACATATATAAATATATGATAAAACATTTGCATATCGTCAGTGCTCTGGGCCCAACCTAACTCAGCCACCGCGCAACCCCCACACACCCCAACCCAAACCCATCCCACCTTTCTCAAGATGGACCTACATCTAACTCAAGCCAGTCGCTGTCCTACATGAAATAGTGCATTTCAATATAATTGATTTAAAATTAGAATAATATAAAAAATAATCCTGTACAAGCTTGAAGTTGAAGTGTCATTAATCAACTAGCAACCTGAATAAAATTATCATTAGTGACATTAGCAATTTTCAACAGATCAGCAGATAAGTATAAGCTGCCATAGACAGCAACCATAAACACCCAACTTCAATGAAATTGTCGGAGGCCTATTCAAAGGCTTGGTCTGTGACAACCACTCAGTAGTATACCGCCCTCTTGTGAAAGTTGGAATTACCAAAATAGGTATGCGTAAGGATTTTCTCTACGTGTTACTTCTAATGTTTACACTATTATTATTTCATGTTTACTGTAGAATTTGATTTACATATTTTTTCCCTGTAGTTATAAAGACCCCAGTTACTAGTCTTCATTAATTTGTCATTTATTTCGTCAGCTTTGTAATCACAGTTTGTATTTTAAAACAATTTAAAAGTAGTGTGTGAACGGTAAACCGTTGTAATGGTGTCAACCACAGACTCCCTCTAACTTTCATTTGTTTCTCTTGAAACATTCTGAGTCCTTTTTATTTTTTTTCAGTCCTGGAATCCATTGCAGAGCCCCTGCACTGCAGGTCGATTATCTATAATATAATAATAATTGATAAGAAAGCTATCCTACAAGCGCTTCTTTTTGACAATTACAGGTCTTTTGCGTGTACCTCAAGCTCAAAGTTGTATGGAAAGAGCGGTTTTGTGTTGATTTGAACAAATGTGTCACCACACCTGGAGATTACCTTCTTTCTTGTCTCAATTACCACATATCAAGAGGAGTATTGTGCATATGTTAGATCCTGCTTGTCTTGTCCGATAACTTATTCACTGGTTTATCCTCGAAATCGAGTTTCATAACATACACTGCTTATACTTTGAAAGGACGCTTTGCTTGCGAAAAGCTCTGACCCTAACGTTGTAAAGGATTTCATGCTGAGAATCCCAAAGCCGTTTTCAAAGATTTACTTTCGCCAAAACAAATATGTAGAAGAGGAAAGCTCACCTTAATTTCCTCTACAAGATCGAAGTCTTCCGGAACGCCTTCAGCAATTGCTAAGACGATGCCTCTATAACCGTTGTCAACCAGCGAGACAGGGGCTCGGTTCCAACTCCCGACTGGCGGAGGGGGCATACTCATGAGACAGACTCTGCCAAACAGTGTCATAAACACAGCCAGACTGAGAGATGAGCCCACGCAACTGCACTGCCGACAAAGGGTCATGGCGTAAAGGTTCAAGTTTGACGATGTTGCAAAGTTTTCAGTGGTATTTTGATCAAAATGCTGGTATTAAAGGAACATAAATAAAACCGTCGACACTTCCTAACCAACAGTCGCTCAGATTTCCAGTGACTTCTTTCGTTTGAAGAAGCCAACCTTTTACTTAGCAGCAAGAAGAGCACTGGTTCATACACATCCACACGGCAAACTATGTAACTTGTTGGTTCTTTCGCGCATTAGGACATCTTCAGCTCAATTCTGTATAAGTTTCTCTCTCTTTATATTCCAGAGATCGTGGAGATCCGCCCATACAGTTGATGGATTGCCAATGGTATTTCCTGTCGGTCCTCGCGTCAACTTGTATTTCATATCACAAAGCAAGGTGAATTTCCTCCCGTATCTTGTCACCCAATTGTTGGACGAAAAAGCTTAAAATAATCAACAGTTGCACGTAATTATATCCAACACATTTCCCGTCCACACTTACAATATTCTTCGAAAGAACTTCACATAGCCGACAACGTCCGGAATGTGGTTTTATACCGAGCTGAAATGGTACAAGTTGTAGTTCATTGGGCTTGCCGTCCAAGTATGCTTTTCTGAAAGTGAGCGACTTGTGTGGTAAATGGTATTGTTTCGCTGCTTGCAGTGAGTGAAGGCGTTAACATAAATTTAGTCGAGTAAAGACACTAACCTTGAAGGTGCACTCTTCTCCATGTTTTGATGATAAATATAAGCTGGTCCGCCTCGACAGTATTTGCATGGAGCTACAAAAACGTCAGGTCTTCACACCGACCAAACCAGACGACACTAAAGTAATTTTGTAATCTTGAGCGAAATTTTGAAGAAAGCACTGTACTCATCTACAGTGGTGTAACTAGGGCTATTACATCCGGGGGGCACCCGCGGGTGCACCAATTTTTTTTTACACGGGGGGTACCAAAAGACAATGTGGCCAGCAAGGGGGACGTAGGGTATTCGCTGGAAGGGGCACGTGCCCCCCCCCCCGTAGTTACGCCACTGCCCATCTTGTATTATTATTACAAGGACTAAATTTCCTCCAAGTAGTTGAGAGTCCATCGAAAATATCTCAGGAGCTTTTTTACGAAGGCACAAACCTCTTTAAGCGACCTGTGGCCCGTGAACCAATAGGGGTTCAATTACGTGTCAATCAGTCTAGCTCCCAGAACCAGGGGGGTCTTCGTATCGACTACTCCCGCCAACATACATGTACAGTTACGTTTGGTTGCTAGGCGCGCATGACCTCAAACAGGACGTGAGACAAGTTGTTGCCAGGGGCATACTCAGGTTACCTTAGGATGCACAAGTTCTTTCAGATTAGAAGAGATAAAAAAATTTGTACCATGAATTTAGGTTATTTGCAATAGCGAAATCGATGGAAATCTCTATTTCCATAAGTTTTCCTTTTAGTTAAGCTTTTTTTTTTCACTCGAAATTGGTAGCAATTAATTTCACATTCTTCTCAGGAGTACATGAACTCATAGTCATCTTTGGTCGCTCATTTTTACAGTTTGTTTTAATAATTTCGTGCATTTACCATACGTTTTGAAGGACAATTCTATGTTGTCATCTGCAACTGCCGAACGTGCAGTTGATAATTATGAAGCAGTTTCATTATTTTTCCGCTAAAAATATTTTCATTTAAATATGTCACATACGCCTATGATTTCTATGCTATCTTTGTTTTTCACGCTTACAGCTTTTCATTGCTATTTTAAATTCAGTTTTGTGTGTTTAACATAGGTCTACAATTTTTCAAGAAGCATTTGAAGCAAAGTTATCTGTAAGTCTGTTTCCATACTTCCTTACGTTCATGAAATAACAGATTATTACTTTTTAACTTTTATTTACGTTATTTATTCTTAAACTTTTGGCTGCCAAATTCAGAATATGTTTACGTTTTTGTTAAAACTACGCGATCTCCATTATAAACATGCACTTACCGATACTGAGGGCATAACATTTCAAGTTAAAATAAGATGTACACTTTACCACTGACATCTGACGATGACAAAAGAAACAAATTTCAAGTTCAAATCCTCTTGAATGGTTTTATCGTAGGGGCCTTCTTACCGTTCTCTACTTCACGCTGCAAAGTCTTTCTATAATTAGTGAAAAGAATGAACTCTCGCATCTTTCAGGGGTCATGAATTGCGCGTGACCCTCCTGTTTTTTTTCACCATAGATTATGATCTTGTTTCTGGAAAACAACTTACAGTGCAGTGGGACTGCTAATTCTTGAAAGGTGTTGATTTGGTTAAAAACTGTACAGCTCCGTGATGCAGTAGCGTTTCCGTGGTTCGAGGAAACGGGACGAATAATATTTTTCTGAATTTTTCACCACAAAAAAATCGCTGGTGTAAAGGTCTACACTAGAATCCTCTTAAACAAATTGTGTAAAATTCTAAGCGACCACCGTGTAACCAGCTTAGACACACAAATACATATTTTCAAACTGTCAAAAGAGAGTATGATTCAAATTAAGGTCACTGAAACTTTCAAAGAGTACGTTAAATATTACATTTAAACAATTGAAGTTGTTTGAAGGATACCTGCTTAGTTAATTGACTGTTTGAAGTTGGTTAGGGCAATAGGAATCCTTTGTTAAAGGGTAATTGATGGGTGCCCCGACATTTAGCCCTAGTTACGCCACTGAACTTATTAATCAACGCATTACGACCTATAGAGCAGAGTTACTTAGTTACTGAACTGGCATTGCGACGACTTATTAAAGGGCACTTTATTCCGCCTTCCCGCCAGTAATATCTTGGCTGTTAAGTCGAGGTCATTGACGACTTTCAAAGAGTCTATATAAGCTTATGTAGCGGAGGGGCAAACATGAAATCTGAGGAACTATTTATCAGAATATGTGAAAAATTTAGAATGGTAAATATTCCCTTTTTTATGGTACAGTTTAAACTGGGATGTATTTTTTACACTGGAACCAACGAGCCGTTTCAGGTCAGATAAAAGAAAAACAAATACCGAGCCCTAACATGTAACCCTCGGTGCCGCATGTGTATAAATGTTTAGGATGTCGTTCGGCAGCTGGAGTAACTTTCGTGACCCACGGATAAGCACACGCATCGAATTCACTACGCCAGTCAAAGCAAAGCAGTCATTAAGACATTTAACTCAGCACCCGGCATAGTAACACACACACGAAGGGTTTCACTGGGTAATTATTGTACCGGTACCCTCAAACTTAACGAACAATTCTTCTACAAGCTACAAGAACCGCAAGGTGCAAGGAACATATTTCATATAACATAAGACGAAGGAAATATCGCTAAACTTCGAATAAAACAGCGCTCGGTATACATGCAGTTTTCTCACAGACTCAGAAACGTTTTTTCTTGAATAATACGTTGCCTGAAGTATTTTTGGTTTCTCTACTTATTATTAATAAGATGCTGTACCGGTAGTGTAGGGAAAAACGAATGAACAACGTTTACACTTCAAGGATCGGCTGTCGCTTAGGGTTTAATGTTTGACGGGGTTTTCATCTTTTCTAACAAAGAAACTAACATTGTTTTCAAACGTATAGGCCTATTTTATAAAGGGTATATTGTAGGGGACAAATTCCAAAATAATTTGACAATCACAAACTCAGAATCTCACATGAATATACCATAGTGGCGTTTTATTTTTGTTAGATAATTCAATGAAGAAAACTCCGTCAATTTACACATACACTCTAAAAGAAATTCCTCAAAATGTGCGCTTCACAAATTAAACAACGATTCTGACCACAGATTCACACACTAAACTCACTTTGGAATGAAAACAATCAAAAAAATATTAATTTCTATTTAGTTACAAGCTCTTCATTAATAGTATCAACAAGTTCAACTGAACAATAATTGCTGATCCTAGAAGGGCGGATCGAGAACCTAATTTAAGAGAGGGGCTTCGGGAGGAGGGCAAAATTTGGATTTTTATGTAACCTTTTGTGATCTATCGTAGGAGTGGGGCTACGTTTAGGGCATTTTACACGTTTTTAGAAGGACGTGGAATGAAATAGACGACAACAATGCATTTCTGTCATTGAAAAACCCGGCTCCTCTGTGTCCCCATGATCTTCCACCTTGATCCCGCGCCCATTAGAGTCGCTACATATGAAGAGAACCAGCTTTCCCCAGCAGTGTTTTTAGTTTCCATGTATCCAAGGTCGGTGGAGTAATAAATTTTGGCAAGACCAATGCGTGCCAATTTCAAATTTCTGCTTTCATACGTGCGTTCGTGTTTCCATAAAAATAATTGCAGAGCACGACAACCCCACCTTTCCCCAGTAATTTGAGTTTAAGCCTGTGCATAAACTACGCCCGTGGCAACTTATGTTTATTTGCTGTGGCATTCAATATTTCTTCTCTTTTACGTTAAATTTAAATCTCTTGGGTCCCCAGGGTGTGCCATTGGAGGATTATATTTTATTATTATTATTATTATAATGGCATCCATATTATCTTTATATCTTTTTCAGTTGCGATATGATAGTCATTCTGGTCGTTGTTTTCGTTGCTGTTTTTTCCCTGCCTCTCCATTCTCATTAATTTGGCGCTTCTTGCGTTGTTTTATTAGATTAGCTCATGCATGAGCTCAAACTCTATGCCTAGAACGCTGTCTATAATCAAGTCTATTTTTGTTTTCTTATTACTGTGCATCATTGTGCAGCTAGTTCCTTTGTTCTTTTTCTGTGGGTGTGTGCGTTTGTGCAGTTTGTTGGAGTGTCCTACAAAGACATTGCTTGTGATCTGTCTAAAATTAATGAAGATGACATTTTGATAGACAACGGCATTTGCTCATAGGCCTACTTTGACTCTGATTGTTTTAATCAATTGGACAAAACAGCTGCTGACTTTTCGACTTTTTACCTTAACGCCAGGATTCTCTGAAAACATTTCTTTGATGTTCAGAATTACCTTTGATCGCTATAATACTAGTTTCTTCTCTGTTTATGGTTTCACTGAGACTTGGTCCTTTGTCAGTGACAGCCTTAACTTCGTGACTAGAGATGAGGACTTGGAATGTGTGTTTATTCAAATGCAGGGTAACAATGCTTGTAATCCTGTCGCTGGTAATATATAGAGTTCCTGGCGCATCCACTGACAATGTTCTTAATTCACTTGAAATCTGCCTCAATAAGATCACTCTAGAGAAGAAGCTGTGTTATATTATGGGTGACTTCCACCTTAATCTGACCAATTATTTTTCGCACCAGCCTATAGCTATATAGAGGATTTTGTGAATACTTTTTATGCCTACGATCGCCATCTGTTGATTGATAAACCCATTCGCATTACCCCTCACTGTTTCACTCTTATTGATAACATTCTCACTAACAATAACATCGACATTTGTGCCTCAGGTATACTTTATGCTGATATCTCTGACCATCTTCCCCTTTTTCAGATTATCCTTAAGTAGGCCCTACCGGTACCTACACTGTAAGAGACATTTGTAACTATCAGCTCTCAAAGCTGATATTGAGCGTGCCGACTGGAGTGAAATTTACGATTGCAACAATTCGAAGGCCGCATATGACACCTTTCTTCATCATTTTCTCTACTGTATACAATCACCATTTCCCACCTGTAACAAAAGCTGTAGTTAATAGTAAGAACAATAAGCTATGGATTTCCGGGGAATACTGAATTTCTGATTTTCCTGATAACTTCAACCTTAATGCTCAGCAATCTATCTCTAACCCCATTGCCGACACCTTCAACTCTTACATTTCTAGTACAGGATCAACACTGGCGAACAAGATTCCAGCCACCAGTGACAACTTTACATATTACATCCACGATAAAATACCCTTTCTTTTTTTCTTACTCCAACCGATCCCTTCGGAATCGCCCAAATTGTTCATGAACTTAAAAATGCTAGCTGTGGGTTTGACGTTGTCCATTCCATCCAGAGTAGTCAAATCCTGCATCTCCTCTATCTGTCATCCTCTTGTCCTACACTGGCTTTGTTTCCTCTAATCTTAAAATGGCGAAGATAACTCCGGTCTTTAAACCCGGTGATCGCCCCGATTTCTTCAATTATGGGCCTATCTCCGTCTTCTAAAATCTTGGAAAAACACATGTATAAACGACTTTGCAACTTCAGTTGCAAACACCATCGTCTGTTTGATCAACAATTCGGTTTCCAGAACAAATATTCTACAGATATGGCCTGGATCCATCTTGTTGATTACCTCTTTAACTCTTTCTTTCTCTTTGACAAACTGCACTTCGTTGGCATATTTATTGACCTATCAAAGGCTTTCGATACGATGGATCTTTCTATTCTCTTATCTAAACTTAATTGGTTCACTGATTACTTAATAACAGGAAACAGTATACCGCTGTGAAAAACTGCGATTCCTCTTCTGTGACTATCGATCATGGCGTGCCTCGAGTCTCTATTCTTAGCCCTTTGTTTTTTTCGTCTGTACGTTACCGATCTCCACTGTTCTACATTATTATCTTAATTTTGCTGATGACACTACGATTCTCTTTTCACACCCGGACCCTGTGTCTATTGTCAATTGTCAATCTTGAATTCTGAGGTTGTCAAAGTTTCTTCATGGTTCAAGGCAAACAAACTCCCCCTTAATTCCTCTAAGAAAACTACAGGATTTTCAGTAGGTCTGTCAACCTAAGTCTCCATGAACCAGTGAAGATAAATGACTCTGCCATCAGCAGAGCTCACTCTACAAAATTTCCTAGGTGTCATCATATTCTATTGGTCATATCACATGGCCTCCCCTGTTTCTAACAGTAACACAGTCAGCCTCAACACAGGTGAAGGCCACTCACCAAGCTCCGTCCATTTCTTCCGGGCGCCACTCTGTCCACGTTATGTAACACACTAATCCTAATTCCCTGTCTGAATTACGGCATTATTGTTTGGGCACGCACTGCAAGCAAACTCCATTCTCTTATACATGTATAAGTCCAGAAGAGAACAAGGTACATTGTCGCACTCGCGGGAGCACGCTACACCACTGTTCACCCACATTATTTTGATATTAAGCAGGATCACACTAGACTGCATAACAATCTGTATGTTCCATTTACCTGTACTTCCTATCAGATGAACACCCTGCGCTTTTTTGGACCTCGAGCCTTGCATGCAAGGAAAACGTGTTTGTACTGGCTGATGAGGGTAAAAATGTTTCAGCACTCTAATTGTCGCATGAACCACGGAGTGAGGAATTTAGGTTTTTCAGCCAGGTTTGTCATCTAATGCATTCAAATTCGTCAAGACGGATTCGATCCTGTTCAAATAACTTTCAGAGCCTTCAAATTCCTTTACAGGCATCGAAAAGTACACCATCACGTATTCAGTTCGAAACAATGCATAACCGTCGACGTCATTGACTTCGTGCTGGCAACTGGACGACAAATTCCTCTGGATTTTGTTTCCTTTAACAGGCAATTATGTTCTTACTTTGAGCTTTCAATTCAGAGAAGGAAAGTGAACGCAAATGTGTAATAAAAAAATACACTACACATGGGTTTAGGAAAAACGGAGAGAATATATGTGCTAGTACTGAAAATTACGGAGTTCGTAACCGCACACTAACTTTGCAAATCCCTGAAACTTGGAAGTCCATGAAATTTAAAAACGAAATGACACATCAGATATGCATGAAGTCAAAAAGTGATTGTCAGAGCTGCTGACTCGGGTCATGTGACTTGGACTCAAGTCGCTATTTTTGTGACTTGTGGCTTAAATTGTAAATACCAGCTTTGATTTTACTTGCAAAACGAGTCAGACGCTTCTTGACCGGCCCCATATATCTTTAGGGCCTATAACTCGCAACTCGTAACCTCGTAAGTTGACACCTGATTCTTTTTGCGGATTACATGCAGCTGGACAAAATAATGTGCAGCTTGCCTTGTACTCGGACAAAGAGACTTGTGACTTAATTTGTGTTTAGACCAAATGAATTAATGACTTGGGACTTGACTTGTGACTGGAACTAATGACTTGTGACTTAACTTCGACTGACATATAATGACTTGTGACTTGACTTAGACTTGCAAAAAAATGACTTGCTGCCACCTCTGGTGATCGTCCCTTTAAGAACGACTTTCAGGCAGACTTAATTCATCAGAACTGCTGACAACTCCGTTGTGTGTCATGTGTAGTTATGCTTACTTTAAGCTTAATTGCTCATTTGATTGGGTTACATCGAAGTTATCCTTCACTTTAAATTGAATGAAACAAAAGAGCAAAACAAAGTACAAAGTAAATGTTTTGCCCCTCTTTTCCATGTATACATTATTTTATGTAAATACACATGTATACATATGTCTATAACTCTCTATTTCTATTTTGTATATTAACTTTATTTTCATATTCAAACATAAGTTATTGTCTATGATTTTGTTTCTTGTTTTTCTTTGTTTCCAATAAACAGAGACAATGGGAATTACAAAGTATTCATGTCTTGAAGAAAACATTAAATGATCAATACTTTTTCTTTCTATATATGCCTTCAGAGAACTCTTTCAACATACTTGATTTTTATTTATCTAGGGCCTTACTGGGTATTTCTTTCTGGTAATGAAACCAAGGAATTGCTCAAAAGTCTTCTGGGCGCTGTAAGCTCGGAAGCCTGAAGAAACCTTTAGGGAAAGGATGATGAGAAGTAGTAGGTACAGTTTTAGAGGTTGGAGGAAATCACGAGGAATATCCAGGGTAAAACCCACGGAATCAGGTATCGATATATTTCGATCCAAAACAAGGTCAGACCATTTCTCTTTTTCTGGCCAATCGTAGGTTTTCGTGTGTATTGTTTTGATAACTTCTGCGGATATTATGATCAGGACTTACGTCGACTAAAACAAGTTCTCTAAATAAGATTTGAAGCTATTTTGTTTAATCTCATTGATTAAAAGACGACAATAACCCTCACGTGTTTCTGTAAAAAAGAAAAAAATTTTGGCGGATATAAATACTTCGCGAAAGCGAATTCAAACGCAAAATTATTGCATTAGATCAACTATTCGCGCTGCGAATTCTTAAGTGAGCACATTTAAACTTGAGCGAAATCTTCACTTCAGCATTCGCTCAAGTATGAACCAGCCTCTGTCCCAGTTCGACACGGTGGCGTGTGTAGTGTGACAGACATGGATCATCAATGAAATGAACTTTTCCCATTGTTATGCGCTTATTCATAGCTAAATGGAAAACAAAAGGCACAATCTGAAATGTAGAGATATTGTAAAATTCATAAGAAAAGATTCTTGAACTACTCAAGCGCCACAAACAGCCCAATAATGAAGTATTATTGCAACAGTTCCGTATTTTACATCAGCATCAAGAATAATCAACTCAATATAAAAGGTGGCGTCGACCTCATTAAAAGGAGAAAAATGGCAATATGAACCCAATTGCGAAAATCGTCATTATAACTTTACGAAAGTGTACAATGGAATAATGTTGAAAGTTGCATGACTACCAAAGAATTACTTATAAAACGTTTGAAGAAAGATTCACATTATTTCTGATAAAAGTTGCCATACATGATTTTTAAGGCAATCTTTACATCTGCTTTAGACGTTTAAACAGTTTACAGGTTAGGCCTAATCAACTTTTTACATCAGCATCACAATCATACATAATGCTAATCAGTGCAGGGATTGGGCAGCGTCTCACTTGTAAATACGTGGGTAAAAGTGATGATCAAAACCAACTGGGCAATTCGTAATTCAAACTTTTTCTCTACATTGTTCTCCCTGGAATAGTGATAAATAACTGGATGAAACATCAATACGAAATCAAAGAAAAAACAATACAACGCCTGGTGTAAATTTAAAGAAGAAATACCGATTGTTGATATGGAAATGCAGTTGAACAAAACACTTTCCGACACCTTCAAATGAAAGAAAACGAAATAATTTTCAAAAAGCTGTCTCAAATGAAAACAACTTTTAAATATTTGACATACAGTGAACTTGTGCAGTAAATCTTGGTTCTTAATGGGCTTGGTGCTTTGAATTTTCGTCAGTTTAAAGAAAATATCGTGCGCTTGAAACATTAAATAAATAAAACTCCAAAAAAGCAACCATCTAAAATCCTACATTCAGAAATATTACCAAAAAATAAAACTACAAAACGTTATCAGTGAGAATAAAGCTGTACTGCATTTGAAATCAGTTAGTTGTAAGTACAATTTAAAAATACAACTGTGAGAATTTACCTCTTTTATGTCTGAGTTGTTTGCCAAAATAGACTTGCAAATTGCTGACTAAACACCTTAGTGACGTTTGAAAGGTATCGATAACTTTAGATTGTTGGTTGTTCATTTATCAGTATACTGCAGGACTAGGGCACATAATAACTGTATGTTCCAAACGCGTCGTCACGTTTTCTAGTGATTCAAACTTTTGACTTTCTGCAAACTGTCGCTAGAATCAGCTAACAAGTACATGCAAACCAGAATTCTTAATAGTCGAGAAATTTTCGCTGATTCTTAATTTATCTTGCTTTGATCAAAAACAAGTGATTACGACACGAAACACGCACCTTGTCAAACACCAAACAACGAGCAGATTCTTACAGTTCCTGTCTCGTTTTCCCCGATTTGGGATCATCACCGGTTCCATTGTTCAATGGAAAAATAGCATTAATCACGTTGTATGCTATCTGGCGTTCATTCTCCAAATTCATTTTGACTTAGTGCTTCGAGACGGTGGTTCAGTAGGTGCAGTTGTTTTCTGGGTGATCTATAAGCTAATTATAACCCGGTCTTGAGAATCGGAGGAGAAGGTCTCCGTTTTCATCTGTGCTAACGTGTAAGCATTGTACGTTTTGCCATCATAGGCTAATCCCCAATAACATCAGAATTACCGGTGTCTAATTCTAAGACTTTCCCACGCAGTATTATCTTGCTCTTCGTGTTTCCTTGAGACATGAAGTCATTCGATTCCTTGAAATCTATGAAAATGCCCTGTTGAACACTTTGGCCACATTTGATTTCATGTTCATTGCGAACCCAGTGCCACACCTCCCTGCTCTGACTTTCAGGTCTGTTTCCGATGTCTATTGAGAATGAACCGTAGGGCTCGTAATTCTGCAGTACACCATGATCCAAAGAAGAGCACGTCCTGCTGTGTTTTAGCACGGTTGGCGTCCATCCATCATATGGGGTTTTATATGCAAGCGAATAGCAACTTCGCCAGCTATTACACGAGGCTTGAAGACGGCAACCTTCCGGTTATGACCATCTGATTTTCCATGCAGTTACTAATTAAACGTCATCGATGGCCAACCTACACTGGCAAACTCGGTAGCTGGGTAGGGTAGCCGCAATGAACTTTCTGCAACTCTGTACTCTTGAATGTATAAACACTTGGTTAAATGTACTGAAAAGTGCACTTTTTTAAACACTTAAAATTATCCATAATTAAGTTCCTTGGAGCTCAGGGTGCTATTGTTGTGATGTAGTTCAGGGAAGACATGGCTCATTGCATAGAATTTGATTGTGAACCCAAAATTAACTTCATTAAAACATTTCTGAGAAAAGCATAAGGTCCTCACTTGTGGCTATGCACATTAACAACTGTGAACCAGTAGTGTTAGAATATGCCACACCAGTATGGAATTTTAGCCTCACTCTGAAACATGTTAAAAGTTCTGGAGAATTTCCAGAAGATGGTCTGTCAAATCATCCTTAGCATTGAATACAATCGTTATGATGATGCACTTGTTTCTTGTGGCTTACCTACTCTCAGTCAGAGGCAAAATCAGTTGTGTATTAAGTTTGGCCAATCTCTGCTAATCTCAGAACATTTTAGTACTTGGATTCCTCTGACTCGAGTCAGAGAGTTAGGGTCATCAGACACATGTTCGTAAGTTAAGAAATTATACAACTGTTATGATAACAGTGCCCTCCTGTCGCACAAGAAGGTATCAGAACAGCCCTCTTGTAGGATTGATAAAGTTGCCAGTTTGTCTAACTAAACTCAGCACAGCTCCGTGTCCAGCTTGCTCCTAACAGTATATAGTAGATCTTCTTTTACTTCCATTGGTTAATATTTTTAAGTCTAGCTTCCTGCTAGTTTGTATATCAACTCCTCCCCTACCTGTGACCTCCTCCCCCGAAACCCCTCACCCTGACCCCCTCCCTCCCCCTCCCTTTGAACCCTTCCTAAACATATCCAATATTTATGTCCCCTTCTCCCCCTTATTTTCATTTAATTACATGTATAACGTTTTGGAAACGACTTTGTTTTCCGATAATTTGTATTTTTTGTTTTTAAATTTTACGCTTTTTGTATGTATTGAATGAAATTAATATGTTTTTTAATGCAAGGTATTGAAGGTATTAAAGACCTTCAGCTTTCTTAGAATTTATAGCTATAAATCTATATTTATCTGTTTTTAATGTACATGTAGATTGTATTAACAATCTGCCACCGGCGGCGAGGAGTATAGTTCAAAATAAACCAGTAATAATAATAATTAGATTAATAAAACAAATAAAAATAGAAGACAAAATTTAGTCCAGCAAAGTCTGCAAACCATTGTAACATTTAGGCTTTTTTCTTGGCATGGCATGACAATTTTGTTTATGAATATGGAAATCCTCATTAGCATAAAAACAAAAAATATATCAGCAGCAAATTAGTGAAACGAAAGTTCAAAATATGGTTAACTGAAACACAAAGGTTTATTTTGAAGGTTTGTATTAAGGGATTCTGTACGTCTTGAACAAGTTAAATTGAAGATGTTCCACGGGTGGCATAACGACCAGGAACACGCTATGCTATAACATTTGGCTAGAAAAATGCGGAATATTGTTCCGCAGGGAGGCAAGTGAAGACGTCTGCAATTGTAAACGGAAGGTCTTGGGTTCAAGTCTTGCCTGAGTAAGCTTGTAGATATTTTTCCCAAGTTGTCAGACAAAGACTGAGCAGACAATGTAAACCCCTTTTTAGCAAGGTTATCGAGACAACTTTACGCAAACAATAATTTGAAACGTTTCAAAATGTGCATTTATGTTATATAAAGAACTTTGTAGTATTTAATGTCCCGTCAAGGGCACCATAACAAACAACAGCGGCTCAACCCGGAAATTGGATCTAACAGCGAGCACTGCGTACTCCGTGCGAAAAAAATAATGCTAGATTTGAATCATTATTGAAGGTAGGTTTTGCGACAAATTATACATGTGTTGTAGCTTTTGCAAACTTTCCATCTCCAAGACTGAATTAATGAAAGACTGAACAGCCTAAACATGCTAATTTTATGCACGGTATAGGCCCTAATAATGATATCAAAAAGAGATCGTTATGCTACAAGTCACATATACCGTGACCACATGACTGAAGCATATCAAGCTTGGCATTAATGATAGTGATAAAAGACTGTGCAGAAATGAGGTCCATAAACATCAAACACGGTATGAGACCCTCCACGATGAGACACTTCTGGAAAAATTCCCAACGTTTTTGGAAAGAGTTCCACATACGGACGCCGCTAGCGCTTGACACCCTGTGCACAAACCCTACGGTCTCATCGGGAAAATTCCGAGTATTCTTAAGTTATTGACTTAGGTTTAGAGCCTAGTTTTTCAAGTTCTTCCTAAATTGAACTTTTCTAGACATATTTTTGCTTTCTTATGGCTATTACTAGGGCACTGTGGGAATACATGTAATTACTGGTATCCGTATATGGAATTCTTTCCACTTTTTAAAGTAAATGTTTCAATATTTTCCCTGCAAATTTCATTGGACTCAGCTCAGGACATTTTATCAATTGCTAATTTACAATTGATTTACTACCTCCATCAGAGAAAAGTCATTGATGTACATGCATAGACATAGAAATCTTTCCTTAACATATTAATGTAGCATTGTAGAGAAAACAAATTTCTGCTTCATGGTGACCCATCAACATGATCAGCCCTAGTTTAATTGCAGTGGGACCCTAAACTTTTTATTAGCAAGTTACAGTTTTTGTTATGTATTGTGCTACCACTCCTATTAATTGAATACACCATTCATTGATCAATCAACACAAAGAAATTTGCAAAAATTCCGATCTACCAATCCTGTTTTTCAAAGGCATGTAATTGGTTGCGCAGAACTATTTTGGGACCTTCACCTATATTGTTATAAATGCATGTTAAATGTGGTGTATGACCACTGTGTTATTATTTTCCATTGTAGTATTAGATTTATGGGAGTGATTAAGGGGGATCTCCCCCCCCCAAAAAAAAGTCATTAATTTGCTGCAAGTACCCAGGGACCCCCTCCCATCCCCCACTACCAGTTTGTCAGTTTATTGTCAGGCTGAGTTACTTAGCACAGTGCTGCATAAGTATGACAGGCAGATCTGAAACCTGATACAAACAATGAAATTTTAACAATTCCACTTTCCAAAATTTACTGCTGACAGACAGTTTTGCGTTCTCTGTTTTATGTTTTAAAGAAATCATGGTTATGAATAGAACAGCTTAATCTAAACAGTGGAAGTTCCTCAGCAGATTATGATCACCATTACCACAATGAGCCTTCTTACTGGTCCAATATGTAAGCTATGCTTTCGATTCTTTATTTTTACATTTCATTTTCTCGTGTAGAGTCAATAATGTCAAGTGTACCTTGAAAGAAACCGTAAGTTACTTTATCTCATCCACAGTTGACCATCTGTAATCAGAAGCAAGGTCAATTTTTGAAGAATGACAATTCAGTAGAGACAAACAATACATAAATACCCTGTTGTGGTTTGGAATAAATTGCAGACACTTGAGATTATACAAGGTCTGTACATTCTAGCACAAATGATATGGGGCAAGCTCTGGATGCAGTCAATATCTCTGATCGAGGGGCACTAGCCAGAAGCCATTAAACCTGAAACACCATACAGCCAGGGATCACACCCCAATTACATGTACATGTACACAATACAACTTAAGAAGTGGTGAACAGGGATCACTCAGGCAAATGATGTCAGGGAAGATATGGCTATCATATCAATTTCAGTGACGCAATACGAATGCTGGACCAAAATGACAACTGGTTTAAGTTCATTGTTGTAATTCTAATAGTTTTGATGTAATCCTTTGTAAAGTATACCTTTTTTGCAGTCCTGACAGAGAGCAATACAGCAGTAATGACATTTGGAAAAAACTGGCCAACACTGCTCCTATTGGAAGAGACAGTACACAACAGTCGCTACGTGTTCGGATTTATTTTGGCTTTTTGTAAGTGCAGTGCAACTGTTGTATTGTATACTGTAGTTGCAATAAGTTTAATATAGTATCAATTTATTATTTTGTGAAAATATTAGTGTAAAAACACTAAAGTACATGTTTGTTTTAAAATTTAGGCAAGAAGCTTTTAAGAATTGAACTTAAAGCTGTGCACATTAATGAAGAAAGTTGAATAATAATTGCCTTAAACCTCAGATAATTCACAGAAATGGCTTGTCATTTCAAATCACAAATTCAATTTTGCAGATAATTATTAGCATGTGTGTACATGCATGTATTACTACTAAACAAAGAAAAACCATTTGTTTATTTCACCCATTTTTACAACAGGTACATTGATCGCGATAAGGGTCTGGAAATATTTCAGAAGAGGTAAGAATTCCCCTGCCACTGGGCATAAAAATCCAACACTGAATGTGATTGGTTATGAGTAGGGTAGAACCACTTGAAGCCATGAAAGGTCATCCCCAGTTGCTCAATGTGTTCCCACCTCAACCGTGTTACAGCAAGTGGACAGTCTTCCTTACTAGACCTGATATTTATGTATTAGCTGTCTAATGCATCATTATCACATAAACAAATCAGCATTGATCTTGATAATTATAGTTGCTGAGTGGTAGTTGTGTGCTTAATAACTTGCTTATTAGACATGCATGTTTAATATTTGAAGTAGAAACCAGCTCAAGTCCACTGCAGCCAACTACAAGTTCTGTAGAAGAAGACAAGGAATACCTGCCTGGTAAGTTTGATTGTTTGACTAATTATTACCTTGACGTTTTGCCCCTTAGAATAGTTGTGGCCATGTTACCAAATCGGGGTTCCAAGCCAGATACCTCACAGCTTGTATTTAGTGCCTGGAAAAATTCATATACCATGATAGACCCTTGCAGCGGGTACCCTGTAATAGTTCTTTTGATGTGGCAAGGAACCATTGAAAAAAATGTGAAGTGCAATCCTTTAATTCGATAATTGTGTACCCTGAGCCTTGATTAATTCCATTTCATCAAAGTTGCGTTTGAGTAAAGACTTTTATATATAAACTAAGAAAGGTTGGTGTGAAAAATACCTTTAAACAATGGTTCTGTATTTGTTTTTTTTTATTAAGGAGAAGTTTGTTTAAGTCCTAAGTTACCAAGGCCTTCAGCTGGAAGACAAGATGCCTGGAATCTGAGACATAGTAAGCTACAGCAACTTTCATTTTGCCTTCAGGTCCAACAATAACCATCTGAAGTGTTTGTTTTTATTACCAACTTTTACCTTTATATCTTAGTACATTAAAGATATGTTGTGGTTAATATTTTGTTTTGTTTTACTTTTTTAATCTACTTGACACTGACTACTTCTCTGCTCCTGTATGTAGGCCTATGCATATTTTTGTTCTTACACTTGAAACAGGAAATGTCCCAACAAGTCCATCTGAAGTAACTGGGCCTTCTGGAAGACAAATTGCTGAGGAACCCCACCCAGGTGAGAACATGGCAGTGTGAATGACTCTTGAAAACATTGCTCAGGAGTGTTCTCAATATATAATATTTAATAGCCTTTTTTCTGTTGCAGAATAAGACAGTAAATCTTGTTATGTTGGCCTAAAAGGTCTTAATAATTGGCCCAAAAGGTCATAAAAGTACATTTCTTTATTTGGTTTAGAATATATCTCTTCAAGTCCACCTGTGTCAAGTGGGGCCTGTGAGAGACAAGAAAGAGTTGAGAAGCCTGGTGAGTGTAGACTGTGTGATCAAGTCACCAAAACATTTTAGTGTTATCCTAAGAATATAATTGGAAACATCAATAAAATAGCAGAAATAAAGTCACCTGGAATCAAATGAATCATTTGCATAGAACCTCAGTTACTAAAAGGGAGAATATTGATAATTCAGTCTGTATTTGGAATCTAGATAATGTCTATACATAAAAGTGGAAAACTGATTATATCCATGAAAAAGTAAAAAAGATAAACCAAAAATCAGGAGCTGTCTTCTTGTGATCACTGGTGGCAATAGGCACTGTCAGTTTAGTCCTGACATTGTGGCAACTTTAAAAAGAACACACTGCCTCCTTGTGTCAGAAAAAATTAACACGTAATTGGTGGCCAGGCAAAAATATGGGTAAGTTTTGCTAATTAACGAAATATGTTTTTGTCAGAATAAAGTTCTAACACTGAAGTATGACATCTCAGAAAATAATCAGGAACCACAAGAATCATCAACTTGAATAAAATTATCCTATAATCCTGAGGAAAGTCATGACCTCTTTATTTTTTGTTTCATCTGATTCTTTTCAGAGTGCATTAGTAATAAGTTTCTTCATTCCCTCTCTGGGGACATCTCACCAAGGGAAATGATGTCTTTAGGTCTTCAGCTAGGATTCAGCCATGCCACACTAAGTACTTACGCTTACAATCACAACAGAGATGCAAAAAGTCAGATTTATAATATGTTAGTGGACTGGCACAACAAACAGGATGGAGATCTTAAGTCCCAAGCCAAGGAGCTTGGTCATTGTCTGG
This sequence comes from Acanthaster planci, assembly GCF_001949145.1. The sequence continues at coordinate 64,384 of NW_019091668.1, forward strand.
CTAAGGCAGGGCGCTCAGACCTGAAAATAAAAGTTTACAAAACCTTTAACATCAGGTAAATGAAACTGTATGCTTTCTGTACTTATGGTTCAGTTTTCAAAGCCCCAGTTTTGATTTTTGATGTACATGTAGATATGCAAAATATATGTGTTATTTTCATTTACGTTTGATATTTTTAGTTTGTCTTACATATAATATATGAATTCCGGATGGCAATTCTACAAATGGCCGGCCGAATGTAAATTGATTTCAGTTAAGTCATAAACAGAAAATTATATTAGAAATTTAAGACTAAGTTACTCTAGCATGGTTAAAGAATCAATTATGTGAAAGTTTTGGTGCCAAAATAACCCCTTTTAAGCGGGCATTGGCCTCCATTACAGAATGACAATGCTGGTGACTCCTTGCTGTTAGGGCATTCAACTCTCAGACATTTGTTGTTTGAGCTGCAACTGTAGAGGCAGAAAACTGACAAACATTAATGTAACAGCGAGTACAATTACAGGATGTTTCTGTGAGAGTTTATCATCACAGTCATAAAGTCCATGGTTTTCCTGATTTCATCAGCTTACATGGGTCTTGTTACAGAGTCGGATGTTATGCCAACTTCCTTGGAATAATCACATCACGCAAACAAAACCCACTGAAGACCATATTTCAAATGCAGAAACAAAATCTGTTTAAATGTTTATTTTAAAGATGTTATATTTAAAATTAATTTTAACGGCTTATGGTTGGATTCTTTTAATCCACTTTTTTCTGTGTAAGATAGTGATTCCATCAGTGTAGCCAGAAATTTACTGTTGCTTCAGTAATTAAAGATACTCGATCTTTTACTTACTGTTGTCCGTTTTCCTTGGGGGGGGGGCTTCGTTTTAGTGTCTGCTGTTGATTCAGCACAGGCATGTCATTAAATGAGCGAGCTTTATTTGGGAAGGTCACAAATGTTTAGTGACCGAGTTTTGCAAAACAGTGATATAGAAACAAGTGCATGTACCATATACCATTACTTTTGAGACAAGCACATCTGCCTGTTGTGTGTGTCCGCTGGCCGTCTATTTTTTTGCGTTCCAATTGTATATAAGAACCTCCAATGCCAATTTCCTCTCAAGCCAGAAAGGTCAAGACATAACAAGTGCACATAAACGAATATACAGTATACCTGAAAGCATCATTGAATACACAAGCTCTTGGTACATGTACTTTCTGCAATTATGACTAACCAAACCCATCAAAATATATGAGAATACTCATCTTGTCATAAATTGTCAGAAACGAACGTATGTCAACAATCCAACACTTTCACAGTTTTTCATCCGTTTGGTACTGATACCTAACGATTCGGAAACATTAATATCTGCAGAAAAACATGCAAAAATACATCGATCAGGGCAGGTCCAGGACATTTTCTGCAGGGGGAAGGCCCGGGGGAAGGCCCCTCCGAAGGGGATATGTGTCCCTGAAATAATGCATTACATTGTTACTTGTGTACAAATACTAACCATTATGGGACATCACCTTTTTAGTATAATTTTTATTTCATTTTTCCTGATGTGATTAGGGGTTTGATCCTCCCCCACCTTCCTCTAGACCTGTGCCTGTCGATGCAAATTTTCTTAACTCCTTTTAGAAAAGATGTTTGGTCCTCTTCAAAGACAACAGTCTTGCGGACAAAAAAATTGTCCGCAGGACCCACAACATTTTTACAATCTAAATTAATTGCATCAAAATTATCCTTCACTAAACCACATGTCAGCTATCTCATGTTTTTTTGTAATGTGAATAGCCGCATTGGCTCAAATTTGTTCCTGAAATCAACCGACTCCCAAAGTTCCAAACCATATTTCCTCATTTTCCGTTGACAACAGAAATGCCAACAGCCGTAACATGAAGCGACTTTGAACGTTGGTACAACAGGATTTTGCTCCTGACCTTTTTCACCTGTCAGGCGAGTATCAAAGGTTTCAGCCTCAGGAACTCCTCTTATTGTGAACTAGATCAAGAGAAAACCACACTGTCTATTCACTCTGGGCCGGCCCCATAGGCCGGCCTAACTAAACAAATGCTTTTGACATTGACACACTTCCGTCAGGGGATCTTGGGTCGTTTCCATCCAGAGAACTGTGGTCTACATACCGTCTTCTGCACATTCAAGTATTGATTCATTAATGAGTCAAATATTTTGGTGTTTTAAAACTATGCTTTATAAACACTAACACGGAGCCTGCCATATTTAGGATTGTGTTGTGAAAAGTTGATGGGAGTATTTGTAAATTGGAATTAAAACAAAAACAGCAACACAGATAAACACAAACGTAAAATCAGTCAGTTTTAATGTCAAGTCACCATAATACCTCAACCACTTTTTACTCAACCAGTACAAAGGGAAAATTTCTTCATGCATACATCAAAAAATAAACAATTAACAAGTGTATCTACTTATTATTTCCCTTGAAGTAAACCGACCTGGGAGGTAAAGATTCTTCAGCCAAATTCAATGAGACAGATATTTACAACATCTTGCATGGTTGTCTACAAAGTGGAACCTGTATTCTATGTATTAATTCAACTCCAGTCCAAGTAAATAATTTCCAACTCTTTTAACAACTGGAAAAACTTAATATGGATATAAACCTTCATAGAAAACGGAGAAAATACATTTGCAAAATAAAACATTGTTATTGATAAAATAAATATTTTTAAAAACCCGAACAGGTTTATCCTATTCAAAAATGAGAGTACTGCATTTTCAATTGTTTCTAAAGACCTTGGGAAAAATCCAAAGGTCGTTTGAGCAGGCTTCAAACCTACATCATCCTATTTACTGGTATCTTGAAAACTTAACCAACAAATATCCGGGCTTCATTTCCTAGATTTCAGATCTGCATGACAAGCGCTAATACATCCATTTAAGGAATTTTTCTTCTTGCCTAGTTTCTTCAACCAGATCACTAATGTGTCTGGCATTTATGTATTCAATGGTAACACATTTTAACAATGAAACTGACATGCTATACCCTGCCTCAAGTACAATATATAAAAATGCATCCTGAGTAATACTTCATAAATGTGATGCATATGTACAAGCTTCAGTTCAGAATCCAACATGATTGCTGCTTTGCTAGATAGGTTATGTATCAGAGACACATCTTTCCACCCCAAAAAATCTGCAATAAAACAAATACTAATGGCAAGCCTGATTGGCTTGAAAATCTGCTCTTTGTTAAAGTCAGGTGTGATATACATTGTAACTGCTGATCAACATGGGTGCAAACCTTCTTTACCAGATAAGATTATGTTGGGTACTGTAAATACTATAAAATGATCAAGCCGATTCAGACACAGTTCACTCTAATTATAAAACATACCAATACGAATTGCAGCCTATGATTGCAACAAAAGAACGGAAAACTTTCAAGTAAGCAAGTCTCTCTTAACTATATCAACTATCCCCTAAACAAGATCGAACAAGCCTCTTAGAAATGGAATGTCAGTCTCTCCTGACCACCTGCAGTCTGAAAATGACTAAAAGTACCCACACACGTGTCATACATTTGTCACCTGATTGTCATAGCACACTGTAATTGGATATAAACTGAGGAATACACATTTTGCTGTTGAAAACATTAATGGTGAAAATGGCATGGAAAACTGGTAATACGGTACATTCCCATCTCAGAAAATGTATCTACTATCTGTGACACATTTTCTCTGAAAAAAAGATGCGCTGGACATTAGAGCTCTTAACTTTCTGAATCTATTCAACACACTTCAAATGAAAGGCATCTCTGATCTAGAAAGTAAAGTTAATCTGCTCTCACTATGGATCCAAGTGCTCCTTCAAGGTTCTGTCGAATAATCATTCAATACTTCTTTCCATAACCAGTTGTGAACAGGAAGAGCATCATGAGAAATCTGTACTTAAAGTACATGCAAATTAATACCACCGGTAAAAGTGCTGCCACTATTTTTTGCATTGTGAATGGCACTGCAATAATGGGATGCTATGGAGGAATAATCTTATCATGCAGGTGGCAAAGGTCAACTTTGAGCAAGTTCACAACAGAAAACAATTTGTAAACATATTGCAAAAGAAACAAAGTGGTTTTGACTTCCAGATGGTGAACTCTGACCACTGATTGGACATTTTGAGAAATTGTTACTTTGAGCTTCTACAATTATTCCCAATCATGTACTACTGCTCATGACCAAAGGTTAACCATATCCAAATTGTTCAGGAAGTGGCCCAGATCAAGAGGTTTTATGATGTTTGCCTGCAGGTCAACTAGAGTAATGGCTGCACTTAGGAGTACATATGCCAAGTACTAGTTCAAGCATTATTGGTTCTCAAATGTGAATTTCTAGCCAAGCTGAGCATGGCTAGGCATATCTGGCTGCAAAATACAAAAAATATTTTTCAACTGAATACAAAGTGAATCAATTTTTAATCACGTGTTTGTAACTTTGAAAGTCTGCACACATGACCAAATAAAATAAAACAAGATAGGTATTTCAGATTTATGTGCACTGTTCAAAGTATTAAAATAAATATAACCAATGTACCGACAGTTCAGCCCAGCACCATAAGACAATATCAAATAGGATAGCAATACTGGAGTAAAAAAGCCCTACTCAGTATTCCCTTTCCACAAGATACTTTACAATGTCATAAGAAATGTGAAGTAACAAATGAAACACAAACTGTCTTTTGGTTTGGTAAACAGGCTTCTGTTTGTCACTGCAAGGCTTTAGCTTCTGTGGACAAATTAACCACAATTTTAAGTAACTTTGAAGTATGAATGGTTTATCTATATACATTTCAACGTCGTAACAAACAACCTTTCCAAAAATGACTTTTGGCTGCAATGCAATAAAAAAATTATGACCATAAAGTATTTCTGATACTGTAGTTCCCAGCATGGCAAAGGAATTCACTTGATAACCCTTCCTGAAATTGAAGCTAGATGCACTTAACTGGAAAAGTATCAAGTCGTACACTTCGAAAAATAAAAGTGCATTGAGTCACATGGTTCTTTATAGTATAAAACTATTCAAAGTTCATCATGTAAAGCTTCTTCAAACTTGAATTTTTCATGATTCCTGACATAGAGATGAGCCTTTTTGACAAGACGAACAAACTCAGCCTTTTCAAATGAGTAATCACAGAACTTTGGATGATAAGTCTTGAGGGATGGATGAAGCACCTGTAAACGAAAACCAAGTCTAAGATTACTTGTTGATAATTACATAGTAGACGCACATGTGCAAAGTTTCAGTCCAAGATGAAAAAGGGTGTTACGGTTACTGTAAAGTTTGCAACTACGCAAGAACTCCAGGTCAGGTTTTCATAAACTTTGAATCAAAGAATACACAGGGCATGGGATGAATGCTCAATCCTGCAACAAAAAAGCAATAATTGATCCTGGAGAAATAAGAAGTGAAGATGGATAATTCCATCTAACATGTCACAATCACATAGAATAAAAAGAGAGCAACTACAGTGAAATATATTAAATTCATGAACTATGAAGTTAACCACTCCTTGCACAAACCTTGTAGAAAATCTGTACTGATCACATATTGCTCACTCCAAATGACCCACCTCTTTAAGCGACAACCGCATGGCTGTCTGGATTTCTGGTACTCATTTACTGTGCAGGATAAGTAAAATTTGACGGTCTTACCTCATTGTGTTTCTTGAGACGGCTGTAGTTAACCCATGTCACATAGTGCACCCCTCTGAGATTGGCAAGGTCTTCATAGCAGTGTTTATCCTCACAGTTGCACCTGCAAGGGCGGACCAGGGAAAGCTTCAAATTGTAACAACTGGAAAATCTAACCTTGTTAGCTTCAATCTGAAAAGGTCAGCCCCTCAAACAAGGAAATCTAGAGGTTGATCCAAGTTGGAGAACTGGACAGTCAAAAACGGAGACCCATCCTTCTGCAAACCCCTTCTCCGTGTATCCCATCCTACTACACTGGTTTTGGGGGTAAGCCCAGGTGTGCAAAAAGGATGATCTACCGGTACCTTACTGGCCAGTCTCTGAGTTTTATTGAATTTTAAAGTGGTGTTTAACGATGCAAATATGTTTGGACATATTTTGTGACTTTTTTTACTTACACCTCAAAGATGGTGGCCCAATCTGGTAAGAAGAGCAAGTGGGTCAGTCCTGCACCATGCATTCCAATGAAGATATCACTATTGTGGGTGATCTAAACATAAAAACAACAATGGAATGTAAGTGTAAAATTCTAATCAAATTTGGATGAAAAATAAAGTAGCCTTCCCCAACACAAAAAACAGCTAAAAAAATAAGACAAGCAGACTCTCAATGATTAGACCTACCTCAAGTTGCTGGACAAATGTCAAAGTATGGCTGAAAGAAGAAAATAATACAAAAGACTGCATCAAAGATATCAACATTTCAGTCGGTTACAAGGAGTCCACCGTACAACACAATAAGAAATAAGTACCACCTCTTGGTGCAACTTGTTTCACTCTGCAGAATTTGAATATTCTTAACAATAATCTATCCTAACAAACTACATGTATATCATTGCTAGTTAAACAGACACATCCAAACCATGCACACCGCTTCATAGAACAACAGCAAATATGAAACATTACGAGAATGAACCATAAAATGAAAGTCTTTTAAAAGTGCAAGAATTATCTTTCAACACTATTTGCGTATTCTGTGGACATAATACACTCATTTCAATACCAGTGATAGTATTCAGGAACTGACATATGCTGGGAAAGGCCTAAGATCATTTTAGTATCTGTGTGTTTGAAAAATTCAGGGGGTAGCTGGTTTACATTCCTAGAAAATGCAGGCAAAATATGGACATACTACTGGATGAAGACTCTAGCATGAGATTGACACTGAAACCAGCCAAAACAGGTCCAAAGACGGTCTCAAGACCAAGACAAGGTCTAAAAAAAATACACAACTATTGCCAATTGGGCGGATCTAATAGATACTTCCAATCTCTCTAATCAGACAAAAACTCACTTGTACACCACAAGTTGCACTTCATAACTAGGATCCTCTCTCAAAGCTTCCACAAGCTACAAAAGGGAACAATACAAGATGAAACAACACATACATTTCAAGGAGAATGACATAACATGGACATTGATTCTACACATGTGAGGTTATATGTTTGAACTATCAAATGTTTAGACTATCAAAGAGGCAACTGTTACAATTTACTGGATTTTCAAAAAGACTGTCACAGCAGGAAGACTTCTCAATTCTTGCTAATTTTGTTGTGAACGGTACATGAAATAAACCTGCTATCCCATCTGATAATGTATCTTTTGCAATCTTTGTATGAACACAGGTACTTCATTCCGGAGAAACAATGTCCTTTATGCCAATACCACAGGTACTTTCCACACTATGTGTTATGAGTTTATTGCAAGTTACTAATGGATCTTGAAGGATTCCTACATGTAATTCCATAAAAGTTAATTAAGCTACATGCCAGCAACATGGATGAAATGATGTCTAACTAGACTGTGACCAATGCGTACATGAACCTAAAGAAGACAATTACGTGTACATGCATATGTACATGTGTATCCCACAAACACATACAAAGCATGTGGAAAACTATCTTCACTCAACACTGTCAATGTACAGAATGCATTTAGTAAATGTATTCCTCAAACCAGTTCTAAGTCTGTCACATGTACATGAATTAACACTATTTACAAAAATGGTAAGTTGACATGATGGTGTAGGATAGGTTACAAACAAAAAAACACTGGTTGAGCTGATGTAGACTAGAAAATGTTTCTGGACTCCTTGAACCAATTTTTATGAAGCTGCTAAGAATGTACAGTACAGACTTGCTTTAGATATGTACATTACTTTGTAAAGTTCTTGATTGACTTTTCTTGTGTTGTGAATTTGCCAGAAGTACTGTTTACCTAACAGCCCCATAAACCTCTGGCCTGACTTGTCTTATGTTCATAGGTCACTTGTCTTCAGGTAAAAAGCATTCACTATGTTCCAATTCACAAGTCCCTTAAATGTACAGCCATTCCTCACATGCACTAAGTAGTTAATATATACCTAAAGTACAGTCAAGAAAACAAAGGACTAAAAAATACTTAAACACGTAGGATCTTTCCATTTTGCCTAGGCTTTGTGATCACAAAAAGTGGTCTGTTGGTTTGAAATGGGCAATGAATTAGACATGTGACATGTACAATATGTTGAGATAGAAAATATCTAACACATCATGCACTGCTTCAATAGTCAGGATGAAAAATACATACCACTTTCTATGATTATCAAAGGTGACGCCTTAAAAGATAAAGGATGTAGTCTCATTGAGTGGTGTTTGCCATTGACCGAGTTGGTTACATTAAACAATGTTGGATTTTTAAGATATCACATACAAAAATAGGCAGTGGGAGCAGAACTAAATTGGATTTGGTTGTATTTACTTTAGATTGGAATGGGGTGTAAAATACTTAATTGGTCAATTCATATTAGGGTGGGATGACTGAGGTCAGTAGATTTAGTGATTGTCTTGTTTCCATTTAGGTAGCCTATTAAAGCTACCATTTAGCAGCCATTTGGGTTAGGCTGCTAAACTAAGCCGGGATGGGCTCTACAGGATAGCAATGGACTATAATTGATAAACCTCAAAATAAATCAAGACCTATTGAAATTCTAAAGTATTTAATAACTACCTCCTCCTGGTTGACAATATTCCTGTGGACAGATTTCCTGTCTAAAATGGTGACTCGCACTTTTCCAGTTTTCTGGAATGAATAGCAGAATACAGGTTCAAGTTCTGAAAAGAGATCTTTTGAAAGGTTTTTAAAAAAGATAATATGGTATATACACAACCTGGCAAAAAAGAGGACCTTGGAATTACAAAATGGAAATGACATTGATTCTGATTAAAAGTTATAATCAATACAAATGAAACAAATGTGACTATTGAATAACTTCACTTGAACAAAATTAAGGAATTTGAAATGACTCAAACAACTAACACCCTGCTGAATAAAAACTAATGACTTACCAATGGACCCTTCTGCTTAATCCCAAGTCGATGGAGGATATGTTGGGAGAAAGAACGCATCAACCTGCTACCATGAGTATCTGGGATAACTGGCATGTTGTAGAAAAACCCTCTGATCATCCTCGGAGGAAGTGTGAAGACAACTTCTCGGAAGCACACCTAACAAGCAACAATAAAACAACCAGTGTAATTGTGGTGTCTTCCTCTCTACTCTGAGGCAGTTTTAAAGGAAGAAAAATATTAAACGCATTACCATGCTGGTAACTCTGTGAGATTATGGGGAGTCAGGTTGGCATTATGGCTCTTTCCTGGTCTTCCACCTCTCAATCCAGGTTCAAATCCCACCTCAGTCAGTATGTAGATTGGGATTTGTGTTCCTACTTGATAGCATTTCCTCCTTCCTGTAAAACTGAATACCTTTTTGATGTCATGGACTGAATTACAATACTGGCTGAGGTACAAGAAAGGTCATTACCTTCTTACGACTCCAGTGATTCAGCCTGGCTAAAGGACGATCAGAGAAAGCTGCCCAGGTATCCTCAAAAAAATCTACATACCTCATGTTACTCTGCAGAAAGTGAGGAAAGAAAGTTGGCAACAAGATTTATTAAAAGAGAAACCTTGTCAAAATTCCTTGCGATTGATTTGAGTATACACAATCTGATATTAATAAGCTGTATCCAGTCTGCCTGATCTCCTGGTGCCACTTTCTTACATGACGCTGGTTACACTCTATAGTTTCATAGCTTCTGGCTATCAGTGAAAAATAAAATATGAAATGGTAATACATCAGGGCCCATAACTAGCACAGTTTAACAACTCAGTTGGTAGATCATTGGTTTATAGTAATCAGGAAACTATACATGTAAGTTCAAATCTTGATGAATATCTTTTATTACTCTTTCTTGATTCCATATACATGTATACAGTATCTCCACTAGCAACTGTGTTCAGGATCATGTACTTTATCACTGACTTGTTCGTTACTCAAAGCTTTAAAACTTGAATGTCATTTTCATCACTCTAAACCAAACTAATTTTATGTACAAACATTACACAAAGGAAGCTAAAACTCATATTGGACTTACCATGTCCCACATCACTATGGTAATGTTTGATGAAAAGTCATTTATCAAATGCTGAGTGATGTATAGGTTGACAAAGTCACAGAAATGGTGAAACATGTTAATTCCTGCCAAGACAAAAATGAAGACACACACAGCTTGTCACCAAACTCAAACACAGATTTAAATTAAGTCAGGTGCAGAATCATTTATTTTGGGTTGGTTTGATAAAAAGGGCAAAGTAAATATCTTCAAAGCATTCAACTAGCGGGGACAAGAATATCTTCACAGTATTCAACCAGTGGGGACCAGAATATCTTCAAAGCATTCAACCAGTGGGGACCAGAATATCTTCAAAGCATTCAACCAGTGGGGACCAGAATATCTTCACAGCATTCAACCAGTGGGGACCAGAATATCTTCAAAGCATTCAACCAGTGGGGACCAGAATATCTTCACAGCATTCAACCGGTGGGGACCAGAATATCTTCACAGCATTCAACCAGTGGGGACCAGAATATCTTCACAGCATTCAACCAGTGGGGACCAGATTATCTTCACAGCATTCAACCAGTGGGGTCCAGAATATCTTCACAGCAAATTTTCGCTCTATCAAAAGTTGACCATGTTTCAAAAAGTAGGGAACTTCAAACATTGTATCATATACTATACTATGTGTTATGTTTTGAACATTAAATTCCTTTACGTCTACATTCACATAAGGTACATGTATATACCAGTCTTTTCAGTTTCCACTTCAAACTGATTTCACAATGCAAATCTGAAAACAATTTAAACATTTCTTACCGGCATCCATCTTCATTAAGTATGCCCGCCCCTCTATGACAACATCACAACTGGAAGTCACAAACGGATCAGCTTTCAATGCTGTGAACTCTCGCAACTCGCCATACCTACGTATAGAGATGTAAAAAATCTCTCTATAAAAATATAAGCAAGCAAAATTTATTCAAACTTTCTTATTACACACATTCAACTGTCAATTTCACTACTGAGATCATTTCACAAGTTCGAATACAATATTAAGACTATTATTCCTCATTCATAGCATGTTCTGGCTTCTCCACCCTAACTTATACAAGTGTAAGTGATTTGACACTCACCTGAATTTTTTACACTTTCTCAGGCCTGGTCCAAGAAACCAGTCCACTATGCTAATTGTTTGGGAAAGTATTCCACAATGCAATGCTAAAGATGACAGCTTGGTTTAACAATGCAAAGGAAAGGATACTACTGTAAATAGTATGGAAAACTTGTTCCATGTCGAGGCAAATTGGCTCAATTTGACCAAGTTCTGCAAAATAAAGGCCTGATGGATGTCCACAACTTTCAACAGATTGAATTGATGTTGCAAATTTAATCTTTGTATGATCTCTGACTTAGTCAAGGTGCCTTGAGAAACCTCAAGTTCATTCATTTATTGCAATAGATTGTACATGTAGGTCTCAACCTATTAAGATAGCACAGGTACATATATGTACATGTAGTATAATTGTTTCCAAGTATTCCTTAAACTTTCTTCACTTACCATGACTGCAGTTCTGAGAAGTGGTTGGAGTGTTTTTTCAGAAGCTCTTTGTCCAGATTACAGTGGCCACCAATTTGACCTGGTGAACCAAAATGTTCAGTGTCAAACCTAAACAAAACAAGACAGTGTTCATTTTTCTCAAAAGAAGTACGAACTAAATTATAGGATATGAATTGTAGGATATGAATTCCATGCACTGCTATGCATTCAGGTGTAAAATATTCAAAATACTGGACAGATAAACACTACCAGATACATGTAGTGGAGCAACATTTCTCTCTCAAGTCAAACCCATGTGCAAACTTACTCTCTTACATGTACAAGTAGGCATTGGCATGATGCAGAAATCTTCATTAAAATTCAACAAATTAGGAACAGAATTTATGTTCTTATGGCTCATTACATTCAACTGAACTTAACTAAAGGCATGTATCTCATACTTTACCTGCCCCGCAATTTAGAATGGTCTTCAAAGTCTGGTACTCTCAGAAACAGGTTTTTAGCATAGCAGGAGCGGGTATTGTCAACACAGGAAAGCAATGATCCATTCTGAAATGGTAGTCAAGTGAAATTTGCATGAGCTAATTAAAAGCATAAGGGAAAATTGACACAGAAAACATTATTAAGAATTTGGGAATATCCCAAAGAATGAATAATAGTCAACAAAAGAAGGCATTTCAGTTTTAACATGGCAAATAGCACAGTTGTCAAGTCACTTGCAATTGTGAAGCTTATTAATGACAGCAATAACAAATCAGAGAGAATATAATATAAATGTATGCGTACATGCGTGTACATGGACATTACCTGCGTTTTAGGTGTACATAGTGGATACCATCCATCATCCACTATTTTCTTGATGTAGCCAAAATCATTGTCATCCCAAAACTGTTTGATCTGGGCCTCTTTGGAAGGAAACCTTTAGGGAACATATCAAAAGGTACAAGTATCAATGCCTGTGGTTGTAAGGTGCTTCAACAAGCTTAAAACCATATGGACGTATGGTATGAACAAACAAGCTGTTCACGGACATGTACATTTCTAACCCAAGTTAGAATAAGGCAAATGTGATACCAGTTAAAAAACTGTATTTGCCACGATCCTTTTTTCCGATTCAACACTATATTTAGAACTACTGGAGTGCAATGCATGAAAACCACCGTAGCAAGTAAATATCCTTCTTTTGGATTGTTGTTTTTCCCTTTTTATTGCTTACTTTGGGCTTACATTGGGGCAAATAGATTTTCATAAGTAAGAAATCACACAAACTGAAAAGTAATCTAGGAGAATAGGAGATTACACAAACTGAAAAGAAATTTGGAAAAATGCTACATCTTTATGTATGTACAGTACTTGTGACTAATACCTTCAACTTTTTTTCAGTCAACAGTGTACTAACTGGAAACTGAACTGATAAGAGAAAACCATGCATTGTAAATCACTAACCATTAAGACAAACAATATAAAACTCCCCCAAATGAAACAGTTACCCAAGTTACTTGTACATGTACCTTTTGCAAATTCCACATAAATGTACACATACATGTACAAAGCTGAAATACTGAACATTAAACACCTGGCCTTCAAAGTACCCATGATGCAACATGGAAACAGCAAGTCCTAAGTACTTTTATATGACCAGTCTAAAAGCAATTTAAGTAGGTGGTAAATTTTCCATTTACCAGTAATGTTTCCCTTTTTAGCACAGTTTATATGGTTGAAAAGAATTTTGAATGTAATGTCACAGGAAACAGACAAAAACCATCACATGAAAAAGTAGTGCAAAAAGTAATGTAAGCTTACAAGCACACATCAAGGGTACATGTACATGTATACATAATGGTATCCATAGGCACGTAAATGTAGCTCAAAACCTCTAAATTCTGTGACTTACATGAATAGGGTCAACGTACATGTAATACTTATTCAAAAGTTAATCCCCACTTTTAACAGCTTTGTAAAAAACTCTGAATTGACACAAGCCTTTTCTCAAGCTGTTAAGGCATTCAGTTTGTGAGGAAACAGAGTGTATTTTCCTAAGAGGTCACAGTGACTAGTTTGCGTCAGCTATTCTCTGTTAGAATTTTGATGAAGTGGAATTTACAACGTTACAACGTGGTGAAGTAATAGTTTGTGGATATCTTGCACTAACATGTGAAACACTTACTGTAAAGTGTCAGACTTAGGTACATTTTACCGTCCATTACTGATTTAGTCACTGTGTTTACATTTGAGTCATTCTACAAATTTGGGGCTCAATTTTTTTCCCGTCCCTGTTACGTCTGGTATATGATTTTTAATGTTTAGAACTCACTGTTTAACCCCTTCACGCCGGGAATTTCTTCCTGAAAGCCGACTCCAAGAATTCTAGCCTTGCCATGAAAGCCACCTGCCAAACCGCAAATTCTCAGTTTGTGGCCCTGCATGCTCTGCGCGCTTTGAATTACACGGTGAAAAGGCTGTAGCATGTCCTACTTATTGGGCTCTGACGCTGTAACAGAAGCACATAGTCAAACACAAATCGCCATTCCGGGCAAGGTTAGAGTGATAGAGATGAGTGATACATCCCTCATCAAACATGTCAGATGGTGTACATGTACATGTCAGAGGTAACAGGGGTGGAAAAATGTCCCCCTATAGATCCAAATTTATAGAATGACCCATTTGTAAATATCATTTTTATGGTTCTGATGATAACATAAAATTGTGTTTAAAACTGCAAATTTATCTAATTTCTTTTACTTCCTTTTGAGTTCTAATATACATTCAGCTTGTGGAGAGTCATTTTGATTGTTGCACACAGCTTCAAGGACGTTGTAGTCTATTATTTGGTTTGTACTGTGACAAGTTTTTACACCCATTACCACATCAGCATGAGTTAGCAACTGACAAAATGGCCCTGCTTCTGCTATACTGAGCCATTCTAAAAACCAATGAACCTTGAAAATAAACTATTCACCCAAAAGAAAAGAAAGAAAAAGGGCTTCCTTAGTACCAAGGTTAAACTGACAAAGGAGCTACTAGAAATCGCTCTCACTGAATTGAAAAACTTGTAGAATTACAATTGTAACCATATTAACAATTGTCCCTTTCCCACAAGAGCTGTACTTTACACTTGCTTGTGGGTAATTCCAGAAATTAGGGGTCCATTCTTTTTTGTGTCCCTATCACATCTGAGATATGATTTTGTAAGTTCAGAACACATTTTCTAATTTCTAAGAGTGATGAATTAATGCAAATTATATACATGTATCTGCCAAACAAATCATAACAATTTGAAATCAATTCCAGTGATATTTCTATGTCAAATAACAAAGATCAGATGTACATGTACATGTAACAGGGACACAAAAGTCACACTTTTAGACCCTAATTTCTGGAATTACCCATGTACACGTATGTATGCCAACTAAAGGTTCTTTTTTATCATTTATAAATCATGTTCTGATAACACTATAAGCACCATGTAGAGTTGTAATGACTAGTCAATGCCTTGATGAGTCCAACTTGAGTCACAAGTCTGGAGACTCAACTTGACTTGAGTCCCAACGGGTAAATTATTAACACGGCTCAAATCTAGTCGCTCCTGACCCAACTCAGGTGAAAACTAGTAAGACTCTTTTTCTATGTGAGAAAAATACTTGTCGTGACTTACTGAGCCAGTTTATAATATTCATATAATTTCAAGAATATAATATCCATACATGTACCGTATAGTGTAACATACATGTAAATAAGAAATCATTATTATTGTTTATTGTCCTTCTATGGTACCAGAGATCACATTGGGCTTGAGTTGTAGACAAGTAATATTCAGATCTGGTATCTCTGAGGTCAAACCATTATAAATGTGCATACAGGGGTTTGTGCAGGTTTAAGTTAAATTGAGCCGCTATGGTACATGTAGTTCCATAGTGATCAGCCACCACCCCTTTCTTATTTTCATCAGGAGGAAAATGTGGCATTACAACATATTCTGTACTGGTAGTATCCCAGATGTTAATGTGAAATGTCAAAAAATGACTCTCTTTCTCATGTGTATTTATCATATTTTGCTTTTTATATTTTTAATGTGAATTGACTCTAGCTAAATACTTGACTCAACTGAATTCCAAACTCGTTGAACTACATGTAGGTGAGAGGGACATCATTACATGCCGGTCATGCCAGCATGTGTGTTTTTACAGGGATACCATGGCTACTTGGTAGACAGTTGGCAAAGTCGAACTTGGCTCCACTTTGCCGATCGTTCGCGTTTTTCTGCGTTGTTGGTGACACCTCCGTTCGATATATTTCCATATGTCAGCATTTACGTCTCTACATTTCTTATGCCGATATGTAAACCAGGCATAATGGATGGTGCAAACCAGTGTTAGAATCACTTATCAAGATTAAGATCCATGAAAAAAACAGGCCTCAGGATCTGACTTCTAAATTGAAAGTTTTCCTCACCATGACTTGTGAAATTTGTGTACCTTGGGGTAGCCTGGCATCGATTCACGGGTGCAACCTTCTTCATATCCCCAACAAGCAGATGTATCTAAATATTCCTGTTGAAAAAATAAGGTGCAAGAAATAATTTGTAGTTCTTGAAAGGGGAGGGAGATTTTGCTTTGGTTACACCTGTGATAAACATACACAGGGGTAAAAAAGAACATTATTTCATTCAGAATACTCAGAAAGTTTTGACATTTCACAAAACAGGTTTCTAGCGTATGCTTTAGCAATGTTTTTCCCCCAGAAAAACTGCAAGGAACAACACAAGGCAAAGTAAGAGTAAAAGTAACCGGTCCCTGAAATGTTATCCATAATCTTTCCTCTTACCTTATAAGGACATGTTGGATCTAATCTACAGGCCTCTGCTTCATCAGGGTGTCTATTGAAGTAGTAACGGTAATGTTCAGGATGAAGATTAGGATCCTGAAAACAAACCTTGCCATCCACTGTATTTGTCCTTTCTTGTCTAGTACTCTTTTGTTGAACTGTGGGAGTCATTTTAGAGTCTAATGGAATGTGATTGACATTCAAATCAGCAGTTTCTAATTTGGAGCTGCAATGGCTGTGTGGAATGTTGTATAGCACAAAGAGCAGAAAGGCACACATTGTTGACAGCATACATCGGAAGCAAGGCAAATTCATGTTTGGATCTTTGCGCCTGATGAGAGAGAATGGACAAAAACCAATTAGGCTGCCAGGGGGGACATCCAGGACTTTCACAAAATGGAGGGTAGCAACCACACCATGCCAATGAAACAACTGTGACCACGGCAATGCTCGCGAACCGGCCAGTCAGAGGATCGGCTACTCAATCTTTTCTTTGATCAGTACATACGCGTGCCCATGCCGCAGTTGTTTTCATCGGTGTGGTGAGGTTGCTAACTGCCATTTCACAAATGTCCCGCATGTCTACCCCCACCTACATGTATTAAAGATGCTTAAAAATGAAAAGAAGGTGTCCTAAATGTACCACTCAGATGTATGCAGAATTGAGATTTCCTTTACTATTTTAAAGTACATGTAAATTAAAAATGTTGATAAGCCATTTTTATTAGTCAGGAACTACAATGAGCAAAATAAGCAAACAAATACATGAAATGAAATCAACATGGAACGTTAGAAGAAACAAGACAAACATGAACTGAAGAGCATTCAATAGTTCAATTACCGGTAGCATGCTTGGTCTTTAGAGATTTAGGCCTAGCATTAACAGTATAATTCAACAACTTATCCAGTACACTAACAACTGCAACCTTCTGTTGTTGAAACTTAATAAAGTCAGGGTGTTCTGACATCCTACAATTGATAACATGTCTTCATAAGGTAACTCTCTTCATCTTTTGTGTATATTATTATTATTATTTATTTCTGGTAGGCCTGATGACACCAAAGATTCCTCAAAAACACTGACTGACTGAAAGCACTATAGCTCACAAATGAAGCGAAGCAGTCACAGTTTTAGTGGTGGGAGGAAAACCCCTGGGGAATATTCTGAGTAAAACCCATGGGATCAGGTAGGGACTAAAAACCCAATCCACATGTGGACGTCTTCACTTTATTTTCCATGCAATATAAAAAAGGTAGCAATGGTACATATTTAGTTGATGGATGGAGACCCCCAAAAAGCATTGCTTGTCAAGTGGAGGAACCATAGACACTTATGACAACAATACAAAAACTACAAACATTATTAATAATTAACTTAAAAAAATAATGTGCAAAAATAAATAATATGCAAACAGTAACATGTACTAGGCCTATGTAGGCTGTAACCCAAGCCCCAAGCTGGGATTCGAACCCAGACCGCAAAGGTGGGAGGCAAGCTACGAAAGAAACACTACTACTAGTACTACTACTACTAGGCCTGTACGAGAGCGGGGCGAACGTCGAACCCCACAGTCTTGGGCTAATCCTACACGTAGTACATACATGTATGCATGTCCTCGCATTGACGTTTGCACT
>NW_019091668.1:83307-121693 GCF_001949145.1 Acanthaster planci
GGTTAGCCTGGGTTGTTTGTAAATTGTACAAAAAAACATTGTTTGGGCTTAGGCCTAAAAATGTGAAGACCGACTAATACCCACCCTCACAACTAAAAGAAGAATTACTTCCAGGTACACGTTGAAATCCTCCCTGTTACAAAACAGAGGGAGAATGTGAATGTGAGCACCGTATTTGAATAGAAATAAACAACTCCTGGTCTCGGCTCTGGTCTGGTTTTTGTTAACAGCGCCCTCTTCTTTTGTATTTACACCGGCTGCCAGGTTCGTGGCCGGCTAGGACCGAAGTACAGTGTGTGGACGCGAGCGAGTCGCCCGTTTTAATTTCCACTTGACCACCATTAATTGTACATGTACATTGTCATGATTCCTCAGTCAGATTTAACCCGTAAAGGCGTCAGCCATCAGCAAATAGAGGTTGCGGCGTTACTGCATTCTCGGGGGAATGTTGTAACAAAATTAAAAACAGCCTCGAAGACACCATGGAGGCGCCAGCCTGAGGGTTAGTGGCCTAGCTGAGCAACGCATAATCACTCATACATGTCAGGCTACATACTCGATCCTCGCTTGAGAATCCCAAACTGTTTTGAACATTAAAAAAATATTAGTACCGCTTTACGATGGTACTTTTTGCTAACCAATACACAGATTTGTTTAGGGGGTACCTGCAAGCTCCTGGAGCGTCACGTGTCCTCTAGTCCACATCCTTTCAAAGCTACCCCAAGCCTACAAGCAAACTAAATTCTTCGATGCCGATTTTTCCCACTTCTCTCCGGACTTTCTGTTTCACTGGAACTTTCTTGTCGTAGATGACAGCAGCGGAACGCTTTTTATATATATATATTTATATTGTGAGGCCTTCAAAGATTTTTGAATGGACTCAACACAATACATGTACTTGGACGGATTATGTAACTGTGTAGACGGTGCGAGTGGAAAAGAGCGCCACTATATTTCCACCTGTGTTGTGCGGTTGATTGAAACTATAGTATTGGTCCAGCGATGCAAAGCTGGAGACTATATTTCCAAACTTTTTCAGTGAAGCAGGACAGTGCTAACTAAAGTTGTTAGTCCGATGGTAAGAGCCCTTCCCGTAAGGCGAACGTACGGTTACTCAGGCTGGAGGGCACTAGGTGAAGTATCTGCCATTCGAGATGAAAGACCCCACTTTTTAGTTCCAAAAACAAACACAAAAAGCCCTCGACACAAAATGAAAATGCATTTAGTTGTCAATTCGGAGTTTGTCGCTTCTTTTGGGGGGGGGGTACGTGTTCATTGACTGTTAATACATTCGACATCAGTTAATTGCTATCCAAAGAAGGATGTAGAGCAAATATAACCGAATTTGGATCACTTTAACTGATAGAACATAATATTGCTTAACTCTGCGCGTTTCAATGTACGTTTTTGGTGCAGATACAACTGAGATGTTCCTTCAATATTCTATCGTGTCTAATATTATGGGGCCAGTGACATGACTTTGACCTGGGTAAATGTTTCATGCAATTTGCTACTATTCTTGAATGCATTTGGACATCCCTTTCTGAGAGATAACATTGCTCACTGGCTTCTGCCAGCTAGACACTGACAAAAATGCTCAACTTAAAACAGCAAATTATGCAACATTCTACCAAAATGTGGTGCTGAAATAGTGGCTATATTGAGATTCCATCCCGAAATGGCACCGTTATCCATGATATGCAATTTTTCATCGGGATAAATGCCCTCTAAAATAACCAAACGACACTGAAAAAATGGTCGAATGAGACACGGCCTACGGCCTGCGTACGGCCTTTTCGATTTCTTTTTTTATTAATTCTTGCTTGTGATTTTTTGTGTTATTTTTGTGTTTGAAATATCTGACACTGTATCAACACTTAATTCTATTTCGTCATATTGATATATTTCCTGTTTAATAGTGCAGTTTTACTACATGTATTTCATAATTAGTTTCTTTTTTCATTTGTTAATTTCAAGAGCGTCTTGCAATACAAATTTATATCAGAATATAAGAGTTACTATGATATGAATACGTCATCAGGAAAACAATGTAATACTTACGAAAGTAAAAAGTTTATCATGACCATGTGATGGTAACAACACAACGGTTTTGGGGGTTTTTGTTTTGTTTTTTGGGTTTTGGGGGGTTTTCTTTTTTGGTTTTGATTGTTTGGTTGGTTGGTTTTTTTGTAATGTAGGGGCAAAGTAAGAAAAAACAGTGCTCACCGGTTTGCTAAGGTGCTACGCAGTTTTGTCTTACCTTGTTCATTACAGGGTTTTTTTGTTTTTTATTTTTTGTGTTTTACATTGCACAATTCAAGAAACCTTGCTGGGTGGTTAAAATTCTTACTTTGTTCTGTTCTGAATGATTTCATTTACCGTGATATTAACATAAACGTTCGTTGCCAGTCGAGCAAACCAATCAGAATATTAGTAAGTGCGTTGTTCATCGATGACGTCATTGACAACCAATCACCTAATTGCAAGGCTTAGCCATGCAAATTTTGATGCGCAGCCCAATTTTGTTCGGCTGCAAAAATTTCAGGCTTCAAAGAAGGTCACGAACTCTGACCTTTTAATTCCCATTTCTGCCGTTGTTTTTGTAAAATTTCACCTCCAAAAGGTAAGTTTTCTTGATGTTTTGAATAAATATGATGTCTTTACTCAATAATCTTTCATTTAATGAAAGATCTAATCAGAAATGTGTCCGTAAAGGTGAGAATTCTGGTGGGTTCTGTAAGGCATATGTCTTGGCGTCGTTTCAGCGTGCTTGCGATGTAAGCGTGTTCGCAGTGATTGTTCGCTTGCATACTGCCTAGTTGAGAGTCTTGCTTTTTTGCGCCCGTACCTGTCATTTTGTCTCCCAAAGTTTTTCGAATCGGAATCACTTCTTCACCGTGAAACTACCATTGAACTTGTTGCCAAAATATTATCTTATTATTCCACAAAACTATGGATGATTTTGATGGTGCAAAAACGTGTCCAGACGATTTGTTGTTGTTGCATGTCCTTTTCCATTTTAACTTTGACATGTTGACCTTTGTGCGCGAAGCGGCACGCTTTGTGCACCAAAATGACCCCTCGTTTAGCAGAGATGGGAGCATCCGAGACCCTGCATTTACTGCCGGCCACCCCCTCATGTTTTGCCCTGTGTCTATCTGCTTCCGCTGGGTCATAACTTGGATATTCGGGGCTGGTTTCTGATGCCAAAACTGGCAAGATATCGAATCAGGCTAGTCATGCTAGCGTATGGTCTCCACACATGGAAGGGTTGTTGCTGTCCGCGGGAAAAAGGGTGCGGTTCCAGGCCCATGTTACAGCAGAATCTGATATTTCGCGCTCGTTAAGACAACGCGTTTTGAGGCTTAGAATAGAATCCCTTCATGCCCTTGTGGAAAGAAAAATCAATGTTTGTACCATAGGCCTACTTGTGTGACTTGTTCTTGTCTGTTGAGTTTATTTTAGGGCCTACACGTAGGCCTAGGCCTACTGAATTTTGTACATGTATCTCATTTTTCAGTTATTTCTACTACTAGGGCTGCTAGTAGTAGTACTACGATTTATCGTGCAAAACACCCCATAAAATAAATTACTGTTTCAGATATGCTTTTTCTGTTGAACTCAGTGAGAGGAGATTTGTTGTCGTTTTGGTTTTTTTTCCAAGAATGTTTTCAGGGACAGACCATCTGTTTCCATGCTATGCCTCTATTGCAATAGCAAAGTCATAGTCACAAGAGATGGAATTCCGACCTCATGCAGTTTCAGACATTTTTGCACTGTATTTTTGTAGAGCCATAGATGATGGAAAGGAAAGTGAAATATTCTGCAATTTAACTTAGACATGTTGGGATTAAGTTGAAAACCATTAAAAAGATGATATTGTGACTTTTTGGAGTGGAGAAAAAAGTTTGCAAATTGCTGATTTAACCAACTGATCAAACTACAAGTACAATTATGCCAAGTTTATGAATGATCTTACCGATTGTTCCATGCACTTAAATGTACCAACTCCAAGACCAAAGGGGAGAACTGAGCAATAATATGGTATAGGTTCAATGCCAGTTACATGTATGTAGAAAAAATTGATATGTGACCGGATGACTCCACATTTATACACTCTTCAAAACCTATTCATGTACTTTGTCATCTGACTAAAGAAAACGGCCTTTTCGGGCAAGTATACATTTACTGTACATGCCATAGGTGTAGCACACTTGTTAAGCTTGTGTTGTGTAACATATTACAGTACATGTACATGTATGCCACAAAACAGAAAAGAGGCACTTGTGTCTGTGAAAAAAACCTGCGTCTTGTGTTGATTTCAATATCTTTATCATTAATAATCAAAGCAATTTAAGCAAATGTAGATGTTGAGCACACACCGTTAACACATTATTTTTGTGGCATGCTCTAAATACGTATGTACAGTGCATCATTCATGTCAGTACTGCATAATTTATACTGAACCTTGCACACAGTTCATGATGCCATTACACATTCAATTATGTCAAACTAAACAGTTACATGTGTACAGGTTGTGAACCAGTGATACTATTAAAATGACCTTGGATAAGTCCTCTGAATTTCATGTTCGGTTGATCTGGATGGATTGTACAAACTGGGAAGCCATGTGTATGTGGCAATGCCTTCATTTTCTAATTCAGACTTAAAAATCAATTTTTTTTTTCATGTAGCCGATAAAAATTGATGCAGGCGGGGGAAGATGATAAACTAGTTACTGGTTCCTACATGTACATGTATTTCATGGGGCTGATGTGTGCACACGAAGACGGCATGTTCCCAAAGTGAGCAAGCTGCAATTGTATAGGTACTTGTTCATGTAGCAAAGGTAACAGGTTTCAGTCAGTAGTACAGTAGTGCTGTTTTGGTTTTTTTTTCAATTGTGCCCATTCTTGGCAAATGCTTCCTTGCTCCATTGTCGGATGATGCATGGTCAGGATGGAGCAATGTGTTTATCTTTGTTTCGTTACTCTTGGATCTTGGTCTCAGTCTTCAGCGTTTGAAGTGAGGATAATTCACTAATCTTCCAAGATTGAGGCGAGAAGTTTTTACAATGTTGCATATGAACGTGTACATGTATGTATTCAAGTACAGTACATGCACACTCCTGTACTGTCCAGTGTCACCCTTAATGCTACAGGCAACAAGAAGCATCCATATTTTATACAATTTTTCCCACTGAAATTTTGCATCAAATTGTAAAATACCTCTGAATCCATATGCAGTTTCAACTTGGCAACAAAACATCTAGCTATCCAGCTTATTTTTTACCTACACAGTACGTGTACATACTACATGTAGCGGTAGAGGGCCCTTCTATTTTGGCTTGAACATACCTGTACATGTATCGTGCAGTATGAAATGATTCAAAGGCAGTTGTTTTCCACGTATAAATGTTTGAAGAAATTAAAGCTGAAACAGACAAACAGGATTCCAATCTACATTTAATTGCACACAAACCAAGGAAAACGTTTTGGGAATCATACATACATTACATGTACATGTATGTATGTACGTGAAATTGCATTTACATCTGTAGGTCGTCAGAACATGCCAAATTGGCACAAGTTGATAGTACGTAGTTACTGTCCATAGTATATGTATGGAGCTCATGTTTTCTTGCATATATGAGCATATAAATTTTGTCACTTCAAATTAATGATAACTGTTTACCAGGGTGTTTGACAAAACATACCGAAGTCTGCATCATTTTCTTGGTTCATTTACATAAAGTATGAGGGTGCATGTACGACATGTGACTGATCATGGTGTATGCGTAATTGCATGTGTGAATGCTTTTAGATACAGTCAACTTCGTTGCATTTTACAAACTGTTTACTAATTAGTGGTCAAACTAATATACATTTACGTGTATTTTATTCTGTAAGTGTTTCCACACTTAACGTGTATGTATAAATTTGTAGAACTACCCTGGCTCACTTTGCCAATACATTTTGTGTTTTGGACTAGAATGTATAAGCAATGTCATCCCAAATATTCTGTAATTAATTTAGCTTAAGAAAGTTAATTTGTAATTTGTCTTATGCATGTGTTCTTTTTCTCCTTGTTGCTTATTCAAGTTCTAAAGAAAATCAAAATACACAAAACTTTGCAGTAATAATTTCTGTTTTGATTGTTTTGTGAATTGCGATGAATAATGCAGTGCAGCAATATTGCCACACAATAGTGTTTGTGCCTCTTTTGCCCAAACTGCTTATTGAAAACAAATTTGTAAAAAATTTCAAGATGCCACATGAATTTGTAAACTGTTTCATGATGTTGCTTCTCCCAAAAGAGATCAACTAAAATATAAAAAATTCCTCTACATGTACAATGTACATGTACATGTATGTCTTGTAAAATAGGATATACTCTTATATGCCGTGTTATCCAAGGGTGTTAGAGCTGTGGTATCACAAATACATTACTATTGTACATGTACAGTGTACATGTATGTACGTGTATGCATATTGTATGGGTACTTGTACAGGTATCTTAGCAGAGCCAAAACTCAAGTTAATTTATAACATATGAGACAGCAGCTAATGAGAATCTGAAAACACAAACATACAGTATAGTACATGGCGTGAAAGAAGATGCAGGACTTAGGAAGTCCACTTGCCTTTGTACATGTACATGTGTACTGTACTTCATGTATGATGTAGTGTATGTACATGTACATTTGTACATGTATGTGTGTGCTGTATTTAGCCTTATGGTTAATTGTACATATTCACATGATATGCATCTGCTACACGGAAGGAAGCTACACGGCTACACGTATGTGTAGCGTAGTGCTGAGGTCAATTATATGCATGACCTGACAACCAGTGCCATACAGAGCAAGGCATGCAGCTGCCAATGGCAAGGCGGGGATCTCATTTTCTGTGAACTTTTGAACCCCGCCCTGCGATAGCTTTTCAAAGGCTTTTCTCTCTGAATCGCCTGTAAGGCTGTGTGTGACGCAGACGCAGTGTTACTGACGTGTGCAAACACTTTCCAACTCTGTCTCAAGCAGATGATATTTATGCAACTGCAATTTTTAGGTGTCTGTTAGAAATGTATATGTTTTTTGTTTAGGATTTTGTTCTACTCATATTTATTATGTTATGTTTTACCATTATTTACAATATTTATTTGCAGTAGGAACACATAGCAAATTATGGTTATGGGAAGGGATTGGTCTGCATTTCATATTTTTGATTCCATTTTTAAAGTGTGGTAAAATTTGGGGTACATTTCAGTTTGGCAGTACTGGCAAACTTGCAAGAATTTTAGGATTTTATTTTGCTAAATCAGATTAGATATTATTGTGATTTAGCTTTTTGGTCATTTTTTTCATCTGACCAAACTTGATGAAAATCCAGACAGGGTCAAAATACAATGTAGTCTTACATGTATTTAAGCAGAAGTAAAAAAGTGCATAAGGTTCTACAAGTACGTAATGTGAATGGTTGTATCTGTGAAATACAAATTGTGTATTATTCACTCTACAGTTATGATAGAATATCATGGTTTTAAGAAAAATGATTTCAATGTAAAACAATGTACCAGTTCATATACATGTACTCGCCTCTCTCCATGACTTTTTAAAACATTGCACGAGTTCCCTAACCTTGGTACAGTGTACATGTAAACATTACATTGTTTTCTATTTTGAGCAAAACATTATTTTGAGCAAAACATTTGTCCTTTCCACAAGTTGGGATACAACTCATTAAAAATGTTTACTTGGTATTTTACTTTTTGGCAAAATGTTGACTAGACATTTGGAAGAGGCAAAAAGTTATATTTTGCATTGAAAGATCAAAACCAAGTAAAATTTGGCAAGTTAAAAATACAGGGTAGACTACTGTTGGAGCTCTCCTTTGTTAAATTAACATTAAAGATATCTTTCCCCAGCAATTAAATGAATGAGGGCATCAAGTAATATTACTTTTTGGGAAAACCACCTTTTAAGAGTACAGTAAGACTCCAAAGTTCATTGTTGTTCAATCAGTTGACTGGATCAAGATGCAGATGCATTGAGAAATATGCATGAACTTACGATAATTTATTAAACTTATACAGTACATGTATGTGGTGATATGCAGTGAAATTAAAAATTTGATTAAAAATTAAAAGTGAAATGAAAGGTTTTTTCTTAGAAAAGCATGCACCCTTAAAATTTTATTGTAAATTTCCTCATGCAGTTCGCATGATACATGAGACAAATTTCCATAATTGCACTCTGGTATCATACTTTCACATACACATAATTTTATGTGTAATACTTGGTTGTTTAATGTAAATCAAATGATTTAAATTGTTAAAAAAATCATATGAAAAAATAACGTTAAAGAAACCTTAATTCTTTGGAGTATTTGAAAGGAAGAAATGGATGAATGCAATATATTGATGCCTTTAAAACATTTCCAATCAACCAGAATTGGGTCATTTTGTTTATAATGTTTCTCTTTAAACTTATTCAACATTTACCCGGTACATGTGTGCCTCATGTACATGTACACCACCTTCCATTTTGTATGACTGCATGTATATGTACATGTATTTATGGAATTTAATAGCCATTCCATTTACATGTATTTAGATAAAGCAGCATTGAAAAATATCATGACCATTGGAACACCAAGGATGTGTTCTTATTCAATAAAGTCTCGAAAAATGTTACATGAGGCATGTCATTTGTTAGCAGGTACAGAAGTTTTATCCCAATTGAAGAAGCATACATGTACACTGTAGATACTGATTTTGTAGCTGGACTTAGCAAACTTTTGTGTTTAATTAGAAATAAACACTTCAATATACACTACTCAAAAAAGTTAAGGAACACTTTTTATTTTGTGTATACTTTTTTATATGAGAAATTTTACTGCTGAATATGTGCATTTGATGTTTTGAAGCATCTTTTATTATTCTTCCGATGAGAACACCATCTACATGTAGACAAACGAAAAATGAAAGAACTAGGCCCACTCATTGCTTGCTAAAAAAATTACAAATGAAGAAAAAAGCGGTCCTTAACTTTTTTAAGTAGTGTATAATAAACTTTACCCCAGCAGTCAGCACTTGGTCCATTAGTTATTACATCATATCTTAAACTTCAGGATCAAAACCTTCTGGACAACTTATAGAAAGATTGATTTAAAAACAAAATCAATTTAAATTTTAAAAATCTGATTATAATGTTAAACATCTGATTTTTTTTTTTAATCATAATACTTCCAATCAACCTAAAGTTACATGTGCGTGTAGCCTGGGTTACTGTCTGTTGTGTACTTTATTGAATGTAATATGACCTTTCACTTTTCAAGTGCATTTTACATGAACCTTTCAAATGCCATAGTTCAGTGGGTGATGCCATTTCAGGTTTAGGGTACATTATTTGTGTCTGTCATGTCTGTTATTGTGTTTAAAATTGTAGTTCAAACTGTTTCCTTTAAGGGGAAGTTTTTATACACCAAGACAGGATTTTGATAGTCCTTTATGGAATCAGGTCAGATGAGCTTTTTTTATTTTAAGTAAATTCTTTAATTTCAGTGGAGATACATGTACATGTACTTGTAAATGAGATTTTCAAAGAAAACCTCAAAACAAAATAGTTTTAACACATTGTTGTAATCAATGCACTGTAGATAACGTAATGGGGAAAATATTGTGCTTCTCTCATTTACATGTACCTTAATGCAGAGTTGCTATTTGTAAAGCAGGCTGTTCAGTGCTTCATAATTACAGAGACATTTTAACAGAAAGTAATGGTTACACATGTATTTTATGGCAAACATGAAATATTTTAATGCTATGGCATCATAAATGTACAGATGCTGTAGTATTTCAGGAATAACTTACATGTAGGTGTTGTGTCCTCATTACCTGTACTTTGATATCATTTGCTTGCTTCTAATATTGTACTCATGCAATAGGCCCACACTGGGAAATTTCCAGTTACGCTGTACATGTACATGTATTAACTGCTGTGAAGGATGTTAAGAGCTTTATCGGACATTTTGTACATTTTCCCCTTTGTTTCCATTACGATTACAACCTTTGTTACTTTGAGACTCATGGGAATATATTTATGAGGGCTAGTGGTCTGACATCCAGAGCTTATAGAAATCAGACAAAGCCATCATGTTCATTCATATGTAAATATGGGGCATTTGGAGGCATGGATGGAGTGTTTGGTCAAATTGTAAGGGTTGAATAGATAAGTTGACCTCTTTCATGGCTCATAAGCACATATTGCTGAGAGAAGTTCCTGTTAAGGGTCAAATGTGCACTTAAATTTTGACCTTTAACCTACAGTCCTGTGGTCCAATTTCAGTTGGATAGGATAGATATTTGTTCCCACTCAGTAGGCAGCAAAATCATTAGTCAGGAATCTATATCCCGTTGAGGCCCAATTCCTGAGGTTTCAGCTTTAATCCCTTCAAGTTTTAGTCAATATTCTGCACTTTGTACCGTATATGCGTGAACATTTTCAGTGTTCCAGAAATTTCAGGTAGAAATGTCAGTGCCCACTTACATGTACATTTGTACATGTATCCAGCTAGTATCTCCGAGAAACCTCTTTTCTGTGCAAGCGTAGGAGATACCTTAGCTTTAGACTTTACATCGAATGTAAAACAACAAGAACATGATAGTCACACTGTGGAAATACTAATTTGAAGAAGATTTCAACGGGTATTCCAGTATAGACCCAAGAGCAAGATGAATATCTTTGAAAATGGACTCCTTAAAATCTGCGTCTTTGACTTGGCAGAACTTGTGGTCTTTGGAACCCCAACCATTGGCCATCTCACCATCTAGTAAGGTGAAGACATCAAGTTTTCAGTTGACATGGAGAGCGCCCAGGTTACTCAAGAGGTAGAAGAGGAACCAGTCATGGAGGTTGTAGAACACCAGATGATACAGGAAACAGTTGCTGAGGAGGTGAGACATCTTAGTTGAATGTTCTGTCAGTAGTCACTGGTCCCTGGAGTTGAATTTGCTGTAAGCTTTCAGTGATATTTCAAAGCTTGCTTTAAGTTTTATTCATTTTGTCACATCACAGTCTACTGTATGTACATGTATTTCCTTGGTCCTCAGTGCTTAAAAGCTATTTTTTATGTGTTGTATTTTTGTTTTTGTTTGGCGACATTTCCATTTGAATTTGATAAAATAGAAGCACGCTATTTTAGGAGAAAAGCATTGCATTCTAGAGAACACTCTTTAAGTGCACAAAAAGAGAAAAATGCATTCTGTATGTGTGTAGGGGTTCAACATTCAAAAGCCATCACATAACTTTATTTTATGAAACAACAAAAGAAAATTTATGACCAAATGTGTGTATCCCTGGACATACGGATTGAATACACAACTTTTATGCCTACCATGAATTCCTCTGAACTCTTGTGGACTAGGCACTCATACATGTAATTGTGGGCCCAGTTTGAGCATAATAACTTGTCTGTGTTTCCTGTCCAAAGATCCCACATGAGAATCAGCTTCAAGATGTCATGTACATGGAACAGGTGAGTGAGAAGATATTGGCCCAAAAAATCTGAATGAGGTTTTTTACTGACATCATGAATAGATTATCCTGATACATGTATATGCATGGCATTCCTTGAACATCAAAACAAGGAAAATGCATTCTAAAGCTGGCAATTGTGGGAAAGGGAGAGGAGACACAGATATGATTAGCATGGGATGTTTCTGCATTGTTCATGTATTAAAGATACATGTACATGTATGTCACCCCTATGAAGGGATTTTTTTCTGAGATACATGTATATTTATCAACATTGGGTACTTAATCATATTCTGAGGATGAGTAAGTGAAACTTGAGGTATGTATTTCATTAGCTGCAAGCATTTTTGTTTGCGGTGGTCAAGTTTTGTATTAGCAAGGCTTTGTGCAAATTTGTGGTGTTACTTAAAGGGAAAGGATATATTCAGTATTATTTTTTCCTCCTTTAGGTACCACAGACCAGCAGCCAAGAAGTGCAGCATGTGATTGAACAGGTACTGTACTTGTACAAACTTGTATGTGTACTCTCAAAATTTCCTTACCAAGAAATACAGACCTATGCAGAATGGCAGTGTAACTGCTGGATAAAAAAGCTTGTTCAAAACTAAATCTTGTTCAAATGCAGTATTGGTACTTCCTGCGCTGGATCATGACTGACAAATTCTGTTGTTTCCAGGGACATGAGCTGAAAGTATTCATGCATAATAATTCATATGTTTTATACATATACAATATGTTTCATACGGGTATGTACAGTGTACGTTATTTAGCTGTAATGTTTTCTTCCAATGAACCCACCAAAGTTGTGGTTTTTTTCCATTTTTTTTTCAATGTTGTTAGGTTTCTCAGGCAAACCAAATACAAGAAGTACAGGAAGTTCAACAGGTACATGTCACATCTTCTGTTATACCATGTGTATGTGACATTATGTGAAGCTAAGCAACCCTGAAAAAGCTTCCTCACTGTGTATTGTTCATGCAAATTGTTTGGAACTTAAACCAAGTCGTGAGTCATGTGATTTTTTTTTGTGATTGCTCAAAGGGATCATTAACATCAGTTGTTTTTTGGCTCTCCGTGAAAAAAGTTACATGGGTGGATAGCAAAAAAAATTGTTGGCTTGCTGCAGCGTTATGATCTTGTCAGATTCAAGAAGAATCTTAGTATAAATGTCAACGGAATCATTGTTATCAAAGAAAAAGGCTTTGAAAAGTATTCCATCCAGAAAACAATTTGTAGCTGTAAATATAGAACTAGATTTAGCCTGGTATCACTTGAATGATTTGCATGTACATTGACTTTAAGTTGCTAGAGTAGAATTTAATTCATAGAAGTTACATTGAACGTACATGTACATTTCTTCTTTCCTTTATCAGGTGTCTCCACAATTTGTTCAGCATATTGTACAACAGATGCCACCTGGCACAGTTCAACAGGTTGTTAAGATGCCCAGTCATGTGGTGGCCCAAGGCCAAACAGTCAGCCAGTTGTCAGGCCAACCAGTACAGATTGACACATACAAGGTAAATGACCAAATTGGATATCTGTTTCTGTACTATTAGCATGTTAAAATAAAATAGTAAGTCGGCATCGCAAGTCTTTGATTACCATGGAGAGCCTTCAATTAAAGCTAAGATTCATGCTTGGGTTATTCTTTCTTTTGCACCACACACACAGGGCTCTCTGAATAAAAACATCACATGTACATTTTGCAGATCTCTGACCTTGCCTTAACCTTGAACTTGTGAGAAATGGTTAAGTATTTCCTAGTCTATTTATTGGTTGTACATGTTTGCATTTTACACGAAGAAGTAAATATGTGTGGAGCTTTCATTGTGTAATAAAGTTTTCAATTTTATTTCAATCAAGGATACTTCCTTTTTTTACTATGTTATGGCTTTGGTGTTAATGTTGCAAACCATTTTGAGTTTTGTGATTTTATGTTGTGATTTGATTTTACCAAAGCACAGTCATTACCACTCTATTGTATGTAAGAAATACTGCCACTTTCATATTCGCCATTCACCACCCCATTGCAATTTAGTTTATGCCACAGCAACAAGTTCATGGAGGATTTTTCTACTGTAATCTTTTCCATTTTATAGGTACAGCAAGTACAAATCAATCAACGTACAGTGGAGCAGCTGGTGAAGGTAGACCCACAAGCTACCATTGATGAAATGGCTCTCAAGACAATGGGGGTGGACCGTAAAACACCACAACGCCCTATTGAACCATGCATGGTGTGTGGCGACAATGCATCAGGTATGGCATGCCAGCATGATTAGAGGTTACAAGCAAATTTTACTGACCTGGCTCAGGTTTTTTGCTGTTACATTTGTCTTTGATAATTGATTAGGTTTTATAGACCAGGATTTTCAGTCGCTTTCATTTAAAGCCAAAATGACTCCAAAGTAGCTAAAAGGCTTTATATATACATTTACATATAATTGAGTCATTGCCTATGCAGTAGGGAACCTTTGTGTAACAATTATTATTGAAGAGTAACCTTACAGTGATATGCCAGTGCTGTATTAGGGAAAACAAAATTTGGAGTCATACTGAACAGTTGTTGCACGTATTGTTCACCCATAGTGCATAGGACTCAAAATGAAAACGCAAGTAAGGCAATGTCAGAACAAACTTAAGATAATACTGCATTCCAAATTTTAACAATGCTTTCATTTTTTATTTGTTGTATGATTCCACAGGTCGCCATTACGGGGCCATAAGCTGTGAAGGCTGTAAAGGCTTCTTCAAGCGCAGCATCCGCAAGACGCTATGCTACACTTGCCGTGGAAACAAGGACTGTCCAATCAATAAGCATCATCGCAACAGGTGCCAGTACTGTCGGTTGCAGAAGTGCCTACTGGTGGGAATGAAATCAGAATGTGAGTACTGAGAAATTGGGCAAGAAGGCCCAAAACTTGACCTTTTCTTTCATAGTCTCTGCCTGGATGAAAGAAAGTTTGTGGTCAGAGCCAATAGTGATAACTGGCTTTAATCTGACTGGCTGTAATCCAATTGACTTACAAAGGCTTAACATGATAGCCATCTTGCAGGTCAGTCATTTTGTTCAGAGGGAAACTTCCTTTGGGCATACCCTGTGGAACAAAAGCACTGGTCTGCAAGATGACAGCCATGCAAACCCTTCATTTAACATTCTAGTTATCTGAACTGTACTTTTTCTGAACTACTGTACTCTCTTCAGCATACATCGTGATTTTGCAAATCACTTCTTATTTGTGTGCTTTCCCACCATCTGAAGCTGCAAATTAACCATCCATTGGACGTAAAGGAAGTTTCGCATGTGATTAGATTTGAAGTTAGAGACAGAGCTTAGCATGGAACTGTTACTGTACATATTTTGCAGAGAAACAAGACGTCCTTGCTTCTGTGACTGACCAATAATTTTTTATTTTCCTGCAGTTGTCAATTATAATGTGCATGGACAATGTATGGAACATACAGAACAATGTATACCTTGCATGCATATGCATATATGCATACCTTTCTTTTCCACTTTCAAGTGCATAGTCGTGTGGTAAATCAATGCAGAGTTTGACTTTTTTGTGGGGAGCATTAGTAATACCTAAGAAATAATTTATGTACCATTCTCAAGTTCACCCCATTTGAAAATTGGTCACTTTCTTGGGACTCTTCCTTCCCCCAGTAGTGCAGTGTGAACGGACACCACTTAAGGCTCGAGGAGAGAAGTCACCAGGAAATTGTGCTGCATCCACTGAGAAAATCTACATACGGAAGGATATCAGAAGCCCTCTGGCAGCTACACCCACATTCATTACAAGTATGTATGTGTCTATAGTGGTTCATGAACTGGATACAACCATAAACACATTCTGGAAAAAGACAGTACTTTCTGTTCGAAAACTTTAAGTGTTCGGTCATGTAAAATTTTCGTATTTAAATGTCTTTCCAGTCGTGCATGCCTTAATCTTACCGGTATGTCCAATTAAGTGTACTTTGAGAGCATAAATGAGAAAAAGTAAATACTCTCTTAACCATTGTTGAACACAGTCCTTCAGTAATGTACCCATTTCCTGATTGTCAAATTTGTGGTGGCAGAAATGATGAAAAGTATGCATGATAGGAGTCATGCATTTTGTCATCATTTTTACAAACGTACAAAGCGTATTCTTTTTCCTGGCCCTCCCTCTAAAAGAGTACAAAATAAAATGATGATTTCTCTGTGGGGCCTGAGGACCTATTCTAACTCACAATGTAAGGCTGTTAATGTGCGGTAGACAACCAGAGAGTAGTGGTAGGAGGAAAAACAATGTCCATGACAGGCCTCGCATTCATGGTTTTCTGATTGCCCGGGACAAATTTCTTCTTTGAGGTTGAGCGAGTAAAAATTAAGGACAAATGACCGATGGACAGGTACTTTTTCTTGAAATAAAATGTATTCATTTTTTGTTGCCTAGAAAAGCATTTAGCAAATGTATCTTAGATTTGACATGTATGTATAAACTGGGTTTATTCCATACATGTCTACAGGGGTGTGAAATCTCCACTTTTTAGCAGATTTCCGCTTTTTTGTTGAAAATTTTCTGCTTTTTAGCTATTGATGGGTCAGATTTACTCGTTTTTCTTCCTTTACCAAGTGCCGATTTTCCAGTTTTTCTTTTTCTGTTGACGCGATAGTAGGCCAAACCAACACGGAACAGGAGTGGAGCACTTGAATGCACGTGACTGCATCTACTGTACAACATACACGTACACCGTACATGCATATGTATGCCGCACGTGTACAGTGTCTACAGATCTGTGTACGGGCATTATATTTGGTGCCATCAAGCTTTGTGTGTAAATAGCATCCCCAGACCATCCAGTCATTGTGCTGTGATTGGCTGCCAATAAAATATCAATATTCATATGTGTGTCAGTGGGACTCCTTGCAGCCGTTCGTGTGTGAGCAGAAGTAGTGACTAACAATCTCCACTATAACTCGTGGTGGCATACATTTCATTGTAACTTTGAAGCTTGAAGTAAGGTTAGTTCATTTTCGCTTTCTCTGATAGAGGGCTTCGTGACAACTGGTGCGGGGTGAGGAAGGTTCTTGTGTCGGGCATTCTCACGCGGTTTTACATTGTTTTGTGTGGGCTTTCAAACAATTTTTGGTCAGAAACTTATTGTAATATTAGTGCAACACGTGCACAATTGTCCAAAGAGGTTCCGACTTGGATACAGCCTTTGATAAGACTGATCATCAAGTTATAAATCGGCATAAATGGACAGCAGACGTGATGGGCAGCCAACACAACATGGTCCATGCCTGTAGAAACCAAATGTCTGGACATGCAATGTACATAATGTACACATACGATGTGCATTTTTCCAAGAACTGAAATTTCAAAAACATGCTCAGATCAGGTGGGAAAAGGGCCAACTCACTCTACAAACTTTGATAGTTACAATTTTGGTATACCTGTTACTAATTCATTTGGAAAGAGTTCCACGTACGGACAACACTTCATGCCTCTGTGCACAAACCTATGAGACTTTACTTAAAAAAGCCTGTTTTCTAAGTAAACTCTTGAGAATTTTCTCAGCTATTTTTCACTTTTAGGAGGTTTCACTTTCTGATGGCTGTTATATGTTGTCCGTATACATGTATACATTCTTTCCATTCATTTTAACCTCTTCAAGAATTTCAGACAAATATGAAAAAAAGTAAAATCAAAAAATATACACAGCCTAAATTGCAAGAAAAAAATGATCAACAGTTACACCAGGAGGCTGTAAAATGTACCACAGAGCATGTACATTTCAAAATTTTCCCGGGGCTCTTCAGCGGGCCCCGGGCCCCACACCATATATGCTTCGCGCTCAGAATTTCAGCTATTTTTTTCTTCGATTCTGACTTCATTCCTGTTACCTAGTTAACACAAAAAATAGATACAGTATCGAAAAAAGCTTTCTCAGCATAAGCACGTTGCCACTCAAAAAATGCATTTGTATTGCAACTGATTCTTAGCTGAGTTATGCATAACCCCAACATTTTCCAAACAACATTGACGGAGTACCTCCACATCTTATTGTATCCTCATTGATGTAGCTAATATACCTGTTGCATGTTTTTTTACGTCTAGATTACAAGAACCCTTTTTTCTCTCTGACTAGCTACAGATAGGAGTCCAACCTATCCCATGCAAAAGACTAAGCTCTTTGAGGAAGGCCTCTTGCTGAATGTACAAACCCCCACTGTAGTCTCGCAGGCATCTACTGACACCACCACAGACCTTAGCACCTTGGCTAGTGTAGTCACGTCATTGGCAAACATGAACAAAGCTGGTGAGGCTGGACAGGCAGGGGATGGACAGATGGTACGTCATTACGGTTATATACTTTTCATTCCTTCTGCTTTATACATTTGTGTAATTGGTTATTCAGGCTTAAGAAGTTCCCTGAATCTGCAACTAAAAGGTGTTATTATAGGTAAGTAAGAAAACAAGCCCTTCTTGTGATGTTACAGTTGCTGTACATTATAATAAAACTGCATTTTCCCCACACTGTTTACATTTTATGCAAGGATTGAACCTGTAAACACCAGATTGGATGTAAATTCCAGTCCAGCTACTTACTTCAGTAGCAATAGTTCCATGTTACAGTTGTGGGAAGGTAGTTACAGCTGTAAGAAATATGTGTCAATGCATACTCTACCCAGAGATTCCTAGTCAGAGATACAGGTCTCATTGTCTCACTAGATGGTATCAAATGGAGAGACATCAGCTCAGCAGGGTCTGAGCCAACTCAACCAGACACCCAACCAGATCTCAAAAGCCTTTGACACTCTTGCCAAAGCACTTGCTCCAGGAGGAGAAGGAGGTGATGGAAACTCAGCACTTGAAATCAGGTCAGCCAGTGGTTGAGAAACTTAGCAATGTCCTGTCTGTAGCCCTAAAATTACAACATGTCTGCAGGCTGTTTTTGACAATTCTTTTAATTGCTTAACACACCTGATCAATTTCTAGAGGATTGTCACATGTCTCATTGAAAGAAACATAGTGTCAACAAGTAACATTTTTTACGTTGTCACATTTGAAGGAGTAAGGAAGCTTCCCAGCACACTTTCCCAGAGAGTTGGGGTTAATAGCCACTGTCAGCATTAAGATTTGTACTTCAAATCATGCTGATTTATAAACATACTGTACTTAATGTGTATCCTGCCATTAACATGTTCTCATTAGCAGTCTGTCGGAACAAACTAATGGCGGCAACAATCAAAGTGGTTCCCATGAGCAACAATTCATCAAGCTTGAAGGCAACATGTTGAATGAGAGTCACATGCAGTTCAAGCTGACCACCCCTTCTCCTATGCCACAGTTCCTTAATGTTCATTACATCTGTGAATCAGCATCACGACTCCTGTTCCTCTCTATGCACTGGGCAAGAAACATCCAAGCCTTTCAATTACTGGGGTAAGATGATCTATCATAAGACTCACCAAGGTCCAAAGGTGTACTGTACATGTACATTAACTTGATCTGTGCTTATAAGTATTAAGACAATGGTGACAGTCCTATTGTTCCTCACTTCTGTTTGCCAGTGCTTGTTAGTGATAAACACTGACAATTAGATGCATGGATGCATTTTCTTTTAATTGATATTTAACCTACCTGATTTTTCTACAAGATTGACAATAGACCTGAAATTAAACAAGGATTTACTTGCAATATTTCATTCTACTGGGGATTTACTTTCCCAACAATGTACTTATCGTACTTAAGATATCGCAGATCCAGTTTGATTATATGAACTCATCCTTTCCTCTTCATTCCTCTTTTTTCCCCCGCAGCCCTGAGTCCAATGTAACCATGGTCCAGAAGTGTTGGAGTGAGCTTTTTACTCTGGGTTTGGCCCAATGTTCCCAGACAATGGCTCTCTCCACTATCCTTACTGCAATTGTCAACCACCTTCAAACCAGCCTGCAGCAAGGTACCGCTGCCAATTTGTGTGCCGTGCCCCTTGAGCAAGGTAGCTTCTGCAGGAGGATTTGTTCCCACATTCAGTTGGGGACAACAAATTTGTTTTCCATTTTCTCATCACAAACCAAATCCAGACTGATGTGCATGCCTTCCCATCCCTTCTCCCTGCCAATCCATGAATATAAATACATATATATATATATATATATATGCATGCCTCACTATCATCATAGATTCTAGCTGGGATTTCTGACCAGTCATTAGTGCAGTACTAATGTTTTTGTGCATCCGGCAAATGTGAGCACTCTGAAAAACCTCAAATCTTTTTCAAGCTGCACTTGATTTAGTTTTCCTCCAAGAGGTAGACACATATGTTACCTTGCTGAGTAAACACTGATGGAAATTTCTCTTGTCTGTCCGAAATACACTAGTTTTTGTGTGTGCCTTTGATGCGATACTGCGACTCGGAGTCAACCAAATAGAACATACAGTTTGTTTCTTTCCTGCATTCTTTCAAATATTAATGTCCTATGCTCGTCAAAAATAGCAGTGCTCAGCGCATGCGTTGTCAAAAGCAACATAACATGCCATGAAAAGATGTGTGGCTAAACTTCATCTTACCTTCTAACTGCAGTATTATCCTTGATTCTCTTAATAGAACTGGAAATAAGGCCTTGCTGAATAAGTGGTGTAGTATGATGTTTTGCGTGTTTCATTGGGGATTCATCTAAAGCTTTGACAATTGCTATTGATTTGTGTGATTTAATAGCCACACAAGTATCTTCAAAGAAGAAACGTGATAACTCCTCATTGTAACCCTTATGAAGGAGGTTTGAGGTTTTCAGACGGCTCCTGAAATCATGACAGAATTGGTGCATGTCAAAAGAATACAGTAATGTTAGTTACAACTCATGAAGCATAACAGCAATTTCTGCCATGTGTGACATTGATTTGACAGTTATCTGTTCGCTTCAATTTTCATGGATGGTTATTGGCACTGCACAAAATTTGGTATGCTCCTTGATACAATGTTTCAAAGTTCAAAGGGAAATAAGCATGTTCACCTCATTACTGCAGAAGCTAATCTTACTCTTATGCATGGTGTAATTAGTTGAGTAAGCAGAATGGAATATCTATGTACATAACATTTTGGGTCATTTGTATTAAGACAAGTCATTTTTTTCTTGATGCTGTTCAAGCCTCTTCATACTAGGTAATTTCACTGAAGGCAATTAAACTGATGTGCAGCTCCTTGCTCACTTGTGGGTATCAATAGACGGCTTTTCTAGGTGACTTTCAATAATATGCAGCATGCGTACATTTTTGGATTACTTACTCTTTTGAGAACTTCAATGATAAACTTGCTTTTCACAGGAATTTATGTTTTCCTAAGATCAGCTGAGTTTCTTGATCTTTGCAGGCTTTTGTACTTTCCATGTTTGCTTATAACGATTCTAGTTCTTCACAGTCATGTCACTCACATGCAGCTGAAAGTTCCCCTTCCTTGGCTTCTTAGTGTGATCCAAGTGTCTCAATTTGTATCATTGCAGGTTCTTTCAAAAGCTTAAGAATGGTGCCATTTTTCAATTAAGTGTGCATAAGTTACTACTTTCCTGATGTAATTTCCTAAAAGTAGGTCCTTGATTACATGAAGTAAAAATCAAGAAATGATTGTTTCAGTTTATAAACACTGCTGATAAAAATGAAAAAAGAATGCAGTGTACATGTAGGTCAATGCCATTTGCGTCATATTTCCAGGGAACCTTCTAACAAACACCCCACCCCCCTCAAATGGTCGCACTTCATTATCTCAGCTTGATTTACTATTAACATTTGGAAACAAAAGTATTGTGAGCACTTTGTTGACAGCTAGGAACATTTAGAATGCTGTACTAGGGGCTTAATGTAGAATTTATCAGCCATTGTATTAAAGATGTATTTTTATTATGTATGAAATGCATTAGATTACATTTCCAAGATTGTTCAATTGTTACGTCTCAATCCTCACCCTTCATTGTGTGAGCATACTGTTATTTGTGTGGACCCAGAGCAAAAGATGTTCAGGACCATATATTTGCATAGCTGATGTATTGCATGAAGTTGCCCTTGAACACACATTCCCTTCTCAAAATCAGAAAGTTCTGAGGCAGTTGGGGTAGGTTTATCTTTTGCAAAATAAAGAATAGTGAAAGATATCATCCACAAAAATCCACAATAAAAGAATGTTAAAAGTCCATTAGACTGAAATGGAATAGCCACACTAGGCATATAATGCTAATTGGGGTGTGCATTCCTTGGCTGGTGTGACTTGGTTCCACACACACACACAAACTGAGGGCTTTTCAAGGATGTAATAAGGGTCACTCACGGGAGCCGTGCCTCAGATCTTTAACCCCTTCTACAATTCATTCCAGACAAGCTATCAGCTGACAGGGTCAAAGCAGTCATGGAGCACATTTGGAAGCTTCAGGAGTTTGTTTCCGTGACCACTAAGTTACAAGTTGATGCATCCGAGTTCGCCTACCTCAAGGCTGCTGTCCTCTTCAGTCCAGGTAAATAAAGTACACAGTACAAGGTAGCCACTGAGATACTGAAAGGTACCCTACAGATGAACATAGATATCCAGGAAACGCAGCCTCTCTAGGTCCTAGTTCTATTTTTGTTTTGGAAGAATATGGTGCTTGAGTTAGACCACACATGTAGCTTTCAACAACTGGTGAAAATGTAAGTAGCAACCCTCATTTTCACTCCCAGCTTAAAATCAAATCATAAGAGTAATTCCATAAATATTATGACAGGCTGTCTTTGCTATGGTTGCATTACAGATCATCCAGGCCTTGTCAACCCTCGACAGATTGAGAAATTCCAGGACAAAGCCATCAGTGAGCTTCGGGAGTATGAGGCCAAGACCTACCCCAGTGACCCAGATCGCTATGGCAAGCTCTTGCTTAGGCTTCCAGCCCTTCGACTCCTCAATCCAGGCATCATGGAGGAGCTTTTCTTTGCTGGGCTGATTGGTAATGTTCAGATTGATAGCATCATCCCATACATCCTGAGGATGGAGACAACAGATTACAATGCCCAGATCACAATAGCCACCAGCTCTGGACAGTGAAAGGGAATGCTTCACTTGCAGATGGTGTAATGATGGACCACACTGTTTGAGAATTCTTCTGTTTTACATGACAGTCATTTTAAGGTTCTCTCCTGCTCCAAACCACAAGAATGTCTTAAGTCTCCCCAAAATATGTGGGCTTATGGGTGATGCATGACTGATATCATCCAGCCTTTGTCATCAGCCATGTTGGATTATCCAATATTGGAGGGGAAAAGCCCACATGGATAATTCGTACAAATTAATAAAAAATTGTACATAAATTGAATAAACATTTCTTGTTTCAAAGTGTTTTATTGGTATGGCATTGAGGGGCAACAAAACAATCATGAAGTAATTTTTTCATAGCAGAATTTAAAATAAGTTAAAAGACTTGCAACATTCACAGCCAACATGCATCCCAAAACAGTTTTGGCAAATGTTAAATGTCAGTGAATCATTTTGAGTGTTTGGCTCCAACAGTTAGATTTGATATTTAACAACCTTGAAAGATTGTGCATTTTGGTTTGTGTTTTGGATTCAGGGGTATATGGGGGGTTGAATTTTTACAACATTGCAAGAATTCATACAGGTCATTACACTCAAAAGCTGCACTATTTAGCTAAATCCTATGGAAAGAGGATCAAACTATTTTATTGTACATAGAACATCTTTTTGTTCTGTTGCTGTATATAAAGCTGGTGAGATGTAAACAATAGTGCTATAGGACCTTCTTTACTTGGCCTAAATTCTGTCTTCACCACAGAAAGGGGATGCCTTTTTAAATCTTTAAGACTTGTACAGTACATGTTAAAGATGGCATTCTAGGAAAGAGGTAGATTACAATTTTTTTCATTTGCTTTTAACTGTGGACATCAAATGTGCGCATTTTTAAACACTAAAACGCTGCAAATTGATTAATAGTATCCAGCTGCATTTGTCTTGTAAAAAATAAACATGGGTGTTACTTGTAGCATATGTGTTATATAGGTTTCAAGTTGTGTAGGTAGATTGCAAGTTGTTGGTCCTTGCCAACTATGTGACCTGATTAAAGTAATTTTAAGTCGACAACACTTTTCCTCAGATTCAGGGATCCAATACCAGATGTTGTCAACCTTTCTCATGCCTTTAGAGTATTCTCAAATGTATCCAACACACAACTTAACTCCAGTGCTTGGGCAAATTAAGATTTGGCAATTTGTTTTATTTGGCAAATTAAGACTTAGCAATTTGTTTTATTTTTTCCTAACATACAGGACACACGCCCTTCAGAACCTGTGAAAATGGCAATTGGTCATCATCTTTTGTACCCTTTTGGGACAGGGATAGGGTTTGAGGAAGAGTGCCTTGTACACTTTATTAGGAAAGAGGTCAAAACAGATGAGTGATGTCTTAAATTTAAACTGATTCATGCCATCTTCTCTGCAACCTCTGCAGCAACAGAGTGGAATTTATTTACCTTAGTTGTATGTACAGTCAAGGGAAATAACTTGTTACTGTCTGAAAATGTCCATTTTATTTATACTCTGCCAACTTTCCAGTGGTACTGGGATCTTCAGGCTGTTACTGGATAGTCTTGATTTGCACAGTGTTCAAATGGTTAGCTACACGGCATTGTTCAGATTTTTAGCAGTGAGCAATGCCCACTGGGTAGCATTAAGTGAACTTTTCATTTGGTATACACATTCATGTTAACATGTACTTATTTTGCCTGTTTAAAGTTTGTGTGTAACTTTATTTTGCATGTTAATAACCAGCAGACATTCTGGTTACAGCATGTGTAAAGTTTTACTGCAGACTTGTTCTAAATACTTCTGACCACAATTCCTTTCTCCACCATTTGACAAGACACGTTTTTTTTTTTTCAGTTTTGTTTTGATTTCAGAGTTGCCTTGCAATTTTGGTGATGACACAGATAATTTCAATGAACTTTGCTGAGTTGCATGTCGCTCATAACATACATCACAAATACTGTTTATACTATATCACAAATTAAACTGTTCCTGCTTGTTTTATCATGTGTAACACAAGTTTGCTTTTAACTTATATATGTTAACTTCCCTCATGAACAATTCTTGTGTTATTTCTGCAACCACAGTTAATAAAACCTTAACCCTAACACTCCTCAATCCTTCACCTGTTGGAGGACTGAGGAGTGTTAGGGTTAATGCACAGGAAAAATGTGGTTTATACTCAGAAATGTCATAGGTAAACTAAAAGCTTTCCCCACCTCATTAATCAGAATTGCATGCATGCTACATATTCTTTTTTGTTCATATCAATTAGGGGGATTAACATAAACAGTCAAAAGACAAACCTGCTGTACTCTGCAGAATTTATCAAGAGTGACAAAGGTTTGACTGTTTATACTGCATTAGCAAAACCAAACAGGCATCAGTTTTGGATCATTATGTAAAATGTGGATTAAGATTGTTTTTAAAGTGAATGTTGCTCTTGAGAAATGTGAAGAATGTGTTGTGAAACTTATAATTAAAGTGCTCAAAATGCATGGCTATATGGTTTATTGGGAAAGTTGACAACAGTTTGTGTTGGGGGATGTTTCATTGGATACAAGGTCCACAACTGCAGTGTTTTCAGTATAATGAACTGAGAATAGGTTTTGTTTGCGTATATTTAAACCCATACAACTGGTGGTATTGTTGGTAACAAACATCAATGAATTAACCATTTTTATGTAACAAAAATCTTCAAATTTTAATTGTATTTTTATTTTAGTTTACCAGTTTGGATATTCCGAAATATGTGCACAATCACAGTTGTCAAGGAGAGCACTAACCAGAATTTAGTTTGAATGTAAATGTGACTCATGTACCTTTGTGCTAAGCACACCATCCAGGATGTCAACTTTGTACATTTTTCTAGCCCACTGTACAAGCTTATCTCTGTACACCTATATCAGTATGTATATACATGTGCGTGTCATGAAATCACTACAGGTGAATGCTACCAGGTTTCTGATGTGATTAAATATAAAAATTATTGCATAGTCAGCTGCCAAACAAGTAAATGCATTCCTGTCTGTCATTTTGTGAAAGGTTTATCAGGGCAGGTTCAAGCATGACTACAGTTAGACCACTCTGACCAATGGGAACATACAGTAACAT
Source organism: Acanthaster planci (assembly GCF_001949145.1). The sequence goes on from NW_019091668.1 coordinate 109,006, forward strand.
CCTCCTCAAACAACCCTTATCCAAACATTTTGGAGAATCCCATTGTTTCACACATTTTTACATTGAGACCATTCACAACATGAGATGCAAGACCACTCACAAGTACCAGGGTGAACAACAAAGGAATGCTTTTTGGGGTGAGTCAACTGAATGGCTTTTGACTTGATTTCTAACAGGAGGTCTTAACTACAACACTGACCATGAAAATATAATGTATGCACTGGCTTTTCAGAGAAACAATATGCATGGAAACCATTGATGCTTTATTCACAACAGCAGGTGTACGCTTTGATACCTTAGCTGAGACGTTTCCTTTAGTAACCTGATCTGGAGACATTCATCACAGCTAGCATGGTCCATACCTCAACTGTGAGAATCTGGGTCTGCAAAGATGCAACATTCGATGAAGTGTTTAAAGTGGTGATAAAATTTTAAAAGGTTACTGATTCACTCTGGGGCTACATGCAATTTCAGCTGGCTTGGCCATACAGTATGCTGCATTCTGTACATTTATACATAGCAGATAGCATGACCCACCTGTAATGATAATCCTGAAAAGTTCTCAGGAACTCCACTCCTGTCCCTAGGTTACTATCCAGCCAAGCTTTGATTGCTTCAGGATGTCTTGAGTCGGTCTCCAGCCAAATAAAGCCCCCTGTTTTCAGGAGGAGGTGTGAATTCCAGAGAATATCCTTAATAAGAGCCATACCATCAGCACCACCACACAATGCTCGAAAATCTTCATACCTGGAAACAAAAAAGCGAAAACTAACCACCAGTTATCTATACTGGACAGCGAAAGAAACTTGCCACTTCTGTCAAAGGCCGCACATAAAAATTCACCCCACAGAAATACACTATTTTTGTACACAGCTATGCTGCAATACCCCTTACTAATCACATGCCCAAAAGCAAGTGATTATCTTTATAACAAAGAAGAAATTGACATGCACAGCAACTTGGTTACTGAATCAAAAGTGGCACACAAAAGCACTCTCCACCAAGCAAAAATGACCCATGAATGGACAACATTTTAAACAAATAATGACAAAGTGAACACCTGTTTTGTCCAAATAATCTGTATGAGCGGTTTCTGTATAGGGATGCCATCCTTACTATGTTTACACATTATTGAAAAAGTAATGATTGTGACTTCTTTATTTCGTCCTGTGACATTGATTTCTGCGTAAAACTCACAGCTCATTCTGTTACATTGTGTGACTTTCGATTTGGTAACCAAGTTGCTGTGCATGTCAAATCACTTGCTTTTGGGCATGTGATTAGTAAGGGGTATTGCAGCATACCTGTGTACAAAAAGTGTTTATTTCGATGGTGTGAATTTTTATGTGTGGCCTTTGACAGAAGTGGTAAGTTTCTTTTGCTGTCCAGTTTAGTGTTAGTTAAAAGTACATGCTGAATTCAAGGAACTATCACAAAGACAGTATCACCATTCATCCCATTCTATATCAATGCTTGACTTGCAATGAGACTCGTCAACATACTCCACTTGCTCAAACAATTAAGTATGAAAAATAAAGCTGGCCGATTAGCGAAACAGTTTTCCTTTTCTGCGAAACTTCAAAAATAATACACTTGCAGTTTGATTTCTGGTTGTAGTTGCTGCATGTCTTGGGTTGCTATGTAAGGAGGGTTGCTGATAATGGCATCAAATGAGTCTCTCTTTCCTTTTAGACACTCGGGCAGATCTGATGTGACAGTAGCACAGTGTACAGTCAGTCTGGCCTGTACTCCTAGCCTGCATGAAAACATAATTTTTCTATCTTTTGAACAGGGATTCATTATGTACCATGATAACAACTATTTTACCATAAGTGGCAAAAAGTGTAAGAATAAGTGATAACTTTTATCTATTGATGATGTAACCATTTTCATCACAACCGAAGTAGGCCATTTACTCATGTGACTTGAATTTTTTCTTTTATTTATTGCTTGATGCTGATGTAAGAAAACATTGTCAAGTGCCTTCACCATCAAAAGTTATTGTTAACTTGTTAAATAACCTAACTTTGGAAATCCCATGCATTATTTGCACCATTCATGGTACATTATATACCTTTTAGCATTTTCCAGCATCAGCAGAACAGCCTCTTCACTGCAATCAACAGCAGTCACATGGGCCTACATAGATTAAAAAGGTTTACAAATTGCATAATTTCTCAAACTTTAAACTATACATTTTCAACCCACAGGCACATAGGAAGATGATTCTACCGAGGGGGGCAGAAAATGAAATTTCTTGGAGGGGAGTCCAAGGCATGTGATTGTGAGCGCGTAGCGCAAAACCTGTACGGTGTGGGGTCGGGAAAATTTTGTAAGATTTTGTGCTCTGTAGTGCATGATACATAAGCTTCACTGGAACATATTTTGAGCAATCGATATTTTGAAATTTTAGCATTAAAGATAAATTAATTATAGTAAGATCTGATATAATAATTAAATTTTCAAAAATGACATACATGTATCTTAAAATGCACATTATGAAGGTGATATTTTGTAAAATCGTAACAGGAAAAGTGTTTCACAAAAGCATTAAACGTAACAAAATCAAGAACCCAAATTTTGCCAAAGGAAAAGGTGGTCAACCTAAATAAGTATTGGAAAGTCTAAACACTCATTTTGAAAAGAAAAATATTCTTTATTTTCTGTGCACAAACCAACTGTTATGTTAAGGCTTTGCCTTAGATGACATCACTAACTTATGGACAGGGACAAGCTTTAAATCTTTAAGTTTAAAATAGTATGGGGATGTGTTTCAACTTTTATTTACTTGAGGAAACCCCCAAAAATGAGTGGTCACAGTGAACACAATCTTCCTTTGCCTCAACTAATAAAACATTCAAAGGAAGAAGCTTGCGGATATTTCAATTTTTGGATAAAAAGTGATGGCTATATCCCATTCAGAGATGCTCTCTCTTATAAATTGATTTCGGGAATAAACTTTGGGTGATTTCGAAAAAACATGTTTATTTGAGGGTGTGTCATTGTGGGATTTAACTTCTACGTGGAGACTGTAGTGGAGCCTCGGGAGGTTAGAAATAATAGGAAGAAATTAAAATAATGTAGAAAAGGCCACCAGCTGCATCCAAATCTGTTGTCTAGAGCTAGATCTATGGCTTTGCTCCATTGGAGACACCAAGAAAATAAAGCTAGCCTTGAGCTCTAGAAGCCTGTTTTAGACATCGACATGACCAGCAATGCGGCTCACTTGCGTACTGCACGAAATGGGACTGCAAGATCTCAATTGAAAGTAATCCTAAAATTTCTATTTTCCACTGTAATCTGAGTAAAATTATCACACACTGCTACAACTACTATCCACTCTAACTTTTTAACTCAAAACTTTTTAAGGGGGGCCTGGCCCCCCCCCCCACTATATTTTCAGGGGGGCCATTGGCCCCCCAGCCCCTACGTGTGTGGACTCATTTGCAAATTATATGAAAAATTATGTAGCACAGTAGTCATAAAAGCCGGTATCATCCAAGAAATTTAATATTATTAAAACGTGGCGGCCACACCTTTTGTGAAATCGAATGTACATATATGTACACACAGATAGAGCATAAATTTACAGCACAAGGCTTACACATGGTTCAAAGTTATGCCACGTATCATGAAATTGGCTACTGAACTAGGAAGCTATGAGCAAGAGTGTTATCAAATTGAATCAGTCATACTTGCTTAGTAACTGCTTACCAAAGGCAGCTCAAAAAGAAGTGATAACGTTATTGCACCACAACCACATCCAATCTCAAGAAAATGAAGTTCCTCTTCCTCTGAATAGTGTCCCAAGATGATATCAACGAGCATCTGTGAAAAAATCTCCCAGTGTGTAGTTTAAATTTTCATTCTTCAAAAGGGTTGACACAATCCTCTGTAACAGTCTAAGTCGCAGGACACATTAACAAAAAACCGTTAGATGCAATGGTTTATGACTTTATGTGCAATTTACTGCATATGCAGGCAATTTGTGTTCCTGTAGACTACATTTATTCACTTAACATTTATTTCCATACACAAAGCACAGTTTGAGGGTTGATAAACAGAACTTTTTGAAAAATACAATAGTTAAGTGAGACACAAATGAAAAATGGGGCAAATATTGAGGAATATTGAACAAAGTCTTGCGCAGTAATGCCTTATTAAAACAAAAACTTGACAACTAGCAACAGATCACACAGCAAAAATAAAACGGGCCAATTCAGATGAAGGGCACAAAACAAAAACAAACCAATAAACAGAGATGTACAGAAAAATAGAAGTACAGTCTCTTTGGAAGAGCTGTAAAGAGTTTATTTCCAAGGGCTTATATTTCAAGAAGTTACAGAGTACTTAGGGCTTCACTTTATATTAGCTGCTTCACCATTGGAATCTCGGTGGACTCCTGACAACAGACAGAGCATACTGTCTGTAACGTTGAGTACCCTCCAATTCTTTCCAAAACCACACACATAAGAGATAGTTTGTAAAACTTCAAATAAAAAACTTTAAATGTCATCATAATACCTCTTACCTCGGTTTCTGGTCTCGGTATGAAAACTGGTGGTCTGACTAACAGCGTTAAGTCATGGAAGTCCCAGTCACCAACGATGTACTGTACAGGAATCCTGCAAAAAACAATGATTTATACCACACTTAAAATTTAACCTGTTGTAATAGAGAAGCATGTTACATTTTAGGTGGGGGAAGCATTTATCTCATCAAACTTACCTTTGCATTCTCTTAGTGCAAAGTCTGTTTATAAGATCAAGCTCAGCTTGTGTTAGTGGTTTTGCAAGGCGTGAACTGGTCAACTCATGCAACTGTTGGTGAATAAAATACACGTACATGTACAAAGATGCATCTCAACAGAATAATGAACAAATTCACATGGAAATGTTGAGCAGCATGTGAAGGCTGAATTGTCTGACCCCCCCTACATCTTTTCACAGGTGAGTGGTGAGAAGAAAAATACTGCCATACAGCACCATGTATGGCAAGCTCCCCTTAAAACATAGAAAAACGCTTAGCCACATACCATCTGTTCTTTCAACTGTATAGAGCTGTACCAAATCAAGTTATGATAATAATTTGATTACTGTACAATTACAATTTTGGCTTACCTGTTTATATCCAAGTGCATGAGCCACAATAAATTTGGCAGAAATCTCTGCCTCAGGAACACCCCCCTCAGAAAATGATGCACTCCACCAACAGACTGCAGCTTGTGGAGAGCAACATTCAGATAAGGTCGGTCCACCTTGCTCAGGGTTGGTTCCTGGTATCTTGCTACTTTGGGTCGAGCATTCCTCTTCGTCATTTTGCAAAGTCACAGATGTTGAAAATGTTTGTGTAATACATGTAGGTGTCCTAATGTACCTCTTGACATTTTGATGGATTTTTTTCAGTTCATAAATTTTATTCTGAGAATATAATGGTAGACGAACTTTGGAATGCAAGATCTCTGTAGACGAATCATTTCCTTGACAAGAAATTCCATGCATCCACCTCCAACATCCTTTTATGTTAAAATGTAGCCTCTTTGAACATCTGGTTACTGGTAGAGAATCAATGTACACAATTGTTCTTTTACAGTTGGAAATGACAGAATTCAGTGTGAACAACTTCAATGGGCCTATCATGATCTCAACTTTTTTCTTTGAAAGGAAATAATGAACTTTTTCCTGCAATGGTTTTGACTGTTCTCCAAAAGTATGTGTATACACCTGTACACTTCGTGCAATTTGCTTTGTGAACTTCTTTCATCCAGTGAAGACAATACCTGAAAGAAACAAAGCACATTTTCAAAATAATTAATCTGTTACCAAGAAATCTATATTTTGTCATTTTATCTTGTTCCATTTGTGTCATTTTTTTAATGTAAGAAGACATTCTTGTGCCCTGTTTGCTACATTAGCAATAAAATATTACAGACAAACTGGGCCATTTCCAATTTTCTGTATAGGCCTACATGTATGCTTACTTCAAAGTGTTTTTAAGGATGGCAATTCCCAGTACTCCTCATACTCCAAGTTAAATTTGGCATTGTACTCATTTGTGCCCAAAAAACTTGCTTCAGTCACTCAGTGATGTGGCATAACATTGTATGTATCGACATATGAGCCTCAGCTCGGAAAGCCCAGCTCTGTTTCAGATACTGAAGCCTTGCTTGGCAGCTTGGGACTCGTGACCCTGGGAAAGGCAAACAGTGGCATAATTACTGGGGGGGGGGCACTGGGGAGTTGGGAAAGAGCCCCCAAATGTAGTAGTTGTACATCATGTACTTGCACTAGCACAGTAGAAGGATCAGAAAATGGTAACGTCCTAAAAAGTTGATTAGAATTTATGCCTACTTATAGAAAACTGTAGGGTTTGCGCACAGGGTGTGAAGTGATGGAACTAGGCCTATAATATAGTACTGCGAACCTTGAACCAGAACAGAAGACTACGCTGAGCAGCAGTAGCCGGCCTGAAAAACAACTAGCAGCCAACCGTCTAAGGACTGAATACGTCCTTACATGTCGGTATTAGACTTCAGCCTGAAGCTTACCACACGTGCGATTGATATCGCGATCGCGCGAGCACGAGGACCAAGGATAGGACGGAATACAATCCGACAATGCAATAATAATTGACGAGATCTTTCGCGTAACGCGTACCATGTACCAGCATGTGCCAGAAGCGCCACCTTGCGACGCGTACAGCCGAGGTATCGCATGAATAGCAGCAGGACATGCGTGGAGGTCCCCCCCCCCGTTATGTGGGTACAGTCCACTAATTCAAGCCCCCATAGAAAACTGTGTAAAATCAGCACTCTTCATGGCCAAATAACATGCACGCCAACATCCCTGACATTTCTGATACACAAATGAAATTCTTGTCTGGTCACTAATCTTTCAATTTCTTTTCATTTTTGGTGGGTTAACCAATTACATTTTTAATTATTTCCATAAATGCCCACAAAGCAAAATTACCCCCCCCCCCAAAAAAGTGATTTTTCCAAAGTCTGATTGCAGCCATTTTTCAAGTGGCAACCCTCAACTTTTTGGGACACTTAGGACTATTTTTCAACGTAGTTTTTAGCCATTCTACTCTCATATGAAAGCTCAAAGACCCAGGGAGTTGATCCTGGCAAGGATTTACATAATCGCACCATTTTGGGGGCCAAACAATCTCCTTTTTCAAAAGATACGGGGAGGGGCAATTTCATGCTAACGAGCTGGCAAGAAACTCTCACTTGAATTAGTGGTCTGCAAACTTATAGTTCACCGCGGTGGGCTCTGTCGACTAGTCGAAGTCGGACAGACGGACCCTTTTCTCTTTCCATCTAGGCCTAATGGTGGCGCTCTTGCAATAAACCTGACCCCGTACACATCATGTCACAGATAACATGCAGACCGCGAACTGTACTTAGGCCCTACATGACCTAGACTGTCTGTATCGAAAATAATTTTCCGACCATCGATCGTTCGATTGTGAGGCCTGCGAGCTGCGTACACATACATGAATTGGAGGATGCAGAGATATAGCTCTGTAGAAAGTAAGTTATAGCAGTGTCATATTTCTTGCAGGTATTTTGCTATTAAAACTTAAATGAAATTTGGTTTTGCTATAGCCGTTCCCGGCTATTTTTCCTTTGTTTTGTATCCCCGCTTGACCGTTTTTCGACGATGTAAGGGGTTTTCTTCAAACTCATATGCATTTTCAGCATTGTTATTATGATCCAATAATACCCTTGGCCTAGGCCCACCTGCTCCACTTTTGGGATGGGGAAGCTGGAGTGCCTTTTTATCACCTCCTTTCCCCTTGGGTCTTCATGGTTCCTGCTATCCTCTCCTCCCCTCCTTTTCTAAATCATCAAAACCATCCTCTTGATAAACAAGCAATTAGTTTTATCATCGTAATGAATAATTCAGTTTTGGCAAAATGGAAACAATCCGCTTGAACATGAAAAGAAGTTCATTAACTGAAAGAAATATTTCAATTTACAACTTTGCCACTTCTGAGACTTTTCTCAATTTTGAATCTTCAAGTCGACCAAGAACATACTGGGAAAAAAATAAAAATTACTCTTCTGTTGGGGACTGAAAGCATGGCGAACCATGGCATGGGCAAAAAACAGTGTCTTTCAGTCGTAGTCGTGTGACATTACAACAGTACTTGAGGTGAACCCAATGTGAACAGCTTTCGAACATGCACTGAGCCCATGAGGTGAAATAGATTGAATCCTTAAGTTCAATAGGGCGGTATCAGTGACACACACAGCATTTCTCATCCTCGTTAATTTCCTCATCAGAAGATACATCACGACCAGATGTGATTGTTCAGCTTGGTCCAGGCTCACAGTGTTGTGATGCAGCCATGGCAGCAGATTCTGCTTTCTTTGCCCATTTGGTCCGGTTATATTTCTTCTTTCTGGTTGATGTCTTCTTCTGTGACGTTTCAACAAACTGTACAATCTTCTTCCTTACTGCTTCTTCAGTTATGGCCTTTCCTGATGTCACTGAAGAGACACATCTCCTCTTTCTTGGTACTTTCTCTCGCTGGCCTATGATCTGTTCTCTTTTTTTGAAGAGATCACAGGAGTCTGAGTGAGGGAAGCTGCCACTGCCGTCACCTTGTGGACCAACTGGTTGGGGTTCAGACAAATCTGTCAGCTCACTCGCTATCACTCGTTATCTTCTTTACTTATTTGGCTGGTTCGTAGTTTCTGACATCAATTATTTCATAGTTGCGAAGATAGATGCCAGTTTTTTTGAACGAGCTTCGTAAGTTGTCAGGGTATAGGGCCTTGGAGTATGCTCTGCAAGCAAGTTCACAGATGGAGTATCTGTCAATGCCTGTTGTAGAGTGGGCACACATGTGTTGGTGGCAAATTGAATTGTAGATTTTCTCAAATGGCCTGAAGCATCCAACATCCATTGACTGCAGGACGTGACTCGTATGTGCTGATTGTAAGACAAACAACAAGACATTGTGTTCTCTTGCCCAGTCAATCAATGGCAGGGAGATGTGGGAAGAATGTCCATCATAGAGGACAAGGATGGGCTCATCCTCTCTGCCATCTGTGACATACATGTACTTCAAAAAATGTGATTAAATGCAGTCCATGAAAATTTCAGAGTTGGACCAGCCACTGTCACTTACAGTTCCACTGGCACCCGGAGTGCAGCCTTGAAGAAACTCTTGTCTCATCCTCTGTCCTGGAAATACGAAATATGGTGGAAGTTGCTGTCCAATGGCATTCCCGCGACCAATGATTGTCACAGTAGAACCCTTGCCTGTAGTCAGTGGTAGTGACAGCAACTGTGCTCTTGGACGCACTGACGATACGTGGTGGAGAATGATTCTGCCTCAGTCCCTTTTCATCAATATTGTACATTCTCTCAGGGGCATCTTTTAGCTTGAACATGGTCATTATTCAGTCAAGCTCAGTGAAATATGCCTTGACAACTTCCTCAGATGTAGCTTTTGCCCTATATATGTCCAAGCTTCTTGGTTTTTTACATGAAGCTCCGGCCATCTTTCCATAAAATTTCTGAACCATCTGAGGGTTAATTGATGTCCTGCTTGCCGTTTGTGAGGGTTAATGGATGTCCTGCTTGCCGTTTGTGGAGACTGACTGCATACAAGGTAGCTAAGTCGACAATTTCAGCCCTTCTGTACCCATAACCCATTACGGCCATCTTCTTGACATGTTCCACAAATTTTGCCTCTTCCTCAAGGGTAAACAAGGGAGCTGGTCCCGACTTGGTAGTTTCTAGGTCAACTTGTCCTTTGACTCGATCCTTCAATGTTGTCACGGGAATGCCACATCTTTTTGCAGCAGCCTCAACAGACCTATTCTCATCAATAACCAAATGGAATGCTTTGGTTAAGGCTGACAGAGAGTAGTTCCTGTTGGTGATTGGCCTGGGTTGTTTCACCAGACTCATACACATATTCTGTAGAACAAAAAAAGGAAATAACAATACATTATAAATTTACAAAAAAATTAATAGGCCAAGTTGCATTTTAGACGTACAATGTATATACATTCACTGTTATGAAATTCACACAAAATGATTGTATTATTTTTTGTATTTAAACGAAATGAAGTCTATCTGACCATGTTACTTTAGGTCTTTTAAATAATAATAAATAATAAAATAAAAGCACAACGCTCCTTAGAAGCCTCCGTATTTTTTACCCAGACCGCAATGCTACAAGCCGCGTGATGTTTTTTTATTCTGCATATCATGGGCTTTGTTATGGCACACACAGAAACTGTTTTGGAGCAATAATTAAAAAAACACAAGTTAAGAAACGCCTCACGATTTTGTATCTTTAAAATAGGCCCCAAAAGAACAACTTTTTGAATCGTGCAAGTTTAACCTACCGGAAGAGCCTTAACTTTCCACATTTTCGGTGATGGACACGGAGCAGCAAACAACCAGGAAATTCCAAGTTTGAGTTCGTGACTACAGAGTTGTTTACATCGCGTGCTGTGACGTAGAAGGTCCAGCGTCAAAAACGTGTACCGTCGAAAACTGGGCCCTCTACGATACACAGATTTTTGCAGACTTGTGTGTCACTCACCAATGCTAGTAGTACTAGTACTGTAGTAGTACAGTAAGGGCCTAAATGCCTTTTAATTAGCCTTGGGCCTTATAGGCCCTAGTGCTCCAGTGTGGATGTGGGGAGAAAAATTTTTTTCTATATGGTCTAGAATGACCCTCAGTGCATAAGCCTTATTGCAAAAACTGCATTTGCACAATGGTAGAAAGGCATTTGTGGGAAGGCAAAAGGTTCAATGTTTAACCTTTTTCCTTTTCACAACGCCTTTCTACCATTATACAAAATTTTGCAATAAGGCTTATAATTGTGCATCAGCCATACTAGGCCCTCTGCAGCGTATGTACAGACAAGATGATTGGACAAAATCTCTTTGTTGGTACTATGAGGTCACTGCATCTTGTTTCTTGTCTTTGATCAGTGGTGGCTGTGATAATCGCACTCTGAAGCACTCACAGAGGAATGATAGTCAGACGTGGTTAATGGGGAAAAATTTAAACTATTGCATTGGATTTTTGACCACACCTTTTTCTTGTTCATACATGTACATGTACATGTAGACAGGCCTACTGAAATACCCCCTTTTCAGTACAAATACGTGTACATATATCTCCATCCTTATACAAAAAAAATGTACATGTACTTGGCCTTGGGATCTAGAGAATGGGTGGGTTTTTCCGCAGTTGTACCTGAACTCATACCCTTCTACTACTGGTAGGGCCTGTGTGAAGTAGACCTGTATGTATGTTGGCATGAACTTCAGGCATTCAACTTTTCCTTGGATCAGCTGCATTCTTTGTTCGTTCTTCCCATGTAGCTGTGACTTGGGGAGGGGGGTAGCTGCACCTTGTCCCTATCCCTATCATTCACGCAGTCTAGTTATAACATTTTGATGTCTATAAACCTTTTTCAGAAGCTATGCATTTAAGAGGAGTCAGCACCTGAATGTCTGTGATGACTATGGTCAAGTTTATACAGGGCTCTGCAGGGATGGGTCCTCAGTTGTTATGGAGATTTGCAGCATTTACTGCAGTTTTAGGACTTGTGTGGACTCAAACGACGCCATCAGCCTTCATCACAGATTGGAAGCCTGGTTCACCGACCAAGTCAATTCAAATGGCAACACCCATGTCATCGAATCTGACTACTATAATGTCCGTAGTGGTGGAGACAAATTCTACAGAGACAGGTGAAATGAAAAATGAGACATTAAGCACAACTAAGTCCTGGAATACTTCTTCACTGACAACCTTGCTCACAGCAGCAACAACTGAACCATCCCTGACAACGGTTACCATGGCAATGACTGCAGTAACCACTCCCAGAGAGCAGACAACACTTAAAATGACACCAATGCTATCCAAGCAGACAACTACACGTACAAAGCACCAGGATTCAGTTCCCATGGCAGCAACTCAAAGGAGTGACCTTGTGACCTCAACAGGCAAAATGGTTCCAGCTGCAGGTGGTAATTTGGCTCTGTACCTTCTCCTGCCCCTGATCATTTTTGCAGGAGTTGCTTTACTGGTTATGATTGTCTCATATCTGAGGAAAAGAATCAGGTCAGTGGGCATGTTCAGTTTGCTCAAAGTGGCATAGCCAATGGAGAAGGGTTGGTTATACCCCTTGAGACATGATGTGAGTTTTTCAACAGGAATTGAAAATGCCAGCATCTTAAAAAATGGTACTAGCATTTTTCTTTTGAAGGGAGTGGATAACAGAAGACCAGTTGGCACGGAACACTGTTCCACGCTTCACTACTCTCTTCATGTTTTTCACTTTGTTCTTCAGATTCCTAGAATGAAACCTTTTATTACGCAGCTACACCAGTAGTGTAGCCTTTCAAAACCTTTTTATCTATTACAAGAAAGTTAAATTTGGTTGCCAGTTGCCAACTATCTTAAGAAAGTTTGTCTTGGACTCAAGAGCATGATTTTGTAACCATTGTTCATACATGTACCAATGCATTTATGTTGCAGTGTTGTAGGCAAGACCACTTAAGACATTCACAAGACCAGCACCTCCAGTCTGACTTCACAAGCTCTTCAAGTGAATTGCAACAAACGCATTCCTCTGTCATTTTTCACATTGTTACTTGTCACTGTTCTTGTGCATGGTCTTGTGTCTGGTCTTGTGA